>JBAMNC010001003.1:0-65540 GCA_037902135.1 Cetoscarus ocellatus
CTCCAACTTCTTCAAGTCAGTGATCTGTGTTGCAATCCTAGACAGTCCAGTATCTCACAGAACATGAATCGATATTATAACTCAGTCTTTATATTTTCATTTAAACAATATCAACCATCTACCTCTGAACAAATAACACAGCCATACTTGTCAATGGCTTGCTTACCTAAAGTTTGGATAATTGTAAGTCCTCCACGATCCCTGTCTTAACATTCTCCATAATCTTGAAATTGTCCAGAACTCAGTAGCCTGGATCATTAACAGAAGCCGTTCCAATGAGCTTGTCACAACTGAACTGTTAAATATCGATTTAATTAAAAAATGTTCCCCCTCATCTTTGAGGCTGTCCATAACATTTCACAGCTGTGCCCTTCTGATCTCTTTCATAACCAACTCTAAGCAATATTCTTTGATCACCCTCCAACATAAACCACAGCATACCTCTTGCACAAATTAACATCTTTGGTGTTCAAGATATCTCTGTGCATCTTTTCCTCAAGCCTTATATTTCACTGACTTCAAAATCTCACCTGGAAACACACCTTTTCAAAGAATTTGTAGACATTGTGATGATTCCGGTTTCTCCCTTTCAATGCATTATGTTTCAGTCCTATATGTAACTTAATGTGCCTTCTGTTGCATTTTGATCTACTTGGGCACATATATTGTGTTGGATAATTCTTTTTTCTGTTTGGTCACTTTGAGTGTCTTAAAAAGTTTTATTTTTGTACAACTAGAAGATCTGTACAGATGGACTACCTGGGAGTTTGTCCCCTCGATTTTAAAGCACACATCAAATATTTATTGTAAAACAACACACGACCTGTCCATTGTCACGTTGAAAACATATTCATGGGGATCCAGTTTTCTCATTTTGAGAACATACTCCTTGTGGATTTTTTTTTTTTTTTTTTTAATATGCCTCTGACTACAAATCCTGGGCCTATCTGTTGCAGTAGGGGGGAAGGGGACAAAACCCGCTGAGTTCTCGTTGCACTGTTTGTATGCTCTCAAGACTGTATTCTTTAGTATTTAATGGTAAGATAACGTAAAATTGTATTTTAGTATAAACTGCTATGTTCCATTTGTACTCGCGGTGTCACTGCTGACCAGCAATGTGGTCAGATGCTCAGACTGCTTTGCACACCACCCAGTATTTCGATCGACCATCCTCTTGATCTTTGTAGCCTTCAGAGCAAAAGACACATGCTAAAACGACGCATCTATTGGACTTCGCGGTTTTTAATGCTGTGATCCACCGTGTTTTTGCTCTAGGGATCTACTTTGAGGATGATGTTTGAACGGAGCGCTCTTCGGAGCTGCGGTTTTGTTTTTTTCTTTGTTGTGGTGCATTACGCACACGGAGACCTGAGCTATTCTGTACAGGAGGAGCTGAAGCGAGGCTCTGTCATTGGAAACATCGCCAAGGATCTGGGCCTAGATGTAAGCAGACTGTCTGCTCGTAAAGCTCGTGTTGATATGGAGGGCAGCGACAAACGATACTGCGAGGTGAATCTTGGAAGCGGGGACTTGTACGTGTCTGACAGAATTGACCGAGAGGAGCATTGTGGAGAAAAGCCTTCGTGTGTTCTCAAATTCGACTTGCTCCTGGAGAATCCACTGGAGTTACACCGGTTGTCCCTGCAGGTGCAGGACGTGAACGACAATGCACCAATTTTTCCCAAGGATGTTGTAAAGCTAGAAATTAGAGAATCAGCTGACAGAGGAGCCAGATATCGCATTAATGCAGCTCATGATGCAGATATAGGCAAGAATTCAGTGGAGAGCTACAATTTGCAGCATAATCCTCACTTTGTCTTTAACATTCAGACGACAAATGCTGGTAGAAAATACGGTGAGTTGGTTTTGGATAAGGAGTTGGACCGAGAGGAGCAACAGGAAATGAAATTATTGCTGACAGCTGTTGATGGAGGCTCTCCTCGAAGATCTGGGACTGTAGGCATACACGTCATTGTACTGGATGCTAACGATAACGCCCCGGTGTTCAGTGAGACCATATATACAGCAACGTTAGCGGAGAACTCTCCTGTTCATACACCGATTATCACTGTAAGTGCTTCTGACGCAGACGAGGGAGTCAATGGAGAGGTCACATATGAATTCAGTCGAATTTCTGACAAATCACGCAAGATGTTTTCACTTGATGAAAAAACTGGAGTTATCAGTGTAGCAGGTGTTATCGATTATGAAGATGGGCAAAAATATGAAGTTCTAGTTGAAGCCAAAGATGGATATGGTCTGTCTTCAGAGGCAAAAGTCATCATTGATATCACTGATGTAAATGATAACGTCCCTCTGATTTACCTGAAATCGCTGACTAACCCCATACCTGAGAACGTGTCACCTGGTACAGAGGTGGGCATCATCAACGTGCAGGACAGAGACTCTGAGAGTAACAGACAGGTCCGCTGCTCCATTCAGCAAAATGTCCCTTTTAAGTTGGTTCCTTCTATCAAGAACTATTATTCTCTGGTGAGCACAGGACAGCTGGACCGTGAGCTGGTGTCTGATTACAACATTACAATCAGTGCGACTGACGAGGGCTCTCCACCTCTGTCCTCGTCTAAAAGTGTTCAGTTATCTGTAGCAGACATCAACGACAACCCACCTGTGTTTGAGGAGCAGTCGTACAGCGCATATGTGAGTGAGAATAACAAACCTGGGTCCACTTTATGTTCGGTGAGTGCTCGAGACCCCGACTGGAGACAGAACGGCACAGTGATTTATTCCGTGTTGGGCGGTGAGGTGAACGGTGCCCCGGTGTCGTCCTATGTGTCTGTGAACGGAGACACGGGTGTGATCCACGCTGTGAGGTCGTTTGATTATGAGCAGTTGAGGAGCTTCAAAGTGCAGGTGATGGCCCGAGACAACGGTTCTCCTCCTCTGAGCAGCAACGTGACCGTGAGTGTGTTCATCTCTGATGTGAATGACAACTGTCCTCAGATCCTGTACCCCGGTCCGGAGGGCAAGTCGTTCATGACCGAGCTGGTCCCCAAAGCTGCCCACGGAGGCTCTCTGGTGTCCAAAGTGATCGCGGTGGACGCGGACTCCGGACAGAACGCGTGGCTGTCGTATCATATCGTGAAATCGACGGATCCGGGCCTTTTCACTATTGGTGTGCACAGCGGAGAGATCAGGACCCAGCGGGACATTTCCGAGTCTGACAGCATGAAACAGACCCTTGTAGTGTCAGTGAGAGACAACGGCCAGCCCTCTCTGTCTGCCACCTGTTCCATGTATTTACTGATCTCTGACAACTTGTCTGAGGTGCCCGAACTGAAGGACATTTCTTATGAGGAGAAGAACTCCAAACTGACGTCTTATCTGATCATCGCGCTGGTGTGTGTGTCCACGTTTTTCCTGACCTTCATCATCATCATCCTGGGTGTGAGGTTTTGTCGCAGGAGGAAGCCCAGACTGTTGTTTGACGGAGCAGTGGCCATCCCGGGCGCGTATCTGCCACCTAATTACGCCGATGTTGACGGCACAGGGACTTTACGCAGCGCTTACAATTATGACGCGTACCTGACCACAGGGTCTCGGACCAGTGACTTCAAGTTTGTGTCATCTTACAATGACAACACCCTGCCTGCTGATCAGACTCTGAGGAAGAGCCCGACAGACTTCGCTGATGTTTTTGGAGACTGTGATGACTCTCCCGAGGTAGGAACATGTGGCCAATACACTCAGTTCATTTTTTTCATTCTATTTTTTCTCTTGTTATTCAGTTCTCTACACTGAAGGCTTTTTGGTCTTACCATTCCCAGGACAATTGCCTTTACAGTTTTTTTTTCCTATTTTTCTTCTGATTTTTATTACATTGCTAGTAGGATAATCTTTTTTTCCCCCAAATATGCCACTTTTCATTAAATACAAATATCCAGTATCACTGATTGAATCAATACTTTATTTGAATAATTTCTAAGTTTTTCTTTTTTTTTAGTTTATTGAAGGTTGTTAAAGCCCACTATTTAACTTGGGACATAAATGTCCATTAGCAGTGTTATAAATGAATACGGAATAAAAAACAAGGAACAAATAGAATATGGGAATTCAAGGGAAATGCTCGACAGCAACGATCGAATGATTGACATATTGGACATTTTTATTTCTGCCTTTGTTTTTGTGTCCGTTTCGTTCGTTTTAAAATTCATTTTTCACGTTTGCAGGATCTCTCATAACTGTGGTTTTACTCCACTCTGTCAATATTTTTGAATTTGACTTTTTTAAATTTCGTTTTAACGCACTGTCTCTTTTCATTTTCATCCCCGTAACTGCAGTTTTTGTTTTTTAACTTTTGCTTTTGAAACATTTCCCAATGAAATCCATCCCGTGGTGGGAATAGTATATAATTTTTTATAACGCTGAAGTACAATTACTTAATTCTTGTTATACTTACGTGCAAGTGAAAGTGTCTTTGTAGTAACCTGCTGAACTAATAGTAGCAAATACTTTATTAAACATGTACTCCAAGAACCGAGTATTTGAGTACACTTTTTTGTATCATGTGAATCGGACAACAGCTGGACTGTATAATGAGCCAATCAGTTAGCTGTGTCAGTAGTTATGTATATTACACCAGCTTTTCGTTTAATTTTTATTTGAACTCATTTGTGCATGTATTTTCCTCCCACTAAATCTTTTTAATGAACTTTCAATGGTTGTGTTAACAACTTATTGAAATCCTTTTAAATACACAAGTTGATGGAAATCTTCTGTTTAGGCTTTTAAACACAAAACTAAGATGCTTTGACTAATAATAAAAATAATAATAATAATAATGATTATAAACCAGACTCAAATAGCACAAGTATTCAACAAAGCTATGCAATTTCTGTAAACTGGGTAAATGTAATAGTTACTTTCCACCTCTGCGTGTATCTCTAAACACAAGCAGTTCTAATTGTGTTTGAAGAGACTTAATAGAACAGCTAAAAATGCTGTTTGCATTGCATCGCCAGTGGTGGCTATTTTTCATTAATCTGTTTAATATGTCTCAACTGCAAGCAAGTTCAACAATTCAGCCCTGTAATTTTGAAACATGTTTTTTCATGTATTAACCTTGACCCTTGTAGCTATTTAATCCCATGAAGTTAAAAAAAAAAAAAAAAAAAATCAGTAACATATGAAGCAGGTGCAATATTGTAGCAAAACTCCTGATTAATTTCCTCATTTATTAATGTATCAACTTACCTTGGCAAGCATATAATGTTGGATATTTTGTTCTTGCCTATTTTGTTCCATGACTACTGATGAGCATCTCTTCTACGTTAAAAAACATGTTCAAAGACAAATTCGTTCATAACCTCATGATCTCCACGTATGTTGATGGGTATCCCACCCAACACTTATAGAAGCTTTAGGCTTGGATAAGGGACATGGCTTTTTCTTACTTCATTTAAAACAGGTATTTCTAAACTCGATTTAATCTTGTGGCAATTTGTTCATTCAATTGGTAATCTGTATGAACAATGTTTACTAATAAAAATTGATTTGAGAAGATTTTTTGAAAGAGCTCTTGACAGTGTTGTATTGATGCTTCCTTTGCAAAGTGATTATCTACGATGAATGGTTTACTGCAGCAGCAGTTGTTTGTAAAACAGTCTTTCTTTCCCTTTTTATACAATAGTATAGATACAATTGCATAGTGAGACACATCAGATATTAAGTAAATGCTAATGATTAGTGGCAGTGCTGTCTCAATGGCTTAGCTGGCAGCATTAGAGCTATATTTAACAGTTTGTCATTCTTTTGGGATATTAAT
Source organism: Cetoscarus ocellatus (assembly GCA_037902135.1). NCBI lineage: Eukaryota > Metazoa > Chordata > Actinopteri > Labriformes > Labridae > Cetoscarus > Cetoscarus ocellatus. Next base: position 5,786 of record JBAMNC010001003.1, read on the forward strand.
TTTTAATTTAGCCAAAACGTCTATTGGCTAATAGTGTTATGGATTGAGACTCACATTTGTTTTGTGTGGCTTCTTACTTAGTTAGAGTAACATATAGAAGTTGAAGGTGATAGTTGTAGATCTCTCAGCTAACGGGTAGTGGTGTGAATATTTTTTCCTCAGGTAATTTTACAGGCCATACAGGCAAAAAGGTTAAAACAGCAGAGGCTCGGTCAAGAAACACAGTTTTAGTTGCTCACTCTTTAGAGCGTGTTTACATACAATGAAGGACATGTTGAATGTCTGGTACACTTTTAAACGTGATTCTTCTTTTTTTAGTGTTCATGCTTTGTGCCTGTCATTTCCCCTTTCTTTAATGAGGCTCTCACGTGTCTGGTCTAATCCATAATTCTGCTCAGGAGCTCTTTGACATAAGTCACTGCTGTCAGTTTTGTTTGAGTCTTACACAAGCTTATTAACTTTAGTTTTGGTTAAGATAACAAGATGCTGTTGCACTTTTATTCTATGTATTTGAGATGGTGCACATGTTTTTGACATTTTTAAAATGTACATTATGTTGGTCTTCCCTTTTATCACAAATAAGCGTAACATTTTTTCACATTTTTATGTACAAAAACATACATTGATTTGACATCAAAACTATGGAAATTCAAAGGCAGAAAGCTATTTTTTAAAAAAGCTATAGTTCCTCTTCTGAGAAGGCAGCTATATGCTTTTCTTGGTGTTAATAGAACCGATTTATTACTCTTTTTTTAGCGGTTTGATTATATTCTCAAAAATCTGTGAATGATAGCAGTTGTTACCATGGTATTGACAGAGAGGTTGTGAACATGTTTTTGTCTGCAGTGCTATATCTGTTTTCGACTCTTGGTGTCACTGTGTACCAACAAAGGCCAATGGCCATATCGTCCTGCGGTCCTTCCCATGAGTGCAACTCGCTATTGTGGAGCTGATTGTCTGTCGGTCGACATTTAAAGGCTTGTACCGTAGTGACACTTGGATAGTGAATTAACCCGTGGAGTATATCCTCCTTTAGATATTGTGGAGGAATCGGCAGAAGAAGAATGTTCGCTTTGTTGCTCATGGGAAGTGCCTGGCACAAAGGATTTGTTTTTCTCCTGTTCATCTGCCTGGATTTTGCGTATGGAGACGTAGGCTACTCTATTGCGGAGGAGATGAAACGCGGGTCGGTGATTGGCAATATAGCCAAAGATCTGGGCCTCGGCATCGCAGCACTTTCCTCTCGTAAAGCTCGCATTGACATGGATGGGAACGACAGACGCTACTGTGATATAAATCCGACCACAGGAGACCTGGTGGTGGCTGGCAGGATCGACAGGGAGGGTCTTTGTGGCAAGAAAGCGACGTGTGTATTAAAAGAGGAGCTTGTTTTGGAAAATCCATTGGAACTTCATCGAATTAGTGTTCATGTACAAGATATAAACGACAACGCCCCACACTTTAGTGACGACATGATTTCATTTGAAATTACAGAATCTGCAGTAAAAGGAGCAAAATTCTTGCTCACCGAAGCCCACGATTCGGACATCGGATCTAACACAGTGCAGCGTTACAGCTTACAAAATAACGAGCACTTCACCATAAATGTGGACGCAGGAGCAGACGGAAGGAAACACTCCGAACTGGTTTTAGTAAAAGAGCTTGACCGTGAACAAGATAAAGAATTGAAATTGGTGCTCACAGCTTTAGATGGAGGCTCTCCTCAGAGATCAGGCACTGCTGTCATACACGTCACTGTACTGGATGCTAATGATAACGCCCCAGTGTTCAGCCAGACAGTTTATAAAGCCAGTGTGCCTGAAAACTCTCCTGTAGATACAATAGTTTTAACAGTAAGCGCTACAGATGCAGACGAGGGACCCAACGGAGATATCATGTACAATTTCGATCATGCATCTGATGCTCACGTGTCTTTGTTTTCTCTTGACCATAAGACGGGGGCAATAAGAGTAACTGGTTTGATTGATTATGAGACACAAACATCATTTGAACTGCGGGTGAGAGCTAAAGACGGACCAGGTCTCACATCTTATTGTACAGTGGCCTTAGATATCATTGATGTGAATGACAACCCACCTATCATTAGTTTGAAATCTCTGACTAACCCCATACCTGAGAACGTGTCACCTGGTACAGAGGTGGGCATCATCAACGTACAGGACAGAGATTCTGAGAGTAACAGACAGGTCCGCTGCTCCATTCAGCAAAATGTCCCTTTTAAGTTGGTTCCTTCTATCAAGAACTATTATTCTCTGGTGAGCACAGGACAGCTGGACCGTGAGCTGGTGTCTGATTACAACATTACAATCAGTGCGACTGACGAGGGCTCTCCACCTCTGTCCTCGTCTAAAAGTGTTCAGTTATCTGTAGCAGACATCAACGACAACCCACCTGTGTTTGAGGAGCAGTCGTACAGCGCATATGTGAGTGAGAATAACAAACCTGGGTCCACTTTATGTTCGGTGAGTGCTCGAGACCCCGACTGGAGACAGAACGGCACAGTGATTTATTCTGTGTTGGGCGGTGAGGTGAACGGTGCCCCGGTGTCGTCCTATGTGTCTGTGAACGGAGACACGGGTGTGATCCACGCTGTGAGGTCGTTTGATTATGAGCAGTTGAGGAGCTTCAAAGTGCAGGTGATGGCCCGAGACAACGGTTCTCCTCCTCTGAGCAGCAACGTGACCGTGAGTGTGTTCATCTCTGATGTGAATGACAACTGTCCTCAGATCCTGTACCCCGGTCCGGAGGGCAAGTCGTTCATGACCGAGCTGGTCCCCAAAGCTGCCCACGGAGGCTCTCTGGTGTCCAAAGTGATCGCGGTGGACGCGGACTCCGGACAGAACGCGTGGCTGTCGTATCATATCGTGAAATCGACAGATCCGGGCCTTTTCACTATTGGTGTGCACAGCGGAGAGATCAGGACCCAGCGGGACATTTCCGAGTCTGACAGCATGAAACAGAACCTTGTAGTGTCAGTGAGAGACAACGGCCAGCCCTCTCTGTCTGCCACCTGTTCCATGTATTTACTGATCTCTGACAACTTGTCTGAGGTGCCCGAACTGAAGGACATATCTTATGAGGAGAAGAACTCCAAACTGACGTCTTATCTGATCATCGCGCTGGTGTGTGTGTCCACGTTTTTCCTGACCTTCATCATCATCATCCTGGGTGTGAGGTTTTGTCGCAGGAGGAAGCCCAGACTGTTGTTTGACGGAGCAGTGGCCATCCCGGGCGCGTATCTGCCTCCTAACTACGCCGATGTTGACGGCACAGGGACTTTACGCAGTGCTTACAACTATGATGCGTACCTGACCACAGGGTCTCGGACCAGTGACTTCAAGTTTGTGTCATCTTACAATGACAACACCCTGCCTGCTGATCAGACTCTGAGGAAGAGCCCGACAGACTTCGCTGATGTTTTTGGAGACTGTGATGACTCTCCTGAGGTAGGCGCTCAACTTTGAAATCAATAAGACGAATTTGCTCCTTTTTTCCGGTTTTGATCATGTTAAGCTCATTTAATACAAGTTTGACGCTCTTTTCTTTCAGTTGAAGTTTTCTGCCTTTTGATCTGAGCCCTCAAAAAAAAAAAAAACACCTGACATGTGTTTGTAAGCTGTTCCTTTTTTCACGATAATTTTCTTCCCCACGATTATGAAAGTATTTTATCCCACAAGTTTTTTTTTTCTGATATTTGCAAGGATTGTAATAGCATGTAGTATGTGATTAGTTGGTGCTGTAAGTGGAGTCTCTAATATGATGTATATTCTCTTTTATATTGAGAGGTTGGATTCAGTGCTTTTATTCAGGGTTGACAATGCACTGGAATTTTCGTCTTGCTAGTGTTCATGTTTTGGATCACAATTTTTGCATTCCTCTCATAAAAGAGTTTTCCCCCCCACGTCGCTTAAACCTCACCAGCAACAGGCTTTTGTGAATTCCATCAGTTAATATTATATCTAATCCATGATTGCACATTTATCTTGGCTTGTCTAGTATTTATCTTTTTCAGCGAGATGACAACGGTCCTATTCGTGTTTTCTCTGTCCGTGGTGCTGAAACTCGTTGCTGCCTGTGGGCTTGCTTTGTTCAACCAACTGACACATTTCCTGTAATATGTTTTGAACAATTGTTTTCTTACGTTTTCCTCAGTAGTTGGAAATTCTTTAGCCCTTGATATTTATATGGTTTACTTTGTGGCACAAAATCTGAACTTTTGTTGTTTATATGTGTGAGATCTTGCCATTACAGCCGGCCTACTTGACTTGCTTAAATGTAATTAGATTTTACGTCCTCATTTCCCAGCTTCTTATAAGAGTGCATCTCCTTTTTGACCTACTTTGTGTGTTTTGTTGGTTTTGAACATCATTTTATCGCAATCAGTTTTTCCAATGTCTTAGATGTGAGGGTAGTTCCATTAGAATGTTGGTTGAAGCTTTCCCTCTTACAGTTTTGCCAGTGCATCATTTGTTGAACCTATTCTCAAACACACTCTTCATATTGTTTGTCATTTATTTCTCTTAGAGACTTTGATGGTAAGACCGACTAGTCCAAACAACTTCCATATATTGCACCTGCTCTTAAATTTCTACCCAATATCTCACCTACAACAACCAAAGGGAGTGTGGATTTTTTCTCTTCACTTTTAAGTATAAACCTGGTCTATCACCTCCAAGCTGGGAATTTTTGATGCAGTTGGTATCTCAAATATGTTTTCTGGTCACTTCTCTTTGTTTTTATTCCTCCAGTCCATACTTCTGTCCTTGGTGCTGATCTCCGGTTGATGCATATTTGTGAAGTATTTTTTGGTCTGTTTTGCTAATGGTTTATCTTATAACTAATTAATCTCACTGTATATTTCCTTACCTTACTGAGGCAAGACCGACCCAAATGATGCACATGTCTCTGTCCTCGGCGCCGAACTGTTGTGCTTTGCTAGTTACTTGTTGACGGTCATTGTTTATGAAGTTGCCCTCCCCTTAGACACACCCATCTATATTAATGTATTTCCTGTTCCTTTTCGTTTGTTCATTTCCAAATGTGGATGTCCCTCTATGCACATATTTCATGACATGTCGTGTTTTTCATCTGCATTGTTTCTATGTAGACTTGTTTGTTTTTCACGGTAAATTTGATGCTTCTTAGATCAAAATGAGAAGTTAAAAAGTAGAACCACAATTAGTGCATTTGTAATTTTGTCCCCGCAGCTGAGATTGATATTTTCATACATGACTCAGATGTGTATTCAGGAGAAAGTGTGTAAAGAATGTGCTGTGCTACCTTCACAAATCGTCGGGGTTCATGCCAATAAGGTATGATTCAGCCTTACCTAAAACTCTGTAATGAGTTTAAAAATTCAGTCCGAAAACGAGATATCATGTTCTTTGGTTATATTAACGAGATCACAATCGACTCTCACGACTTTCTAAACAATACTTTACATTTATCAGAACTGTGATGTTTCCCCTCAATTTTCCCCTGCAAATAACAATGGTGTCAGGGTGTACAACGAGAGGACTTGATTATTTCCACCATTCTGTCTTACTGGTTGTAAAGCTCGACTTTGCATTTGTTTCGCAGCGGCCAAAACCACCTTTTAAATGACTGCTGCATAAGTGTTTATCATTTGGAAGAATTTGTGATCCTATTGTTGATTTAACTATCTGTTGTAAGTGCATTATTGTGATATTTTATTATTCAATAATCTTTGGAAATTCAGGACAATTTATTTTTTGGTTCAGGCTTCAGCTGCCCGTATGCAGCAGACCTTAAAGCAATTGTTTGTCTTTCTGTTTCTGTTGCACTAATTGCTATTCTGTCTGTCACTGGGACTGAAATCAACGATTATGAGTGTTGTAATGACTATGTGCTTTGTATATATAGCAAAGACGAGTAACTTTGTTTTTTATTCAAACAATATCGTGGGTTCATAGCGCTATGAAATTTAGACTTTCTTTTTTTTTTCCACTCAAATTTTTATTTGGTGCATGACAATTAACACAATACTACATAATAATTATATTAGGCAGGACTTTCATACATAATTGAAAAAGAGAAAGAAAAAAAACCCTGAAAAAGTCAATAGTATAAAATTACATGATATTACATGGGGGTATGAAGGTGTGGAAACGTTTACAGGTAGGGAAAGGTTAGTAAATAAATTTATGAATGAAGAATAATAATAATAGTAAATAACTAGCTCATATAAGTAAGTGAAATAGTATTGATATACATATTAAATACATAAATAAATACATTAATCCATTATTACATTAAGTACAATAACATATCCTCTTAAGTAACTCAACTATCATCCTCTTGATTGACAGTAATATAGGACCAGAATGATTCCCAAATTGATATTGTAGAACCATCCCTGTTGTTTACCTTATAAAGCACACATTCATACGAAGCTGTCTTTATCATCAAATTTACCCATTCTTTAAACTGTGGGGTTCTGGGGTCTTTCCAATGTTTAAGAATGGTCCTAGCAGCCACTGAGACCCCGACCATTATAACAGAGAATTTATCATTTGATATGTCCCTTAGCTGACCTTTATCACCCAGTAAACATAGCCTTGGACAGGGTGGTACAGTTCTTTCTAACCAATCACTTAAACATTGCATCACAAACATCCAGAAGCGTTGGATAACTGGGCATTCCCACAAACAGTGTATCAAAGTACCATTCTCTTTTTGACATTTCCAGCACAGTTTGTTGTTCATAAGGCCTAATCTGTTTAGTCTCACAGGGGTCCAATAATATCTTTGTATGATCTTATATTGTGTGAGTTTGCATTTACATTCTTTTACAAATTTTCCACAGTGCGAAATTATTTCTGTCCATTCTTTGTTCCCAAAGACAATCCCAATGTCCTTTTCCCATAACATCTTCAAACTTCTGAGATCATTACTAAGTTTCAAGTTCATTCTTCTATAAAATATCGAAGCTTTGTGATGATGAGGTGGTAAAACAAGGTACTCCAAAATAAGGTTGTCGTCAGCTTTCCAGCGTAGTGACGTAATACAGTTGCTTATTTGAAGGTATTTCCAGAAATGTTCTTTTCCCTTTAGGTTATATTTTCTTAATACAATATTGAATGGCATTAACACTCCACTCTCATACAGATTATCCAAAGTTCTTATTCCACAATTGTGCCAACTCTTCCAATAAATTGGTCTTTTACCAACACAAATCACAGGATTTTGCCACAGGGAAGAGTATGACTGTTTACAGTGAGACAATTTGAGCAATTTGTGTATCTTTATCCAAACTTCTCTAGAATTAAGCATAATTGGGTTAGTAGTCTTACATGAGCGTTGAGAGAGGAACTCTATGGGTGTGAATGGAAAGGCTAAGGATTTTTCTATAACTGCCCAGTCTAAATTTTGTTGTCCAGTCCAGTGTATAGTAAGTTTCGACATTTCAAAGGAAATATGATACAGCCTGGGGTCAGGTAATCCTAAACCCCCCTTTTCCCTGGGTAGACATAACTTAGCTAGCTTGATCCTGGGCCTTTTCCCTTCCCAGAGAAACTCCTTGACCAGTGAATCATAATGTTTAAAAATAATAGGAGGCACTGTTACTGGTAGCATCATAAGAGGGTAGTTAAACTGGGGCGAGATCACCATTTTAATTACATTAACTCGTCCCCATAATGTCAGCCTTATTTTATTCCATTTGTCCAAATTAATTTTTATGTTTTGTAAAACTAAGTTTAAGTTTAATTTTGGCATTTCTTCCACCTCTCTGCATATTTTAATACCTAGATAATTCATTCCTTTTGATTTCCATTTAAAGCCAAAGTTTGTCATTACCTCTTCACTATTAATCCCAGATATTGACATTGCTTCAGATTTTGACCAGTTGATTTTGTATCCAGATACATTAGAGTAGGTTTTTATTATATCCATCAGGTATGGTGTAGAGTGACTGGGATCTTTCATCAGGACCAGTATGTCATCTGCGTAAAGCAGCAGTTTATGTTCTTTTCCACCTCCTTCTATACCCCTTATATCTTTATTGTCTCTTATGATGACAGCCAGTGGTTCTAATGAGATGTTAAAAAGCATGGGTGAGAGAGGGCACCCATGTCTTGTGGCTCTTGTAAGGCTGAAGAATGGGGATATAACACCATTGAAATTTAGACTTTCTATCGGAAACCATCGTTAGGGATTGTCCTGTTTATTGCATCATAATAAAAGTTTAAGAACTCAATATGTCGTAAGCCATCGGGGTTTGTAGTTAAAGTAATGAAACAAAAATGTCTTTCATGATATGCACTTAACCTTTACAAAAATTCCCATAATTGCCTTAAGATTGAACAATAAAATCAAACAAAGATTTACCTTCCCGAGAAGCGCTTAATAAAATGCTTGAAGTATGACATGTCGCCTCTACATTTATTTTAACAATGTTTTACCTATGGAATAAAAGTTTAAAAAAAAAAAAAAAAAAAACGGTAGGATGTTCATGCAAAGAAAAAGTCAAAATGAGACGGTGACAAAGTGAAAAATGTCCTGATGAATGAGGAGAAAATAAATATATTAACATAAGCATTTTAACACACACACACACACACACACAAACTTCCTCTGCAATACACTGCAAATACTCATGGTGTCAGTATGTACTAACAGACGAGAGGCCATGGTTATTCTCCACCTTTTTTCTCACTTATTGCAAAGCCTGACTCTGCCTTTGTACCGTAGAGGACTAAAATTGTATCCTAAGAAAATGCTTTACAGATTTTTTTGATCTGAAATAAACCAATCGGTCGTCGATATTTTTACTTGCATTGGCAATTTTTCTGTGTATGTAATCCTCCTCGCCGAAACAATGGGATACAGCCGTCTAACGCTGCATCACGGCCTTGCTGTTATTTTTCTCGCCATCCACCTTGTCTATGGAGACATGAGCTACTCTATCCCCGAGGAGATGAAACGAGGCTCTGTAATTGGAAATATCGCGAAGGATCTGGGACTTGAATCTGGCAGACTGTCTGCTCGTAAGGCCCGCATTGATACAGAGGATAACGGTGTAAAGTATTGCGGTGTGAATCTCAACACCGGAGACTTGGTCGTCCAGGACAGGATCGACAGAGAGGGGCTTTGTGCGAAACGAGCATCATGCGTTCTGAAACAAGAACTCGTCCTGGAAAATCCTTTGGAAGTGCACCGTATTAATATCCGCGTTCAAGATATCAACGACAATTCACCTCAGTTCAAGGAGGACTCAATTAGGATTGAAATTGGGGAATCAGCAGTTAAGGGTGCACGCTATCTTCTTGGAGAGGCACATGATGGCGACATTGGAGAAAATGCTGTTCAGGGATACACCCTCGGACCAAATGACAGTTTCAAATTAGATACAAACACAAAAGCAGGTGGAAGAAAGTACTGTGAGTTGGTCTTAGATAAAGAATTGGACAGGGAGGACAAAAAGGAGCTCATGTTGCTGCTTACAGCATTCGATGGAGGCTCACCCCGAAGATCAGGTACTGTGGTCATACATGTCACTGTACTGGATGCTAATGATAATGCACCAGTGTTCAGTCAGACTGTTTATGAAGCTAGTCTGCCTGAAAACTCTCCAATGGATACACTTGTGATTACAGTAAGTGCTAGTGATGCAGACGAAGGTTTGAATGGAGAAATTACGTATGGGTTTGATCATGTTTCAGATGAAAGCAACAACGTCTTGTCTTTAAACCCTAAAACTGGAGAGGTGAGAGTTGCTGGAGCTATTGATTTCGAGAGGGAATCTTCATATGAAATGCAAATCAGTGCCAAAGATGGTCTTGGATTAGTTTCATATGCAACACTGATGATTGAAATTACAGATATTAATGACAACGCTCCAGTGATTTATCTAAAATCTCTGACTAACCCCATACCTGAGAACGTGTCACCTGGTACAGAGGTGGGCATCATCAACGTGCAGGACAGAGACTCTGAGAGTAACAGACAGGTCCGCTGCTCCATTCAGCAAAATGTCCCTTTTAAGTTGGTTCCTTCTATCAAGAACTATTATTCTCTGGTGAGCACAGGACAGCTGGACCGTGAGCTGGTGTCTGATTACAACATTACAATCAGTGCGACTGACGAGGGCTCTCCACCTCTGTCCTCGTCTAAAAGTGTTCAGTTATCTGTAGCAGACATCAACGACAACCCACCTGTGTTTGAGGAGCAGTCGTACAGCGCATATGTGAGTGAGAATAACAAACCCGGGTCCACTTTATGTTCGGTGAGTGCTCGAGACCCCGACTGGAGACAGAACGGCACAGTGATTTATTCTGTGTTGGGCGGTGAGGTGAACGGTGCCCCGGTGTCGTCCTATGTGTCTGTGAACGGAGACACGGGTGTGATCCACGCTGTGAGGTCGTTTGATTATGAGCAGTTGAGGAGCTTCAAAGTGCAGGTGATGGCCCGAGACAACGGTTCTCCTCCTCTGAGCAGCAACGTGACCGTGAGTGTGTTCATCTCTGATGTGAATGACAACTGTCCTCAGATCCTGTACCCCGGTCCGGAGGGCAAGTCGTTCATGACCGAGCTGGTCCCCAAAGCTGCCCACGGAGGCTCTCTGGTGTCCAAAGTGATCGCGGTGGACGCGGACTCCGGACAGAACGCGTGGCTGTCGTATCATATCGTGAAATCGACAGATCCGGGCCTTTTCACTATTGGTGTGCACAGCGGAGAGATCAGGACCCAGCGAGACATTTCCGAGTCTGACAGCATGAAACAGAACCTTGTAGTGTCAGTGAGAGACAACGGCCAGCCCTCTCTGTCTGCCACCTGTTCCATGTATTTACTGATCTCTGACAACTTGTCTGAGGTGCCCGAACTGAAGGATATTTCTTATGAGGAGAAGAACTCCAAACTGACGTCTTATCTGATCATCGCTCTGGTGTGTGTGTCCACGTTTTTCCTGACCTTCATCATCATCATCCTGGGTGTGAGGTTTTGTCGCAGGAGGAAGCCCAGACTGTTGTTTGACGGAGCAGTGGCCATCCCGGGCGCGTATCTGCCCCCTAACTACGCCGATGTTGACGGCACAGGGACTTTACGCAGTGCTTACAACTATGATGCGTACCTGACCACAGGGTCTCGGACCAGTGACTTCAAGTTTGTGTCATCTTACAATGACAACACCCTGCCTGCTGACCAGACTCTGAGGAAGAGCCCGACAGACTTCGCTGATGTTTTTGGAGACTGTGATGACTCTCCTGAGGTAGGCGCTCAACTTTGAAATCAATAAGACGAATTTGCTCCTTTTTTCCGGTTTTGATCATGTGAAGTTCGTTTAATACAAGTTTGACGCTCTTTTCTTTCAGTTGAAGTTTTCCGCCTTTTGATCTGAGCCCTCAAAAAAAAAAAAAAAAAAAAAAACACCTGACATGTGTTTGTAAGCTGTTCCTTTTTTCACGATAATTTTCTTCCCCACGATTACGAAAGTATTTTATCCCACAAGCTTTTTTTGTCTGATATTTGCAAGGATTGTAATAGCATGTAGTATGTGATTAGTTGGTGCTGTAAGTGGAGTCTCTAATATAATGTATTTTCTCTTTTAAATTGAGAGGTTGGATTCAGTGCTTTTATTCAGGGTTGACAATGCACTGGAATTTTCGTCTTGCTAGTGTTCATGTTTGGGATCACAATTTTTGCATTCCTCTCATAAAAGAGTTTTTTCCCCCACGTCGCTTAAACCTCACCAGCAACAGGCTTTTGTGAATTCCATCAGTTAGTATTATATCTAATCCATGATTGCACAATTATCTTGGCTTGTCTAGTATTTATCTTTTTCAGCGAGATGACAACGGTCCTATTTGTGTTTTCTCTGTCCGTGGTGCTGAAACTCGTTGCTGCCTGTGGGCTTGCTTTGTTCAACCAACTGACACATTTCCTGTTATATGTTTTGAACAATTGTTTTCTTACGTTTTCCTCAGTAGTTGGAAATTCTTTAGCCCTTGATATTTATATGGTTTACTTTGTGGCACAATATGTGAACTTTTGTTGTTTATATGTGTGAGATCTTGCCATTACAGCCGGCCCACTTGACTTGCTTAAATGTAATTAGATTTTACGTCCTCATTTCCCAGCTTCTTATAAGAGTGCATCTCCTTTTTGACCTACTTTGTGTGTTTTGTTGGTTTTGAACATCATTTTATCGCAATCAGTTTTTCCAATGTCTTAGATGTGAGGGTAGTTCCATTAGAATGTTGGTTGAAGCTTTCCCTCTTACAGTTTTGCCAGTGCATCATTTGTTGAACCTATTCTCAACACACTCTTCATATTGTTTGTCATTTATTTCTCTTAAAGACTTTGATGGTAAGACCGACTAGCCCAAACAACTTCCATATATTGCACCTGCTCTAAAATTTCTACCCAATATCTCGCCTACAAAAACCAAAGGGAGTGTGTATTTTTTCTCTTCACTTTTAAGTATAAACCTGGTCTATCACCTCCAAGCTGGGAATTTTTGATGAAATTTGTATCTCAAATATGTTTTCTGGTCACTTCTCTTTGTTTTTATTCCTCCAGTCCATACTTCTGTCCTTGGTGCTGATCTCCGGTTGATGCATATTTGTGAAGTATTTTTCGGTCTGTTTTGCTGATGGTTTATCTTATAACTAGTTAATCTCACTGTATATTTCCTTACCTTACTGAGGTAAGACCGACCCAAATGATGCACATGTCTCTGTCCTCGGCGCCGAACTGTTGTGCTTTGCTAGTTACTTGTTGACGGTCATTGTTTATGAAGTTGCCCTCCCCTTAGACACATCCATCTATAGTAATATATTTCCTGTTTCTTTTCGTTTGTTTATTTCCAAATGTGGATGTCCCTCTATGCACATATTTCATGACATGTCGTGTTTTTCATCTGCATTGTTTCTATGTAGACTTGTTTGTTTTTCACGGTAAATTTGATGCTTCTTAGATCAAAATGTGAAGTTAAAAAGTAGAACCACAATTAGTGCATTTGTAATTTTGTCCCCGCAGCTGAGATTGATATTTTCATACATGACTCAGATGTGTATTCAGGAGAAAGTGTGTAAAGATTGTGCTGTGCTACCTTCACAAATCGTCGGGGTTCATGCCAATAAGGTATGATTCAGCCTTACCTAAAACTCTGTTATGAGTTTAAAAATTCAGTCCGAAAACGAGATATCATGTTCTTTGGTTATGTTAACGAGATCACAATCGACTCTCACGACTTTCTAAACAATACTTTACATTTATCAGAACTGTGATGTTTCCCCTCAATTTTCCCCTGCAAATAACAATGGTGTCAGGGTGTACAAATGAGAGGACTTGATTATTTCCACCATTCTGTCTTACTGGTTGTAAAGCTCGACTTTGCATTTGTTTCGCAGCGGCCAAAACCACCTTTTAAATGACTGCTGCATAAGTGTTTATCATTTGGAAGAATTTGTGATCCTATTGTTGATTTAACAATCTGTTGTAAGTGCATTATTGTGATATTTTATTATTCAATAATCTTTGGAAATGTGGGACATTTTTTTTTGGTTCAGGCTTCAGCTGCCCGTATGCAGCAGACCTTAAAGCATTTGTTTGTCTTTCTGTTTCTGTTGCAATAATTGCTATTCTGTCTGTCACTGGGACTGAAATCAACGATTATGAGTGTTGTAATGACTATGTGCTTTGTACATATAGCAAAGACGAGTAACTTTGTTTTTTATTCAAACAATATCGTGGGTTCATAGCGCTATGAAATTTAGACTTTCTATCGGAAACCATCGTTAGGGATTGTCCTGTTTATTGCATCGTAATAAAAGTTTAAGAACTCAATATGTCGTAAGCCATCGGGGTTTGTAGTTAAAGTAATGAAACAAAAATGTCTTTCGTGATATGCACTTCACCTTTAAAAAATATCCAATAATTGCCTTAAGATTGAACAATAAAATCAAACAAAGATTTACCTTCCCGAGAAGCGCTTAATACAATGCTTGAAGTATGACATGTCTCCTCTACATTTATTTTAACAATGTTTTACCTATGGAATAAAAGTTTAAAAAAAATAAATAGATAAACAAAAACGGTAGGATGTCCATGCAAAGAAAAAGTCAAAATGAGACAGCGACAAAGTGAAAAATATCCCGATGAATGAGGAGAAAATAGATATATTAACATAAGCACTTTAACACACACACTCACACACACAAACTTCCTCTGCAATACACTGCAAATACTCATGGTGTCAGTATGTACTAACAGACGAGAGGCCATGGTTATTCTCCACCTTTTTTCTCACTTATTGCAAAGCCTGACTCTGCCTTTGTACCGTAGAGGACTAAAATTGTATCTTAAGAAAATGTTTTACAGTTTTTTTTTTTTTTTGATCTGAAATAAACCAATCGGTCGTCGATATTTTTACTTGCAGTGACAATTTTTCTGTGTATGTAATCCTCCTCGCCGGAACAATGGGATACAGCAGTCTAACGCTGCATCATGGCCTTGCTGTTATTTTTCTCGCCATCCACCTCGTCTATGGAGACATGAGCTACTCTATCCCCGAGGAGATGAAACGAGGCTCTGTAATTGGAAATATCGCGAAGGACCTGGGACTTGAATCTGGCAGACTGTCTGCTCGTAAGGCCCGCATTGATACAGAGGATAACGGTGTAAAGTATTGCGGTGTGAATCTCAACACCGGAGACTTGGTCGTCCAGGAAAGGATCGACAGAGAGGGGCTTTGTGCGAAACGAGCATCATGCGTTCTGAAACAGGAACTCGTCCTGGAAAATCCTTTGGAAGTGCACCATATTAATATCCGCGTTCAAGATATCAACGACAATTCACCTCAGTTCAAGGAGGACTCAATTAGGATTGAAATACGGGAATCAGCAGACAAGGGTGCACGCTATCTTCTTGGAGAGGCACATGATGGCGACATTGGAGAAAATGCTGTTCAGGGATACACCCTCGGACCAAATGACAATTTCAAATTAGATACAAACACAAAAGCAGGTGGAAGAAAGTACTGCGAGTTGGTCTTAGATAAAGAATTGGACAGGGAGGACAAAAAGGAGCTCATGTTACTGCTTACTGCATTTGATGGAGGCTCACCCCGAAGATCAGGTACTGTGGTCATACATGTCACTGTACTGGATGCTAATGATAATGCACCAGTGTTCAGTCAGACTGTTTATAAAGCCAGTCTACCTGAAAACTCTCCAATGGATACACTAGTGATTACAGTAAGTGCTAGTGATGCAGACGAAGGTTTGAATGGAGAAATTACGTTTGGGTTTGATCATGTTTCAGATGAAAGCAACAACGTCTTGTCTTTAAACCCTAAAACTGGAGAGGTGAGAGTTGCTGGAGCTATTGATTTCGAGAGGGAATCTTCATATGAAATGCAAATCAGTGCCAAAGATGGTCTTGGATTAGTTTCATATGCAACACTGATGATTGAAATTACAGATATTAATGACAACGCTCCAGTGATTTATCTAAAATCTCTGACTAACCCCATACCTGAGAACGTGTCACCTGGTACAGAGGTGGGCATCATCAACGTGCAGGACAGAGACTCTGAGAGTAACAGACAGGTCCGCTGCTCCATTCAGCAAAATGTCCCTTTTAAGTTGGTTCCTTCTATCAAGAACTATTATTCTCTGGTGAGCACAGGACAGCTGGACCGTGAGCTGGTGTCTGATTACAACATTACAATCAGTGCGACTGACGAGGGCTCTCCACCTCTGTCCTCGTCTAAAAGTGTTCAGTTATCTGTAGCAGACATCAACGACAACCCACCTGTGTTTGAGGAGCAGTCGTACAGCGCATATGTGAGTGAGAATAACAAACCTGGGTCCACTTTATGTTCGGTGAGTGCTCGAGACCCCGACTGGAGACAGAACGGCACAGTGATTTATTCTGTGTTGGGCGGTGAGGTGAACGGTGCCCCGGTGTCGTCCTATGTGTCTGTGAACGGAGACACGGGTGTGATCCACGCTGTGAGGTCGTTTGATTATGAGCAGTTGAGGAGCTTCAAAGTGCAGGTGATGGCCCGAGACAACGGTTCTCCTCCTCTGAGCAGCAACGTGACCGTGAGCGTGTTCATCTCTGATGTGAATGACAACTGTCCTCAGATCCTGTACCCCGGTCCGGAGGGCAAGTCGTTCATGACCGAGCTGGTCCCCAAAGCTGCCCACGGAGGCTCTCTGGTGTCCAAAGTGATCGCGGTGGACGCGGACTCCGGACAGAACGCGTGGCTGTCGTATCATATCGTGAGATCGGCAGATCCGGGCCTTTTCACTATTGGTGTGCACAGCGGAGAGATCAGGACCCAGCGGGACATTTCCGAGTCTGACAGCATGAAACAGAACCTTGTAGTGTCAGTGAGAGACAACGGCCAGCCCTCTCTGTCTGCCACCTGTTCCATGTATTTACTGATCTCTGACAACTTGTCTGAGGTGCCCGAACTGAAGGACATTTCTTATGAGGAGAAGAACTCCAAACTGACGTCTTATCTGATCATCGCTCTGGTGTGTGTGTCCACGTTTTTCCTGACCTTCATCATCATCATCCTGGGTGTGAGGTTTTGTCGCAGGAGGAAGCCCAGACTGTTGTTTGACGGAGCAGTGGCCATCCCGGGCGCGTATCTGCCTCCTAATTGCGCAGATGTTGACGGCACAGGGACTTTACGCAGCGCTTACAATTATGACGCGTACCTGACCACAGGGTCCCGGACCAGTGACTTCAAGTTTGTGTCATCTTACAATGACAACACCCTGCCTGCTGACCAGACTCTGAGGAAGAGCCCAACAGACTTCGCTGACGATTTTGGAGACTGTGATGACTCTCCTGAGGTAGGCGCTTGTTTCTTTTTATAACACTGGCGTTTTGTCGAAGGATTTGTTGAGCCCTTCCCGTTTCGTCTGTCCCTTGATAGTCCATATTTTTTTCACATTCTGAAAGCTCATTTGTTTTTCCACGGTCTCCAAAGTTTAAGCAACTGAATAACGCGGCCCATGGCTCTGAACTTTGTTTATGTCACTCGGATCAAAACAATACGTATTCTCTGATTAATATATTTATTTTTCTTTAAAAATGCTGGCATTGGTGTTTTTTTATCTGATTGTTCTTTGTTTTTGTTTTTTTTACTTCGTCAACTTGCCCAAAGTGTTGTCATTCTAACAGTTTTTTTCGTGTCGTCAGTGGCGCAGCTGGATATTGCGCTTGGTCAGTGATGGGGAGGTTGCAGGTTCAAGCCCAGCTCCGGGCCAAACATGGCGATGTGTCCTTGGGCAAGATACTTAAGTTGCTCCCACTGCTGCGTCAGTGGCCTGTTAATGGTCATGAAAGGGCGTCAATGTGTTAGCTGGTACTGATGGATAACTAACGTAGGAGCTCTGAACCATCAGTGAGTGAATGAATGTGAGAGTGAATTGGTGTGAATGGGTAGGTGTGACCTGCGGTGTAAAGCTGCTTTGAGTAGTCAGAAGACTAGAAAAGTGCTATTTAAGCTCATGTCCGTTTACCTTTTCACCGTGTTAATAAGGTGCTGATCGGTGATCTGTCTGCTCTGATAATTATGTTTTTTTTTTTTCTTCCGAGACCATTATGACATTTCGGCAACAGGACCATTTGAAAAGATATGTTAGTCTCTTTCATTTTTGTATGGACAATTCAGTGCGCTTTTACACAGTTTAACTTGCTGTTTTCTGAAGGTCGCTTCAATTTTTTACAAACATTTTCTGATCTTACGAAAATTCCAATTTTGCTATTTTTTCTCATCACATGATACGTTGCTGTTATCATAAGTTGCTTCATTTGACTATGATTCTATGCGGTTCCCAATATTAAAAATAATACTGGCAGTTGTAAGGATGGATTGATGTTGATGAACTCTTTTTCCAGTGATTTCGTTCTCATTGTAATTTAGTGTTCGTGAAGTTTGCAGAATCACATTTTTTTGAAGTGAGTTTTGTCTTCTAATGCCTCTGGAGAATTCAGAGAATTTGTTAATATTTTCTCTGAACTGATGCGCTATTGTCAGTGCATGTGAACTTTGCCTACGATAAGGAGGTTTTCATCAATCCATTTTTATTTAAATTTTCCCTCAAACTTTACCTTTTACGCATCAACTTACCATTTAAACTTCTCCTCTCTTGTTCTGTCGATAGTCCTCCTGACATCAAACTTTGAAAATGTTCAAGCATTTTATTTTCATAATAATCCTTAAATAGTTGAATATTTACTGTTTCATTGTTGAGTTTGTGTTTCCCCTCAATAATAAACTTTTTAGCTTATCGCTGTCATTGTGTCTCTGTCCGAGGTGCTGAACCTCCTCTTTCCTACTGGTTGCCTGTACAGTGACCGTGTTATTTCTCTCAATTCAATTCAATTCAGTTTATCAAATTTTTTTGGTTAAATGTTCATGATTGTTGTAAGGTATTGTTGCCACAGCTTTTTATTAAAAAGAGAAAAAAAAAAAAACGATAAAATATAAAAATAATAAAAATAGGAAAAAGTTATTAGCAAGATATAAATTAGTAGTATTTTGACAGAGAAGGTTAAAATGAAGATTAAAAATGTTAAATATATGAATTTGACGGATTCAGATAATATAAAAACTATAGAAGAATAAAACCCACAATTTGTGTTTTAGTGTGTGTGTGTGTGTTTTAGTGTGTGTGTGTTTGTGAGTGTGTGTATGAGCATATGCAGTTGTGTTTGCGTGTGTATATGTATTCATGTGTGTGCTTTGGTTCCACTTGTCCAGGTTCCACTGGTTGTCCTGAGGTCATCACACACTTTAATACGTTTGGCTCAGTCTAAATATGAGGTTTTCTGAAGATCACTTAAATGTTTAAATTTTGTGTGTGTCTCTCTATTATTTTGGGCTAGCACCCCTCTCTCACAGCCTAATATTCAGGGCAGGATGTGAGGAAGTACAGCTCTGTATCTTCCTGTGGGATGCCACACGGGGAACAGAGTCCGTCCTCTTCTAGAGCAAGTTCCTTCTGTGACTACCTGTCTCTTTAGCTAACCTTTGGTCTCTGAGTCTGTACCTTGTCAGGATTTTTCTCAGTAAATGATATTTTACAGAGCTCAGGTATACCAATTTGTATTTTTGTGTAGGGCCACATAACAATTCAATTTGAGTGTCTTTAGTTGCTTCTTCCCAGTATTTCATTCTGTTCTTGTTTATTAATAACTTGCTTCGGTCTAGTTTGAGTGTATTTGGAGTCTAGAGTCTGATTTGGTTGTATTGGGCAGTTGCTGTGGCCCTGGTGGTCTTCAGGTCAATTCATGTGATTTGGGAGAAGACTTTGGACCAGCAGGTTAAGGGGACTTTGGCTTCAGCTCTCAGCAGCTCAGGGCAGGACGATGGTAGGACTGGGGTTACTACTTTTCAAATGTTTGTAAATTTTAAGGGTTCTTCTAAAATTTTGAATATGATGGGCATTGACACCCCCCACTGTCTGTCTCTGTCTTGCATCATCACAGTTTCTTTCTCTTTCAAGTGATGTTGTCATTAGGTGAGCTAATGTCTGAGACAGCATTTTGTTTGTATCTATGAAAAGTCTACATTAAACATTTATGCTAACACTTTGAATCTATTTTGCGTCTACATGGATAGATCTAATCAGACATAATTGGAAGTCTTTGTCTTGTCAGTCAGAACACTGGCTTAATCTGAGTTCCAATACAATATATGCAATAAAATTTATAACATATTCCATAGTTGTAATTCTATAGCATTAAATTTGTATGCAGGGAGATATATCTTACTTGTTTTATGAGAGGAGTTATTTTGCAGATATGTGTGAATGTTTTGTTTAACAAGTTTCACCAAGGTTTTGTGCCATTACATGTTGTTGATTTAGAGCCACAGTGAGGTGCCCTGGCTGGGGCTGGCACTCCAAACACTTGTTGGACTAGGCTTTTGCTCCTCCTCTCCCTACTCCCATAGCCTTTATGAGGGAGGAAAGAAGAGAAATGAATTGCGACAATTGATGGTTTTTATCTACCTTTATTTATTTTTGTCCAACTGGCCTTGTGCATTTTCATTCAAATATACTAAATTGTTTGAATTGCATCACAAGACATTTTCTTCACTGACTTCATCACCTCATGCTAAGCTTCTAAGTCATGAAAGTGCTTATCTTTCTTTGTCCCTATACACACCACCCTTACTGAATGAACCCTAACTTTCTTTGCTTGCTGTTTAGTTCATGCCCCTAGATATCAATATATAAGACTTTTTTGTTTCATGTGCTTGACTAAACTGAGTCCTCCCAGAGAACTGTTAATTTTTTAAAATCAAACTATCCCCGACTCATACACATGACAGTATGTCAGATCTCAGGTCAGTGCAGACTTTCTCTTGGGGAACTAAATGTTTCCCTCCAAATCCGAATACATCTCTCAATTGCAAACACTCTGTAGGCAGTTTACCTATTTGCCTACTTCAAAACTTCTATACCTCTCTCCCCCACATTCAAATTAAACAGCCACACTCTTTTCCTAAATACCCAGTGAGTTAAACAATCTTTGTATTCTTTCAGTTCATGCTACTAAGCTTTTAAAAAGTAATCTTATTTCCAGTGTCAGCTTTGTGCTTTTGACAAAGTGAGTTTCTGACACATGCCATCTCTTGATACCTGAAGTTAAAGTCTTGTTCTATCATTATATCACATCCTAAAACTTAAGTCACTCTGAAACGTCCCTTGTTTTTTTCAAGATCACTCTGGACAAATCTTACTGTTTCTTGGTGAACAACATCTCCAACTTCTTCAAGTCAGTGATCTGTGTTGCAATCCTAGACAGTCCAGTATCTCACAGATCATGAATCAATATTATAACCCAGTCTTTATATTTTCATTTAAACAATATCAACCATCTACCTCTGAACAAACAACACAGCCATACTTGTCAATGCCCTGCTTACCTAAAGTTTGGATAATTGTAAGTCCTCCATGATCCCTGTCTTAACATTCTCCATAATCTTGAAACTGTCCAGAACTCAGTAGCCTGGATCATTAACAGAAGCCGTTCCAATGAGCACATCACAGCTGAACTGTTAAATATCAATTTAATTAAAAAAATGTTCCTCCTCATCTTTGAGGCTGTCCATAACATTTCACAGCTGTGCCCTTCTGATCTCTTTCATAACCAACTCTAAGCAATATCCTTTGATCACCCTCCAACATAAACCACACCATACCTCTTGCACAAATTAACATCTTTGGTGTTCAAGATATCTCTGTGCCTCTTTTCCTCAAGCCTTGCATTTCACTGACTTCAAAATCTCACCTGGAAACACACCTTTTCAAGGAGTTTGTAGACATTGTGATGATTCCCGTTTCTCCCTTTCAATGCATTATGTTTCAGTCCTAAATGTAACTTACTTTGCCGTCTGTTGCATTTTGATCTACTTGGGCACATATATTGTGTTGGATAATTCTTTTTTTTCTGTTTGGTCACCTTGAGTGTCTTAAAAAGGCATCCTTGAATAAAAAAAGTTTTATTTTTGTACAACTAGAAGATCTGTACAGATGGACTACCTGGGAGTTTGTCCCCTCGATTTTAAAGCACACATCAAGTATTTATTGTAAAACAACACACGACCTGTCCATTGTCACGTTGAAAACATATTCGTGGGGATCCAGTTTTCTCATTGTGAGAACATACTCCTTGTGGATTTTTTTTTTTTTTAATATGCCTCTGACTACAAATCCTGGGCCTATCTTTTGCAGTAGGGGGTAAGGGGACAAAACCCGCTGAGTTCTCGTTGCACTGTTTGTATGCTCTCAAGACTGTATTCTTTAGTATTTAATGGTAAGATAACGTAAAATTGTATTTTAGTATAAACTGCTATGTTCCATTTGTACTCGCGGTGTCACTGTTGACCAGCAATGTGGTCAGATGCTCAGACTGCTTTGCACACCACCCAGTATTTCGATCGACCATCCTCTTGATCTTTGTAGCCTTCAGAGCAAAAGACACATGCTAAAACGACGCATCTATTGGACTTCGCGGTTTTTAATGCTGTGATCCACCGTGTTTTTGCTCTAGGGATCTACTTTGAGGATGATGTTTGAACGGAGCGCTCTTCGGAGCTGCGGTTTTGTTTTTTTCTTTGTTGTGGTGCATTACGCACACGGAGACCTGAGCTATTCTGTACAGGAGGAGCTGAAGCGAGGCTCTGTCATTGGAAACATCGCCAAGGATCTGGGCCTAGATGTAAGCAGACTGTCTGCTCGTAAAGCTCGTGTTGATATGGAGGGCAGCGACAAACGATACTGCGAGGTGAATCTTGGAAGCGGGGACTTGTACGTGTCTGACAGAATTGACCGAGAGGAGCATTGTGGAGAAAAGCCTTCGTGTGTTCTCAAATTCGACTTGCTCCTGGAGAATCCACTGGAGTTACACCGGTTGTCCCTGCAGGTGCAGGACGTGAACGACAATGCACCAATGTTTCCCAAGGATGTTATAAAGCTAGAAATTGGAGAATCAGCTGTCAGAGGAGCCAGATATCGCGTAAATGCAGCTCACGATGCAGATATAGGCAAGAATTCAGTGGAGAGCTACAATTTGCAGCATAATCCTCACTTTGTCTTTAACATTCAGACGACAAATGCTGGTAGAAAATACGGTGAGTTGGTTTTGGATAAGGAGTTGGACCGAGAGGAGCAGCAGGAAATGAAATTATTGCTGACAGCTGTTGATGGAGGCTCTCCTCGAAGATCTGGGACTGTAGGCATACACGTCATTGTACTGGATGCTAACGATAACGCCCCGGTGTTCAGTGAGACCATATATACAGCAACGTTAGCGGAGAACTCTCCTGTTCATACACCGATTATCACTGTAAGTGCTTCTGACGCAGACGAGGGAGTCAATGGTGAGGTCACATATGAATTCAGTCGAATTTCTGACAAATCACGCAAGATGTTTTCACTTGATGAGAAAACTGGAGTTATCAGTGTAGCAGGTGGTATCGATTATGAAGATGGGCAAAAATATGAAGTTCTAGTTGAAGCCAAAGATGGATATGGTCTGTCTTCAGAGGCAAAAGTCATCATTGATATCACTGATGTAAATGATAACGCACCTCTGATTTACCTGAAATCTCTGACTAACCCCATACCTGAGAACGTGTCACCTGGTACAGAGGTGGGCATCATCAACGTGCAGGACAGAGACTCTGAGAGTAACAGACAGGTCCGCTGCTCCATTCAGCAAAATGTCCCTTTTAAGTTGGTTCCTTCTATCAAGAACTATTATTCTCTTGTGAGCACAGGACAGCTGGACCGTGAGCTGGTGTCTGATTACAACATTACAATCAGTGCGACTGACGAGGGCTCTCCACCTCTGTCCTCGTCTAAAAGTGTTCAGTTATCTGTAGCAGACATCAACGACAACCCACCTGTGTTTGAGGAGCAGTCGTACAGCGCATATGTGAGTGAGAATAACAAACCTGGGTCCACTTTATGTTCGGTGAGTGCTCGAGACCCCGACTGGAGACAGAACGGCACAGTGATTTATTCTGTGTTGGGCGGTGAGGTGAACGGTGCCCCGGTGTCGTCCTATGTGTCTGTGAACGGAGACACGGGTGTGATCCACGCTGTGAGGTCGTTTGATTATGAGCAGTTGAGGAGCTTCAAAGTGCAGGTGATGGCCCGAGACAACGGTTCTCCTCCTCTGAGCAGCAACGTGACCGTGAGTGTGTTCATCTCTGATGTGAATGACAACTGTCCTCAGATCCTGTACCCCGGTCCGGAGGGCAAGTCGTTCATGACCGAGCTGGTCCCCAAAGCTGCCCACGGAGGCTCTCTGGTGTCCAAAGTGATCGCGGTGGACGCGGACTCCGGACAGAACGCGTGGCTGTCGTATCATATCGTGAAATCGACAGATCCGGGCCTTTTCACTATTGGTGTGCACAGCGGAGAGATCAGGACCCAGCGGGACATTTCCGAGTCTGACAGCATGAAACAGAACCTTGTAGTGTCAGTGAGAGACAACGGCCAGCCCTCTCTGTCTGCCACCTGCTCCATGTATTTACTGATCTCTGACAACTTGTCTGAGGTGCCCGAACTGAAGGACATTTCTTATGAGGAGAAGAACTCCAAACTGACGTCTTATCTGATCATCGCGCTGGTGTGTGTGTCCACGTTTTTCCTGACCTTCATCATCATCATCTTGGGTGTGAGGTTTTGTCGCAGGAGGAAGCCCAGGCTGTTGTTTGACGGAGCAGTGGCCATCCCGGGCGCGTATCTGCCTCCTAATTATGCAGATGTCGACGGCACAGGGACTTTACGCAGCGCTTACAATTATGACGCGTACCTGACCACAGGGTCTCGGACCAGTGACTTCAAGTTTGTGTCATCTTACAATGACAACACCCTGCCTGCTGACCAGACTCTGAGGAAGAGCCCGACAGACTTCGCTGATGTTTTTGGAGACTGTGATGAATCTCCTGAGGTAGGAACAGGTCCCATGTACACTTCATAAACTTATCTCTTCCATCCTTCATTAGATTCCTCTTTTCTTAGTTTCCAATGGTCAGCAGTTTCTACAGTATTTTGAGACCTCACAATGTTTTCCTATTGAAATATAGCAACAACGCGGCATGTGGTTGGTGTTTCAAATTTGTCTGCTCTGACAGGTTGTTCATATGGATTTTGTTTTTATTTTGATTTCAGTTGGTGTAACTTTTAACTTTTAACTTAATTTTCTTGGTGCTTGTAAAATCTATTGCTTGATTTATTTTTTTAATTTATAGGCACTTGACATTCATCTTGCATCCTTCTTTCTTGTTTCCTTTCACCTCAGCTCTCAACAGTATTCATATTTAGGCGAACATTATCATGTTGTAAATTCAGTGCTTTATACGGATGACCTGACATCATTTTCATCCCTCGGTGGCGTCTGAGCCCATTTAGAAATGAATGTCGAACTCTTTCTCTGTCCCTGGTTCGGAAATGTCCTTTGAGCTGTAGGAGCGACCATGCTGATTTTCTGACTAGAAGTATTGACTTCAGCTTGGTATCATCAATCAATCAATCAATCAATCAATCAATCTTTATTTTTATAGCGCCCGTTCAAGTTTTATCTCAACGCATTTTACAATGGAGCAGGGTGAAGCCATACTCGTCATTTTTTAAATGCACACAAATGCATACAAATACATTTAAGTATATATATTTGTATATTCACATACATAGATCCAAAGACGTATTAATCCAGGCAGAGACAACAGAACTAAAACTACGAATTTGTGAATAGACAAACTTATGGACAGCCCGATCATTAAATTGTCCTCATTATATTTGTCTTTGCTGAATATAGATTTATTAAATGTTAGCCTCTTGACATGTGGCATCAGGGACCTCATATATATGTCTGTCAAGGCATTTATTATGAAATGAAATCGATTACAACCATGGATGAAGAGGTCATTCTGACATTAGCATTATTAGCTGTTATGATTATAAACTGGAGAGGACTGATGTTGATTAATATAGCAGCACCCACTGAATTGACATTAAAAAAGGGTTAAACTGGTCTAAAAGTATGAATTTATGTTAAATGGTGTCATTTCTGCTGACGGTTGATGAAGGATAAAGCACTTGGAGTTGTGCAGGTCCACAGCAGCAGGTCATTCATGATTTTTTTTTTGTTTGTTTTTTTTTGTCAAGGCCATTCTAATCTACAGTATTTGTGCTGTTTGCAGGAACTATCATGTATTTCTTTTTGTTGATTTCTTCTCCGGGGTTATGGGGCGCTTTTAATTTTATAGAGTTTGAGTTTGAGATCAGAATCATAGATGACTGCTTTCCTCTTGTCTTAACCTGAATTGACTGTTTTTCTTGTATTTGTGGCCGTTTTTTTTCTTTTTTAGAATATATAGATGTATTAAGTCGGTGTGTTTGCTGACTGGTGTAGATAGATACCATCTTTACATTTGAGAAATGTAAAAGTAAAAGACTTAATTTTTAAATAGTGCAAATGTAAATATGGATAATGGAAATGCCTAAAGGACAGCTTGATGATCACAGACCTCATATTTACTTTGCTCTTCCTTACTTTCTAAACTGGATGCAGCCTTTGGACCATGTCCCCCACCTGCATCACACCCAAGCATGCTGTCTTTGCATGTGCTCCTCTGTAAACTTCTAATCCTCCAAATTTTCTCTGTTTTTTTTCTTCTAATTATTTCTTCAAATCTATTCGTATGTTGTTTTCTTTTGATTTTTTTTTTTCTTGTTTTTTTTTTTTTAATTTGGAAAGAGCTTGCTTTGACCGGTTGTTTCTCTGTCCATGGTGCTGAAGTCCTCCTTCACATCATGATTTCTAACCTCTCCTAAGTTTGGTCTCTGCCTTTCGTTCTGCTTTTTTTTTTCCTAAAACACCACTTACTCCAAAATAATCATACCCAGGATTCTTTAAAAATATTGTAGATAACTTTCTAGATCTGTATGCAGAAGGACATAATATTCTCTTATAGGTATCTTAGTGGAGCTGTTCACGACATTGTACATGCAGCTTCTGGTTTCAGTGTGTTTAGTTGTTGATTAACTCTGTAAACAATCAATGCCTAAATTGATTTGTGTAACAGTTCCTTTCCCTTGATATTATACATGCCAGTTAACAGACCACTGACTCTCAGTTTGTGTCCTCTTGTTAAATTGTTTTCCGATTAGACTCAGAGGACACATGTCACTGCTTTTTGCTGGATTATAATTAAAATAACAAAGTTCTCACAGAGCTTAGAAAAACCTCAAATATCACTGTCACTTTGGTTAACACGTATTCTTTGAAAAAATGTTATACTCTTTATATCATTTATTTCATTGACAATTTCTCAAAATTATACTCATAAAATTCAGCTCTCCACACGTACATTGTGTGATAATATGTTATGATCATATCTGCTAGTGATAACGATATGTGTTTTTCAGTCGTTGTGTTTTATTTAAAAATGATGGTTCATGTACCAAAGTCATTGTGTAGTCTAAATATTTGACCTGTAAAATAATGATCAATTTAACACTGAGAACTATTGTAGTAGAAATTATACACACTAAAACATGTTATTTCTTCGCTTCACTCATGGTGTCGCTCTAGGCCAACCTACGTTAAACATTTCCGCTACACCCCTTTGAAACACAGACCAACAAAAGGGTAATCTTTAGTTCCCTTCTTTCTGATGTAGCTGCACTAACTGTGGAGTACCGGAGGAAATTTTTAACGGCATACAACAACATACTGAATTTGTGATCAAGCGAAGGCCGTTTTTTTTTTTAATTACAAACAAGCGTCCGCGATGGGACTGAAACTGGGCAGTGTGATTTTCTTTCTCCTGTGGCAGACTGTCGATGCTGACATGAGCTTTTCCGTCCAAGAGGAAATGAAGCGCGGATCTGTGATTGGAAATGTCGCAAAGAATCTTCACCTGGACTCGAGAGGGTTATCTACCAGAAACGCCCGCATCGATGCTGCAGGGAAACGCAAGCGTTTTTGCGATATCAACCTCGGTACTGGAGATTTGATTGTAGCTGAGAGGATCGACCGGGAGGAGCTTTGTGGGGGAAAAGCGTCGTGTATAATAAAACGTGACCTAGTGCTTGAAACCCCCCTGGAACTACATCCATTTACACTACACGTTCAAGATATAAATGATAACTCTCCACAGTTTAACGAAGAATCGATCAACATTGAAATTCAAGAGTCTGCTGTTAGGGGGGCTCGTTTTGTGATAGAGGAGGCGCACGATGCGGATGTAGGACAGAATGCAGTTCAGCAGTACAGTCTAGAAAAGAATGAAAATTTCATTCTGGCTGCTAATGGAAACACAATCGAGCTCGTTCTTGATAAAGAGCTTGATCGAGAGAAGCAGAAAGAGATCAATTTGCTGCTCACAGCTTTAGATGGAGGCTCTCCTCAGAGATCAGGTACAGTGGTCATACACGTCACTGTACTGGATGCTAATGATAACGCCCCAGTGTTCAGCCAGGCCGTTTATAAAGCCAGTCTGCCTGAAAACTCTCCTGTAGATACTGTGGTTGTCACAGTGAGCGCCAGTGATGCAGACGAGGGAGTCAATGGAGATGTTTCTTATGACTTTGGGCATGTGAGTGAAGATGTGAAGAAGATATTTAATATTGATCGTAAACTTGGTACGATCACACTCAGTGGTGTGATTGACTACGAAACCATGACAACATATGATTTACGCATAAGAGCAAGGGACGGCTTAGGGTTGTCTTCATATACAAAGGTAACCATCGATATCACTGATGTCAATGACAACATACCTGTAATCTATGTTAAATCTCTGTTAAGCCCTGTTCCCGAGAACGTGTCCCCTGGTACAGAGGTGGGCATCATCAACGTGCAGGATGCAGATTCTGATAGCAACCAACAAGTTCACTGCTCCATTCAGCAAAATGTCCCTTTTAAGTTGGTTCCTTCTATCAAGAACTATTATTCTCTGGTGAGCACAGGACAGCTGGACCGTGAGCTGGTGTCTGATTACAACATTACAATCAGTGCGACTGACGAGGGCTCTCCACCTCTGTCCTCGTCTAAAAGTGTTCAGTTATCTGTAGCAGACATCAACGACAACCCACCTGTGTTTGAGGAGCAGTCGTACAGCGCATATGTGAGTGAGAATAACAAACCTGGGTCCACTTTATGTTCGGTGAGTGCTCGAGACCCCGACTGGAGACAGAACGGCACAGTGATTTATTCTGTGTTGGGCGGTGAGGTGAACGGTGCCCCGGTGTCGTCCTATGTGTCTGTGAACGGAGACACGGGTGTGATCCACGCTGTGAGGTCGTTTGATTATGAGCAGTTGAGGAGCTTCAAAGTGCAGGTGATGGCCCGAGACAACGGTTCTCCTCCTCTGAGCAGCAACGTGACCGTGAGTGTGTTCATCTCTGATGTGAATGACAACTGTCCTCAGATCCTGTACCCCGGTCCGGAGGGCAAGTCGTTCATGACCGAGCTGGTCCCCAAAGCTGCCCACGGAGGCTCTCTGGTGTCCAAAGTGATCGCGGTGGACGCGGACTCCGGACAGAACGCGTGGCTGTCGTATCATATTGTGAAATCGACGGATCCGGGCCTTTTCACTATTGGTGTGCACAGCGGAGAGATCAGGACCCAGCGGGACATTTCCGAGTCTGACAGCATGAAACAGAACCTTGTAGTGTCAGTGAGAGACAACGGCCAGCCCTCTCTGTCTGCCACCTGTTCCATGTATTTGCTGATCTCTGACAACTTGTCTGAGGTGCCCGAGCTGAAGGACATTTCTTATGAGGAGAAGAACTCCAAACTGACGTCTTATCTGATCATCGCTCTGGTGTGTGTGTCCACGTTTTTCCTGACCTTCATCATCATCATCCTGGGTGTGAGGTTTTGTCGCAGGAGGAAGCCCAGGCTGTTGTTTGACGGAGCAGTGGCCATCCCGGGCGCGTATCTACCTCCTAATTACGCAGATGTTGACGGCACTTTACGCAGCGCCTACAATTATGACGCGTACCTGACCACAGGGTCTCGGACCAGTGACTTCAAGTTTGTGTCATCTTACAATGACAACACCCTGCCTGCTGACCAGACTCTGAGGAAGAGCCCGACAGACTTCGCTGATGTTTTTGGAGACTGTGATGACTCTTCTGAGGTAGGAACAGGTCCCATGTACACTTCATAAACTTATCTCTTCCACCCTTCGTTAGATTCCTCTTTTCTTAGTTTCCTATGGTCAGCAGTTTCCAAAGCATTTTGAGACCTCACAGTGTTGTCCTATTGAATTATAGCGTAACAACGCGGCATGTGGTTGGTGCTCAAATTTGTCTGCTCTTGCAGGTTGTTCATATGGATTTTATTTTCATTTTGAGTTCAGTTGGTGTGACTTTTAACCTTCTTGGTGCTTGCAAAATCTAATGCTTTTTTTCTAGGTCAAATCTATGGGCACTTTAAATTCGTCTTGCATCCTGCCTTCTTATTTCCTTTCACCTTAACCCTAAACAATATTCAAATTTAGGTGAACATTATCATGTTGTAAATTCAGTGCTTCATACAGATGACCTGACATCATTTTCATCCCTTTTCGTTACTATGTTTCGGTGGTGCCTGAGCCCATCTGCCTTTAGAAATGAATGTCTAACTTTCTCTGTCCCTTGTTCGGGCATTTCCTTTCAGCTGTAAGAGCGATAATGTTGATTATCTGACTGGAGGTATTGACTTCACTTTCGTATCTTCAATCAATCAACCAGTCAGCCAATCAATCAAGTAATCAGTCAGTCTTTATTCTTATAGCGCCTGTTCATAACAAGTGTTTTCTCAAGACACACATTATATTTGTCTATGCCGACGATACATTTATTCAAGGTTAGCCTCTTGAGATGTGCCATCTTGTTTTCTGGAATGACCTCATGTCTAATTGTTTTCCAAGTATTTGTTATGGAGGTGTAATCGGTAACAACTGCGGATGGAGAAATCATTCTGACATTAGCATTAATATCTGTTATGATTATGAACCGGAGAGGAATGTTGTTGACTAATACAGCAGCATTTAGCTGAACTGCTATTAAAATGGGTTTAACTGGGCTTAGAGTATGAATTTATGTTGAATGAGGTCACTTCTGTTGACGGTTGATGAAGGATAAATCACTGGATTCGAGCATATCCACAGCAGCAGGTCATTCATGATTTTTTTTGTCGATGCCATATGAATATTTGTGTGCTGTTTTCAGGAACTACCATACATTTTGTTTATCTTCTCTTTTTTGTTGATCTGGGGCACTTTTGATTCATAGAGCTTGAGTTCAGAATCATAAATGACTGCTCTTTCCTCTTGTCTTAACCTGAATTGACTGTTTTTTTTTTTTTTTTCTGTATATGTGGCTTTTTTTTTTTTTTAAAGAATATATAGATTTATCACGTCTGTATGTTTGCTAAACAGGGTAGATACCATCTTTACATTTTGAGATCGTTCAAAGTTAAAGAATTAATTATAAATAGTATAAATGTAAATATGGATAATGCAAATGTTTAAAGGACAGCTCGATGATCACAGACAACATATTTTCTTTGCTCTTCCTTACTTTCTAAACTGGATGCAGCCTTTGGACCATGTCCCCCACCTGCACCACACCCAAGCATGCTGTCTTTGCATTTGCTCCTCTGTATACTTCTCATCCTTAAAACTTTCTCTGATATGTTTTTCAGATTATTTCTTGGAATCCATCCTTATAAAGTTTTCTTTTGATTTTTTTCTTTTTTTCTTTTCAGTTTGGAAAGAGCTTGCTTTGATCAGTTGTTTCTCTGTCCATGGTGCTGAAATCCTCCTTCAGGTCATGATTTCTAACCTCTCTTAAGTTTGGTCTCTGCTTTTCATTATGCATTTTTCCCTTGAACACCATTTTTTCCAAAATGAACATGCCCAGGATTCCTTCTTTCAGTACTCTAGAGAACTCTCTGGATCTGTATGCACAAGGACGTAATAATGTCTTACGGGAATCTTAGTGGAGGCATTTGCGATATTGTACATGTAGCCTCTGGTTTCAATGTGTTTAGTCGTTGATTAACTGTGTAAACATTTATGTTTAAATTGGTTTGTGAAACACTTCCTCTTCCTTGATATGGTACATGGCAGTCGGTTAACAGACGAATGACTCTAAGTTTGTGTCAACTTTTTTTGCTGATTAGACTCAGAGGACACATGTCACTGCTTTTTGCTGGATTATAATTAAAATAACAAAGTTCTCACTGAGCTCAGAAAAACATCAAATATCACTGTCAATTTGGTTAACACGTATTCTTTAAATGATGTTTTACTCTTATATATTCATATATATATATATATATATATATATATATATATATATATATATATATATATATATATATATATATATATATATATATATATATATATATATATATAATATGTATATTATCATGTTCTTTTAAGTTTTTTACTTTTTTCGAAACAAAAATGTTGAAACATTGGTTCTGAGTTCACAATTTGAACATTAAATGAAAAATAATATGTAATTGTTCAAAAATTCCAGGACACCTTTAAGTAATATCCTGTAAATGTGCTGACATTTGTTCAGTCACTTTTCCTGGACTTGCAGTTTGTACACTGCTGGTTGTTTATGACAACAAGAATGGATCTTTCTTTGAGGATTATTTATAATTTCAATTTTTTTATTTTTTTTATTGTTTTTTACAGTGGTATCATAACAGGTATTGATTTTTTTTTACTGACATTGTACCAAAGTTGATAATCCTGATATTTTGGCACCCTTAGTCTGAACTCACCACCACTGATTATGACATCAAGTCTGAGTGTGAAGGACTTGCTTGTCTTTTGATTTCCAGTTAAAGGAGATACCTGCTGGCCTTTGAGCCTTCATGTTGGCAGTGGAGGCTCTATAGCTTATTAGATAGATAGATAGATAGATAGATAGATAGATAGATAGATAGATAGATAGATAGATAGATAGATAGACAGATAGATAGATAGACAGATAGATAGATAGACAGATAGATAGATAGATAGATAGATTTACTCTCTCAAAAAAGCAAGGAAAATCTCAAGTTGACAGTAACCATTATAAATAATATAATTTGCATGAGGGCAACAGCAGTCATAGAATAGAAAACAATAATGTGAGGAACAATAGTCTGAATATTAACATACATACAAGATCAAATGTGTTAGAATGAGGCAGTAAATTGACTGCTGTTGTAAATTGGTTGAAGAGCTGTGTGGAAAAGCAGAAGCTATCATAAAGACATAAACAAGATCAAAAATATTTCAGAGAAGTGCTTTGAAGGAAAATTATAAAATGCAAAAGAGATGCACGCTGACATTTTATCTATAACATCTTCCTCTGTCAAGTTATGTCCTTCAGAGGATGTTTACTGTAAGAGTATGAACTGTGTTACTGTTGTGGGTTTCGAAAGGGGACTTTAAAACTGCTGATTCTGCAGAACCTTGTAGGTTAATAGTGGTGATGAAGTACTGTGCTTTTTAAGCAACTATTATGTGTTTCATTTTATTTTTGCATTGGCTTGTCTCTTTATTGTTATAATTGTTTGCCCTATGTTGGTGGAAGTAGAGTTTTCAAGTCATGATTTGGCCAAAGCTAATGTGTAGATCTTTCCTTGGACTACATTGCTACTTAAAATGTTGCTTCTTGTCGTAAAACTGTGACTACCGAGAAGTACATAATTTAACATATAGTGAAAAAACAAGGTGCTGTGGAGAAGAGGCATCTCATTTCTGTGAGAAGGTACTTTTTTGTTTCACTTAAAACCACTATATCAAGCATTTGTCATTTTGAAACCCTTGATGACACATAATTAAAAAAAAAAAAAAAACATATTTTAATCTGCAGTTTTTAATCTGCAGTATTAACATTTACCAGGCGAATGAGGACACAATAGTCAGTATTTGTCTTTGGTATTATTGTAAAGTTGTGATTTATAGCTGCATTGTCTGAAGACATTTTTCACCTCAGCCAAAGAGGAATACAATATCAGTGATATAAACGCTTACAGTATGCACATGCGAATTTCATTCTTTCAGCATAACAGTGTAGAGATCACATTCAAATGTACAAGAAACATGAAGAGCTGATCACTCAGATGAATTTCTTTGGATACAATGAGACACAAAAATTATGGCCCTCTGTTAAGGAGCAACAAGAAGATCACTGGCTGCAACACTGCCTAAAGAAAATATTATCCTATTCCAGATTGCTTTGACCTCTCTGAAGTTTTTCGTTTAAGTACTCTGTACACATCAGCCTCCGATTTTAACGGATTGCGTATGACTTTTAAATTGTTTTGAACGACAAGGAATACCGAGGGCAAAGAAGGGTTTCACTGTTATTTTTTCTCTCCAAACTGCTATTGTTTACATTAACTCACGGTGTCGCTATCGACCAGGCTTTCAAACGACTTGATTCCTCTAACCATTGAAAAGCAGTTTCTGAACGCCCATTTCATGGTCTGAATTGTAGGAACCATTGTGCTGAATTTCTGTTGCTATTTGTGTGAAGAACTGAACGCCTTGAAACGGCGTTTACATCCCAGGATGGATTTAAAATTCGTCGCTCTTTGTCTGAACAGCTTCTATTTCCTCCTTCTTTTCTTGCGTGGCTCATATGGAGACATGAGCTATTCTTTTCCAGAGGAGATGAGACGAGGATCGGTTATTGGAAATATCGCCAAGGATCTGGGACTGCAGACGGGTGCTCTATCCGTCAGGAGAGCCCGCATTTCCACGGATGGGACTGATGCACGTTACTGTGACATAAACCTGAATAACGGGGAGCTGGTTGTTGCGGACAGGATCGACCGAGAGGGGCTTTGTGGCGACAAGGCTTCGTGCACCTTGAAACAAGAGCTCGTGCTGTCGAATCCTCTCGAGCTCCACCGGATCACTCTGCACATCCAGGATATAAATGATAACGCTCCACAATTTAATGAGGAATCGATCAGTATCGAAATACAAGAGTCTGCAGACAGAGGGGCTCGTTTTGTGATAGAGGAGGCGCGCGATGCGGATGTAGGACAGAATTCAGTTCAGCAGTACAGCCTGAAAAAGAATGAAAATTTCATTCTGGCTGCGAATGGAAACACAATCGAGCTCGTTCTTGATAAAGAGCTTGATCGAGAGAAGCAGAAAGAGATCAATTTGCTGCTCACAGCTTTAGATGGAGGCTCTCCTCAGAGATCAGGTACAGTGGTCATACACGTCACTGTACTGGATGCTAATGATAACGCCCCAGTGTTCAGCCAGGCCGTTTATAAAGCCAGTCTGCCTGAAAACTCTCCTGTAGATACTATGGTGGTCACAGTGAGCGCCAGTGATGCAGACGAGGGAGTCAATGGAG
The DNA here is from genome assembly GCA_037902135.1 of Cetoscarus ocellatus. Classification (NCBI taxonomy): domain Eukaryota; kingdom Metazoa; phylum Chordata; class Actinopteri; order Labriformes; family Labridae; genus Cetoscarus; species Cetoscarus ocellatus. The sequence continues at coordinate 40,696 of JBAMNC010001003.1, forward strand.
TTGTTTCTTATGAATTTGTACACGTAAGTGAAGATGTGAAGAAGATATTTAGTATTGATCGTAAACTTGGTGAAATCCGAGTGATTGGTTCATTGGATTTTGAGACCACTCAGTCGTTTGAAATACGTGTTAAAGCAAAAGATGGCTTAGGTCTGTCATCTTACGCCAAGGTGATGATTTCGGTCACTGATGTGAATGACAACGCCCCTGTGGTCAGCTTGGAATCTCTGATGAATCCCATACCAGAGGACACAGCACCTGGTACAGAGGTGGGCATCATCAATGTGCAGGACAGAGACACTGGTAGTAACAGACAGGTCCGCTGCTCCATTCAGCAAAATGTCCCTTTTAAGTTGGTTCCTTCTATCAAGAACTATTATTCTCTGGTGAGCACAGGACAGCTGGACCGTGAGCTGGTGTCTGATTACAACATTACAATCAGTGCGACTGACGAGGGCTCTCCACCTCTGTCCTCGTCTAAAAGTGTTCAGTTATCTGTAGCAGACATCAACGACAACCCACCTGTGTTTGAGGAGCAGTCGTACAGCGCATATGTGAGTGAGAATAACAAACCTGGGTCCACTTTATGTTCGGTGAGTGCTCGAGACCCCGACTGGAGACAGAACGGCACAGTGATTTATTCTGTGTTGGGCGGTGAGGTGAACGGTGCCCCGGTGTCGTCCTATGTGTCTGTGAACGGAGACACGGGTGTGATCCACGCTGTGAGGTCGTTTGATTATGAGCAGTTGAGGAGCTTCAAAGTGCAGGTGATGGCCCGAGACAACGGTTCTCCTCCTCTGAGCAGCAACGTGACCGTGAGTGTGTTCATCTCTGATGTGAATGACAACTGTCCTCAGATCCTGTACCCCGGTCCGGAGGGCAAGTCGTTCATGACCGAGCTGGTCCCCAAAGCTGCCCACGGAGGCTCTCTGGTGTCCAAAGTGATCGCGGTGGACGCGGACTCCGGACAGAACGCGTGGCTGTCGTATCATATCGTGAGATCGACAGATCCGGGCCTTTTCACTATTGGTGTGCACAGCGGAGAGATCAGGACCCAGCGGGACATTTCCGAGTCTGACAGCATGAAACAGAACCTTGTAGTGTCAGTGAGAGACAACGGCCAGCCCTCTCTGTCTGCCACCTGTTCCATGTATTTACTGATCTCTGACAACTTGTCTGAGGTGCCCGAACTGAAGGACATTTCTTATGAGGAGAAGAACTCCAAACTGACGTCTTATCTGATCATCGCTCTGGTGTGTGTGTCCACGTTTTTCCTGACCTTCATCATCATCATCCTGGGTGTGAGGTTTTGTCGCAGGAGGAAGCCCAGACTGTTGTTTGACGGAGCAGTGGCCATCCCGGGCGCGTATCTGCCTCCTAATTACGCAGATGTTGACGGCACAGGGACTTTACGCAGCGCTTACAATTATGACGCGTACCTGACCACAGGGTCTCGGACCAGTGACTTCAAGTTTGTGTCATCTTACAATGACAACACCCTGCCTGCTGACCAGACTCTGAGGAAGAGCCCGACAGACTTCGCTGATGTTTTTGGAGACTGTGATGACTCTCCTGAGGTAGGAACAAGTTCCGTGTACACTTCAGACTTATCCCGTTCTCCCATCGTTTTTTAGATTCCTCTTGTCTTCATTCCCGATGGTCGTTAGTTTCCAAAGCATTTTGAGACCTCACGATATTTGACTTTTAATGTTTAGCTCAACAACGTGACATGGGATTTGGTGTTTTCAATCTCTCTGCTCTTGGAGGTCGTCCATTAGGACTTTGCTTTCATTTTGAGTTCAGTTGGTGCACATTTTCCTGGTCCTTGTAAAATCTCATGCTTTTTTATTTTTCTTTCCTTTTTTTGTCAAATATATCGGGACTTTTTATGCTCTGATGATTCTCCTGAGGTAGAAACATGCAGTATGTTCTGTTTAGCGTCTGTCATCTGGCAAGTTTTGAATATAGCAATCCATGTGTTCTCCTTTGAGCCGAACACTTCAAATTCATTTTTCCATTCACACCAAATGATGATTCTTCCTTTGTCTTTTTTCATATGCTTTAATAACAAATGGGTTTTTGCTTCATTTCACATCTCTATGATTTAATAGTGTCGATTTTTCTTTTCCCCCCTTTTAGATTTAATTGTCTCAGTTTCTCCATTTTCCCCATTGTTGGAATGTGTCGTTTAAACGAGGATTTGCTGTTATCCCTTTCAAGGAGATTTCCGTTTCCCTGTCCTTGGTTCTGAAATGTCTGATTTATCCTGTCTGGCATTTTCAGAGACAGCAGTCATTGTCTCTCTCTCTCTCTTTTTTTTTCAATTGAAACATTGTTTTCAAGTCAGACACTGTTGCTTGATTTTTATCAAATTGTATTTATAAATTATTTTGTTTACAGACAGTTTCATGGGATTAAATCCAAGATTTTGTACAGACGTTTTTAAAGGTTAGAAGGGTGGGCTTTCCAGGTTGGAAAGCTTAAAGCTCTGTAGAATGTATGAGAAAACATCAAAAACGTTTTTTTCCCCCTATTGTTAAATTACATATTTTTTTCTAAACCTCATGGCATTTATATGCTCATAACTTTGCTTGGTTGGTTATGATTTCCATCTTTGTTGAATAGTTTTTATTTGATAACCTTTTCAAAGGTCTGTAGTGTGTTTTTTTGTTGTTGTTGTTTTTTTAGCAAACAACAAAATCGTCTTCATCCAAGATCCCTTAGATTCAGTCATATTATGTTTTTATGACACCTTTTTTGTATGTCATCATGCCACTTGTTTAATGACTTTCCTTTCCAGTGTGATAACAATACGTACTGTATTCAGACTACAAAACATACCAAGACACATAGGACCTGTGATTACAGAAAAATGCCATTACATTTCAACAGAGCATTTCAGGGAACTTTTTCACGAATTTGGATTTCCTTGTGGTATATTTAAGAAATTTTCTAATACAAATAATAGTTGTGTTTTTCAAGGGAGTGTCCGTTGTTTCTTTTTTTCCTACTGTCTATTCAGAGGATGTGTTTTACATTCTTATGGGCAGCTTTAATCTTCTTATGAGTTACACCAGAGACTCTGTGTGACTGTTCTTTATTGATGTGCTGGTGACATGGTTTTGTTTGTTTGTTTTTTTGTTTGTTTTGTATGGCCTGCACGAGGATCACATAACATGAATTTTTTCAAAGTCCCAGACAACAAAAGCTTTGGAAATTATACAAGATACTGACTACATTTGTAATCAACTTTAAAACACAAAATGTGTTTTATCGAATTTTCATAATTTAGACATCAATGAAAAAAAAAATCTGCCTTTCATCTCCGCCTGTTTTTGTGGAAGATGTGCCCAAGTTTTCTACCATTTGTCACTCACAAAGATGAACACTGATATTGCATCTGTGGCATACAATGCTCATGGTGCAGGATCAATATATTATCATTTGATGAGCTGTATGTGTCTCGTATTTACTACAGTTTATTCAACTATTAAGGGAAGAAAAATAACAAGGACGGAGACATTTTTGGAGCTGATTTTTTTTCTTGACATGTTTCCTTTTCAGTTAAAAACGTGTATTTAATTAAAAAGGAAAATGATGGTGCTTTTCTTTACCGTCCACAAATTTAAGGCAATGAACTGACAGTATGTCATGTCTGACTTCAGCATACATTAATTTCTAAATTAGCCAAGGTGTTTTAGTAATCATGATTTAATGTCTCTCTCTCTCTCTCTCTCTCTCTCTCTCACACACACACACACACACACACACACACACACCCACACACACACACACACACTTGAAAAAAGCATCACTCTCTCATATTTGAAATACTAGCAAACTAGCAAAGAAAATTACCTCTTACATATCTATCTTGATATGGCTTGATGTTCTCCTGACTTTGAAGTTTTTCTTTCATAATTGGGGTCGATAAACATGTGTAAAAGATCGCTGCATCACTGACTGACTTTAATTATCACAACCCCTTGAGGTTTTGTTTTTTGGAACCAATAAAAGCGAGAAGTGAGTGCATTACTAATTATTTGCACTTGATAAATATGCTTGATGTACGGACCTTATTACACAATAGCTCATGGCGCAAAAGGGTTTCCTGATTGTGGCTCAATTTGGGCTTCTATTAATTTGATTTATACAGAGATATCCGATTTTCTTCTTTGTGTGGCATAAAAACTGTGGTACTTGTGATTTTTTTTTTTTCTGATGTGCTATATTTGGATTAAACTCATGGTGTCGCCATACACCAGGCGTTGATATGTATAAACCGAGTTGATTTTGTAGACAAGTCGTCATGTACGCCCATTTTCTCATGGTATACGCTGGGCTACACTGGACTGTATTGTCTGAAACAAGATTGTGATGGTAAATTTTTTGTCGTATTAGGGAAGGAATAAGCAACAAAAGATGGATCCAAGCGCTTTGTTTTTCCAGCTTAACAGCTTCTGTTTTCTCCTCTTTTTCTTGCGTGGCTCATATGGAGACATGAGCTATTCTTTTCCAGAGGAGATGAGACGAGGATCGGTTATTGGAAATATCGCCAAGGATCTGGGACTGCAGACGGGTGCTCTGTCCGTCAGGAGAGCCCGCATTACCGCGGATGGGACTGATGCACGTTACTGTGACATAAACCTGAATAACGGGGAGCTGGTTGTTGCGGACAGGATCGACCGAGAGGGGCTTTGTGGCGACAAGGCTTCGTGCACTTTGAAACAAGAGCTCGTGCTGTCGAATCCTCTCGAGCTCCACCGGATCACTCTGCACATTCAGGATATAAATGATAACGCTCCACAATTTAAAGAGGAATCGATCAGTATCGAAATCCGTGAGTCTGCAGACAGAGGAGCTCGTTTTGTGATAGAGGAGGCGCACGATGCGGATGTAGGACAAAATTCAGTTCAGCAGTACAGCCTGAAAAAGAATGAAAATTTCATTCTGGCTGCTAATGGAAACACAATCGAGCTCGTTCTTGATAAAGAGCTTGATCGAGAGAAGCAGAAAGAGATCAATTTGCTGCTCACAGCTTTAGATGGAGGCTCTCCTCAGAGATCAGGTACAGTGGTCATACACGTCACTGTACTGGATGCTAATGATAACGCCCCAGTGTTCAGCCAGGCCGTTTATAAAGCCAGTCTGCCTGAAAACTCTCCTGTAGATACTGTGGTGGTCACAGTGAGCGCCAGTGATGCAGACGAGGGAGTCAATGGAGATGTTTCTTATGAATTTGGACATGTGAGTGAAGATGTGAAGAAGATTTTTAGTATTGATCGTAAACTTGGTGAAATCCGAGTGATTGGTTCAGTGGATTATGAGACCACTCAGTCGTTTGAAATACGTGTTAAAGCAAAAGATGGCTTAGGTCTGTCATCTTACGCCAAGGTGATGATTTCTGTCACTGATGTGAATGACAACGCCCCTGTGGTCAGCTTGGAATCTCTGATGAATCCCATACCAGAGGACACAGCACCTGGTACAGAGGTGGGCATCATCAACGTGCAGGACAGAGACTCTGAGAGTAACAGACAGGTCCGCTGCTCCATTCAGCAAAATGTCCCTTTTAAGTTGGTTCCTTCTATCAAGAACTATTATTCTCTGGTGAGCACAGGACAGCTGGACCGTGAGCTGGTGTCTGATTACAACATTACAATCAGTGCGACTGACGAGGGCTCTCCACCTCTGTCCTCGTCTAAAAGTGTTCAGTTATCTGTAGCAGACATCAACGACAACCCACCTGTGTTTGAGGAGCAGTCGTACAGCGCATATGTGAGTGAGAATAACAAACCTGGGTCCACTTTATGTTCGGTGAGTGCTCGAGACCCCGACTGGAGACAGAACGGCACAGTGATTTATTCTGTGTTGGGCGGTGAGGTAAACGGTGCCCCGGTGTCGTCCTATGTGTCTGTGAACGGAGACACGGGTGTGATCCACGCTGTGAGGTCGTTTGATTATGAGCAGTTGAGGAGCTTCAAAGTGCAGGTGATGGCCCGAGACAACGGTTCTCCTCCTCTGAGCAGCAACGTGACCGTGAGTGTGTTCATCTCTGATGTGAATGACAACTGTCCTCAGATCCTGTACCCCGGTCCGGAGGGCAAGTCGTTCATGACCGAGCTGGTCCCCAAAGCTGCCCACGGAGGCTCTCTGGTGTCCAAAGTGATCGCGGTGGACGCGGACTCCGGACAGAACGCGTGGCTGTCGTATCATATCGTGAAATCGACAGATCCGGGCCTTTTCACTATTGGTGTGCACAGCGGAGAGATCAGGACCCAGCGGGACATTTCCGAGTCTGACAGCATGAAACAGAACCTTGTAGTGTCAGTGAGAGACAACGGCCAGCCCTCTCTGTCTGCCACCTGTTCCATGTATTTACTGATCTCTGACAACTTGTCTGAGGTGCCCGAACTGAAGGACATTTCTTATGAGGAGAAGAACTCCAAACTGACGTCTTATCTGATCATCGCTCTGGTGTGTGTGTCCACGTTTTTCCTGACCTTCATCATCATCATCCTGGGTGTGAGGTTTTGTAGCAGGAGGAAGCCCCGACTGTTGTTTGACGGAGCAGTGGCCATCCCGGGCGCGTATCTACCTCCTAATTACGCAGATGTTGACGGCACAGGGACTTTACGCAGCGCCTACAATTATGACGCGTACCTGACCACAGGGTCCCGGACCAGTGACTTCAAGTTTGTGTCATCTTACAATGACAACACCCTGCCTGCTGACCAGACTCTGAGGAAGAGCCCGACAGACTTCGCTGATGTTTTTGGAGACTGTGATGAATCTCCTGAGGTAGGAATATGTGGCCAATATCTGAGAATGTGGTCCACTGATGTTATACAGATTACTGTCATGTTGTTATTTTTGAGTTCCTCAGATCTCTTTGCCGTAGTCCATTTTAATAGGTGACGCTTATTACAAGCTTCATGGGGTTGAATTTTTTTTTCCTGGTATGGCTTGTCCTTCAGCATCAAAGTATTTAACCTGATTTTCTAAGTGAAATCTGGTTGCAGCCCTTTTAATTGCTTTTCACATTTTTATTAGCTATTCAAAACATTGCCTTCATTTACAAAGCATGTGTCTCTTTGTTTTCCTTAGTTTCCACTCTGCTATTTATGCTCATTGTTGGTACTCCTGGATCGCTCATGTAGTGATACATCTTCAGTTCAAATCTTCATGTTTTTAATCAGTAGACCTACATTTGTGCTTCCACCCTTTTAAAACCCCCCTTTTCCTCATCAATGGCCTGTCAGCTTCCCTGTCTGTTGAGATTCAGTATTTTTGTCTTTGTCCTTGGCGCTGATACATTTTATGAACTAAACGTGCTGACAAACAAGACATGCAAAGTTCTGCGGCGTTCACGAATGTTCACAAACCCTGAGATGACTCTGAGGTATGAACGTGTGGGACGTTCTATTTGGCTTCTTCACATGAGTTATCTTGCTTGTGGTAGGCTAGATCAAGTAAAGCAAGTGATGCGCAATGGTTAAAATAAGTCAAGACTGCTGTGGCTCCCGCGCTTTTGGCTGAATTTCTTTTTGGACTCTTTTTTTTTATGATTCAACTGGTAAAGAATGATATTTTGTAATTAAGGAAGGGTTGATCTGTTGTGTTACTCAACCTTCAGGTGTCACATTGTTTGATCCTTTGTAGTCAGTTTCTCTCTATTCTCCCCCTCCGACTAGTTTTTCATCAGTTTGGTAAATTTGAATGCCTTTATCTTCAAAAAGTGTCCCAATAACAATATTAAGCTCTTTTCAAACATTCACCTGCATATTTAGTCATTTTGGTATATATTTTTTATCCTCCCCCACTTGTTTTTTCTTTGTCCTTAATAGCTTAAACTTGGATTGGAAAAGATGATATGATACATGATGCATATGTAAAATGAAATTGTTGAAACTGAAAGAAAAAGCGGGATGACAGTACACCAGCCTGACAACTCGAAGGTTGCTGGTTTGAACCTCATGCTGGTCAGGGCCTTTCTTTGTGGAGTTTGCATGTTCTCCTTGTACATGTGTGCATCCATCTCACAGACCAAAATTATAGTCATTAGGTGCACTGGTGACTCTACATTGCCTTTAGGTTTTGAGTTTGAGTCTTCAAATTAGAAGGGCTCATACCTCCTTGAATTCTTTAAGAAAACATGATCTAAGGTTATAATTTTGCTTGATAAAGAATCCCACAATTGTTCTTTGTAGCTCTTATGTGCTCATTACCATGTGTTGTTGTTTTGAATGGCCCTGCTTTTGTGATTTGTTGGACTACTTTTTAAACATCCGAAATGGGTTTTCTCAGTTCACAGTGAATTCCTCTAATATCCAGTGCTATCAATTCTGCCATTTTAAGATGTGTTTTGATCAGTTTTAATGTGTTAGTGTCAACATTAGTAAGTGCCCCATCCCTAAATGCAATACCAATAAGTACTGTTCTCAGAACACACACTCACCACAGACAACAGTCCAGATTCATGAGAGCAATTACCACAGAAAATGCCATGATAAATTACAAAGCTTAAACATGTTTTACCTGTTCCATAGGAAGCGTTTTTTTTTTTTTTTTCTTTGTTTATGTGATGCTGGCTTCTCCTGCAGTCAAGTACTTGATCATATTGTTGCGGGACATAGATGTAAAACACCTGTGTTTTCCATATCATGTAAGAATTGACACCAGGCAACAATAAGTTCATAAATCTATTGTCTGTGACACTCTTGGCACTTTTTGATAAGAGTTGGATGAGCACTTAGTGTCCTCAGGAGGGTAAGTGCATGCAATGTACTTTACCAGTGGTCAACAACCCTAATCACGAGCCCAAGTTACCACAGTGGGACCCGTGACAGATCTTCAATGAATCTGTGAAGCCCTATTCTGACACACAGGCGCTCTGTTTTAATAGACTAGACAATTAGAGATCCTGAGCAGGGGTGGAGGATGGAGAAGGACCTTCCTATATCAACTACCCACTGGGTACACCTACAGACGTGGAAAAAATTGTTGTTACCCTTCCGTTAAAGAAAGAAAAACCCACAATGGTCACTGAAAAAACTTGAAACTGACAAAATAATGATAAATAAAAATTTACTAAAAATTAACTAATGAAATGGATTTTGAATTGTGGTTCAACAGAATCGTTTTAAAAAACAAAATAATGAAACTGGCCTTGACAAAAATGATGGTACCCTTAACTTATTATTTTATTGTACAACCTTGTGAGGCAATCACTGAAATCAGGCCATTTCTGTAACTCTCAACGAGACTTCTGTACCTGTCGACAGGTATTCTGGCCCACTCCTTGTGAGCAAACTGCTCCAGCTGTCTCAGGTTTGAAGGGTGTCTTCTCCAGACTGCATGTTTCAGCTCCTTCCACAAATGTTCAGTAGGATTTAGATCAGGGCTCATAGAAGGCCACCTCAGAATAGGCCAATGTTTTGTTCTTAGCCATTCTTGGGTGTTTTTAGCTGTGTGTTTTGGGTCATTATCCTGTTGGAGGACCCATGACCTGTGACTGAGACCAAGCTTTCTGACACTGGGCAGCACATTTGGCTCCCGAATGCCTTGATAGTCTTGAGATTTCATTGTACCCTGCACAGATTCAAGACACCCTGTGCCAGATGCAGCAAAGCAGCACCAGAACATACAGTATATTGCCAAAAGTATTCGCTCACCTGCCTTGACTCATATATGAACTTAAGTAACATTCCATTCCTAATCCATAGGGTTCAATATGACGTCGGCCCACCCTTTGCAGCTATAACTGCTCCAACTCTTCTGGGAAGGCTGTCCACAAGGTTTAGGAGTGTGTTTATGGGAATTTTTGACCATTCTTCCACAAGCGCATTTGTGAGGTCGGACACTGATGTTGGACGAGAAGGCCTGGCTCTCAGTCACAGCTCTAATTCATCCCAAAGGTGTTCTATCGGGTTGAGGTTAGGATTCTGTGCAGGCCAGTCAAGTTCATCCACACTGGACTCTGTCATCCATATCTTTATGGACCTTGCTTTGTGCACTGGTGCACAGTCATGATGGAAGAGGAAGGGGCCAGCTCCAAACTGTTCCCACAAAGTTGGGAGCATGGAATTGTCCAAAATGTCTTGGTATGCTGAAGCACTCTCCACTGCTCTAGAGTCCAGTGGCAACGTGCTTTACACCACTGCATCCGACACTTTGCATTGCACTTGGTGATGTATGACTTGGATGCAGCTGCTCGGCCATGGAAACCCATTCCATGAAGCTCTCTGCGCACTGTTCTTGAGCTAATCTGAAGGCCACATGAAGTTTGGAGGTCTGTAGCGATTGACTCTGCAGAAAGTTGGCGACCTTTTTGCACTATGCGCCTCAGCATCCGCTGACCCCGCTCCTTCAGTTTACGTGGCCTACCACTTCGTGGCTAAGATGCTGTCGTTCCCAAACACATCCACGTTCTTATAATACAGCTGACAGTTGACTGTGGAATATTTAGGAGCGAGGAAATTTCACGACTGGATTTGTTGCACAGGTGGCATCCTATCACAGTTCCACGCTGGAATTCACTGAGCTCCTGAGAGCGACTCATTCTTTCACAAATGTGGCCATGGAAGTGATTGGAACACCTGATTCTGATTATTTGGATGGGTGAGCGAATACTTTTGGCAATATAGTGTAACTGAGCCTCCTCCATGTTTCGCAGTAGGTACAGTGTTCTTTTCTTTGTATGCTTCATTTTTGTGTCTGTGAACATAGAGCTGATGTGACTTGTCAAAAAGCTCCAGTTTTGTCTCATCTGTCCAAAGGACATTCTCCAAGAAGCTTTGGGGCTTGTTAATTTACATTTTGGCAAATTCCGGTCTTGCTTTTTATGATTTGTTTCAACAGTGATGTCCTCCATTAAGTCTACTTTGGTTCAAACCGTGACGGATGGTGCGATCCGATACTGATATACCTTGACCTTGGAGTTTACCTCTAATCTCTTTTGAAGTTGTTTTGGGCCTTTTTGGTTACCGCTCATGTTATCCGTCTCTTCCATTTGTCATCAATTTTCCTTTTGTGGCCACATCCAGGGAGGTTGGCTACAGTCCTGTGGACCTTAAACTTTTGAATAATATGTGCAACCGTAGTCACAAGAACATCAAGCTGCTTGGAGATGGTCTTATAGCTTTTGCCTTTAACTTCTGCTTGTCTCTAATTTTCTTTCTCATATCCTGAGACAACTCTCTCCTTAGCTTTCTGTGGTCCATGTTCAGTGTGGTACACACCACGATACCAAACAGCACAGTGACTACTTTTCACTCTTTAAATAGGCAGACTGACTGATTACAAGCTTGAAGACACCTGTGATACTAATCACAGGACACACCTTAGTTTAACATGACCCTGTGGTCAAATCATTTTAAATCTTTTCTAGGGGTACCATCATTTTTGTCCTGGCCTGTTTCATTATTTTGTTTTTTGAAATGATGCTGTTGAACCACATTTCAAAAGCAATGTCTGATTTTAATTAATTAATTTTCAGTAAATATTTAATTTTTGTTACTTTTGTCAGTTTCAAGTTATTTCAGTGACTGTTTTGGGTTTTTCTTTCTTTAACTGAAGGGTACCAACAATTTTTTCCTTGTCTATATGACAAATGGAACGAATGGTCCTAATAACCCTTGCACGGCCCTTTAGCTCCCTGTATAGAAGCACGTTTTGTTTAAAACTTATGGAAAAACCTACTCACTATATTGTACCCAAATTTAAGTGTGTAAATGTTTAACCAAACCACCATAACCCTTCAGATTAAAAGTCCAAAATGGTCTTAAAATGTCTCGGTCAGATCAGTTATTTGCCATTGTATGGATGTTTGGACTTACCCTCTGCTGGGGGCCCCCTCGTCCTCAATGAAGAACAAATTTATAAAGACTTTTGTGTTTGTGCTTAAGAACTTAACTCAGGAAAAAAAGATGGAGGCCTCAAAAATTATATAAAATTTATTTCAGATTGTCTTCAGACAATGAATTTTCCCCAATTATTGTGAAACCAAAAAAGGAAACTGGGCAAGGGGGGAATAACAAAATTTTACATCACTTATTGCGGAAAAGCACTTGTTTTTGGAACTACTGAGTAAATTTCATCCTCTATCCCAGTGAAAAATCACCCTTTTGTTGCTTAAATGCAAGCTTGTGAGATGCCTGCAGTGAGATCACACCATGAAGCAATAAAAAAAAGGACTTTGTGCATATGGTGTTACTGCTGTCGCCTACCTCAGCATTCCATCTCGACTTAGATATTTATGACGTGTTATCAGCCAATTGAAGATCTCCAAGGCCTTAGTCTGCCATGTGTCAAACTCTCACTTGATCTGGAAAAAAAAAAGTTTTGTATCCAAACTTCTTTTTTTTTTTTTTTTTATAAATTGAGATGTTAGACAGAGTTAAGGGATAGAAAAAGTTCTTCCCTTTACTCACAGATTTAATAATTATACACAACTCCCAACGCTGATTTGTGTACTTTAACATTTTAGGAGCGACAGATAAACTTTTGGTTATTGTGGCATTATCTTCAGATAAAACTGGAACATGTGGGTAATATTTAAATCTGAGAAAACGACCACTATGTGCGGTATTGGAGACATCACATTTCTTTATTTCTGGAGATACTTTTTAATCTCACCACAAATGATTATGCAAGTAAGCGCTGTCGATTCAGGGACCGAATTCATTTTCTGCATTGGGAGATGGCTATCATTAAGAAAACATGACATTATCCACCAAGAACTAATTTAACTTTTCTCGTTAACTTCTAAGGGTAGTATGGTAAAATAAAACTAGTGCTGCAGATTTTTTGCCAGTGTTATTTTCAATTCCAACTCACGGTGTCGCTGTACACCAGCATTTAATCTGCGAAATTCGTGTCTTTTGTTGACGGACGTTTCTTTGCGCCCATGTCGTCGGGATATAGTCACCATTACCCTGAACCACACTGGGCCGTATTGTTGTGAACAAGGAGTGTTGGTTAATTCTTTGTAGTATTAGGATCGAAGTTACCATCGAAGTATGGATCCAAACACTGCTGTGTCTCATCTGAGCCGTATCTATTTAATTCTTCTTTACTTCCGTGGCTCATATGGAGACATGAGCTATTCTTTTCCAGAGGAGATGAGACGAGGATCGGTTATTGGAAATATCGCCAAGGATCTGGGACTGCAGACGGGTGCTCTGTCCGTCAGGAGAGCCCGCATTACCGCGGATGGGACTGATGCACGTTACTGTGACATAAACCTGAATAACGGGGAGCTGGTTGTTGCGGACAGGATCGACCGAGAGGGGCTTTGTGGCGACAAGGCTTCGTGCACCTTGAAACAAGAGCTCGTGCTGTCGAATCCTCTCGAGCTCCACCGGATCACTCTGCACATTCAGGATATAAATGATAACGCTCCACAATTTAATGAGGAATCGATCAGTATCGAAATACAAGAGTCTGCTGTTAGGGGGGCTCGTTTTGTGATAGAGGAGGCGCGCGATGCAGATGTAGGACAAAATTCAGTTCAGCAGTACAGCCTGAAAAAGAATGAAAATTTCATTCTGGCTGCAAATGGAAACACAATCGAGCTCGTTCTTGATAAAGAGCTTGATCGAGAGAAGCAGAAAGAGATCAATTTGCTGCTCACAGCTTTAGATGGAGGCTCTCCTCAGAGATCAGGTACAGTGGTCATACACGTCACTGTACTGGATGCTAATGATAACGCCCCAGTGTTCAGCCAGGCCGTTTATAAAGCCAGTCTGCCTGAAAACTCTCCTGTAGATACTGTGGTGGTCACAGTGAGCGCCAGTGATGCAGACGAGGGAGTCAATGGAGATGTTTCTTATGAATTTGTACATGTGAATGAAGATGTGAAGAAGATTTTTAGTATTGATCGTAAACTTGGTGAAATCAAAGTGATTGGTTCATTGGATTTTGAGTCCACTCAGTCTTTTGAAATACGTGTTAAAGCAAAAGATGGGTTAGGTCTGTCATCTTACGCCAAGGTGATGATTTCTGTCACTGATGTGAATGACAACGCCCCTGTGGTCAGCTTGGAATCTCTGATGAATCCCATACCAGAGGACACAGCACCTGGTACAGAGGTGGGCATCATCAACGTGCAGGACAGAGACTCTGAGAGTAACAGACAGGTCCGCTGCTCCATTCAGCAAAATGTCCCTTTTAAGTTGGTTCCTTCTATCAAGAACTATTATTCTCTGGTGAGCACAGGACGGCTGGACCGTGAGCTTGTGTCTGATTACAACATTACAATCAGTGCGACTGACGAGGGCTCTCCACCTCTGTCCTCGTCTAAAAGTGTTCAGTTATCTGTAGCAGACATCAACGACAACCCACCTGTGTTTGAGGAGCAGTCGTACAGCGCATATGTGAGTGAGAATAACAAACCTGGGTCCACTTTATGTTCGGTGAGTGCTCGAGACCCCGACTGGAGACAGAACGGCACAGTGATTTATTCTGTGTTGGGCGGTGAGGTGAACGGTGCCCCGGTGTCGTCCTATGTGTCTGTGAACGGAGACACGGGTGTGATCCACGCTGTGAGGTCGTTTGATTATGAGCAGTTGAGGAGCTTCAAAGTGCAGGTGATGGCCCGAGACAACGGTTCTCCTCCTCTGAGCAGCAACGTGACCGTGAGTGTGTTCATCTCTGATGTGAATGACAACTGTCCTCAGATCCTGTACCCCGGTCCTGAGGGCAAGTCGTTCATGACCGAGCTGGTCCCCAAAGCTGCCCACGGAGGCTCTCTGGTGTCCAAAGTGATCGCGGTGGACGCGGACTCCGGACAGAACGCGTGGCTGTCGTATCATATCGTGAAATCGACAGATCCGGGCCTTTTCACTATTGGTGTGCACAGCGGACAGATCAGGACCCAGCGGGACATTTCCGAGTCTGACAGCATGAAACAGAACCTTGTAGTGTCAGTGAGAGACAACGGCCAGCCCTCTCTGTCTGCCACCTGTTCCATGTATTTACTGATCTCTGACAACTTGTCTGAGGTGCCCGAACTGAAGGACATTTCTTATGAGGAGAAGAACTCCAAACTGACGTCTTATCTGATCATCGCTCTGGTGTGTGTGTCCACGTTTTTCCTGACCTTCATCATCATCATCCTGGGTGTGAGGTTTTGTCGCAGGAGGAAGCCCAGACTGTTGTTTGACGGAGCAGTGGCCATCCCGGGCGCGTATCTGCCTCCTAATTACGCAGATGTTGACGGCACAGGGACTTTACGCAGCGCTTACAATTATGACGCGTACCTGACCACAGGGTCTCGGACCAGTGACTTCAAGTTTGTGTCATCTTACAATGACAACACCCTGCCTGCTGACCAGACTCTGAGGAAGAGCCCGACAGACTTCGCTGATGTTTTCGGAGACTGTGATGACTCTCCGGAGGTAGGAACACGTTCCGTGTACACTTCATAAACTTATCTCATCTATCCTTCATTAGCTTCCTCTTTTCTTAATTCCCGATCGTCAGAAGTTTCCAACGCATTTTGAGACCTCACAATCTTTTCCTATTGAATTATAGCGTAACAACGCGACATGTGGTTGGTGTTTCAAATTTGTCTGCTCTGGCAGGTTGTTCATATGAATTTTCCTTTCACTTTGATTTCAGTTGGTGTAACTTGTTATTTTCCTGGTACTTGTAAAATCTAATGCTTGTTTTCTTGGTCAAATTCATGGGCACTTTTAATTCGTTTTGCATCCTACCTACTGATTTCCTTTTACCTTTGATCCTGAACAATATTAAAATTAAGTGAACATAATTATTTCTGGGTCTACATAAGATTTTCAAAATAGCACTCACATTTGCGTTTGCTGCTGATGTTTAAGACCTTTCAACTTTTTTAGATGTTTCATTTTTCACTGGTTGCGTAAGTTAATGTTTATCATTCTTTTTTTCATCTTTAAATCTCTCTGTCATTTTTCTTTTGGAGAAAATTTTTTTTTTTTTTTTAGTTTTCTTAACTTTTGGTTGTCAGATTCCCTTTTTTTTCGTTTGTACTCAGTCTGTTATTGCAGGTTTTTCTTTGTTCGTTTTTACGATTTCTGTTTTTAATCCTTGATATGTTAGATAAACATCCCGTTGCTTTGCAACCTGCTTTCAATCTGAACACCCTCTCATTTTCCTTATTTTATATATGTTTTTGTTTTGTTTTGTTTTTTTTTACGATTTTTGTCGTTGTTCGTTCATTTGCTACGTAAATAACCACTTTGCCTTGCAACTTGTTTCAGTCTGAATGTGTGCTTTTAAAATGTTTTCAATGACGTCCAGAGTATTTTGAAACTCTTGTCGAAACATCCTGTCATTTTCCTTTTTTTGGTGGTCTTTCCTTTTTTTCTATTTTTTTTTTATACACACACCCACCCACACGCGGGCACCCCCCCCCCCCCCCCCCCCCCACACACACACACACACACACACACACACACACAGGAGTGTATTAGTTTTTGACTGGCAGCATAACTTTGTGGTTTTCACTTTTTTGTGTTTGCTTAAAGACGTCTGATTTTTTCTGCCAGAGCTCTGGCTCTGCTTGTCTCTGTCCAAGGTGCTGAAACTTTATTCACATGTCTGGCGTATTTTCAGAGACAGCATGACATCAGTCTGCGATTCCTTTTCAATTTTTTTTTTTTTTTTTTTTTAATCTGAGATCTTTGTTCCCTCACATGATTAAGCTCTTCCTGCTGATAGTTTTTAGGACACATTCAAGAATTTTTGTAGGCGTTTTTCGAGGCTAAACTGGGGCTTTACATGTCTGAATAGAGTACCCCAATGAGACTTATTTTAAGTCTGAGATGATTCTTCATACTCAGACATGCTTAAGGAATTAAACAGAGTCTTTGCAGCTTTAAATACTTTTCAGATACATGTATGGTTTTTTAAACATGATCTTTGCTTTCCTTTTTAATTGCTATTTAAGTCCCCATAATCTCATTTCTTTGTAATGCATTTAATTCTTTGGATAATTGGTTTAGATTGTGCCTCTTTTTTTTTGACTTGGTCTTCTGACATTTGTCTTAAAGTCAACATCTTGTTTTAGTCAGTTAACACTGAAATTATCTTATTTCTAAATGAGATACTAAATGCTACAAATCCTGCCATTAAGATTCATTTTGATTTTTTTGTCATTAAGTATCAAACTCAGTGAATTATTTTTTGCAAAATTATTTACATGGCAGGATTTTTTTCAGACATCAACAAAACATACAATAGAAACAAACAAATTAAAAAAGGAAATATTTATAAATTACCACATATTAACAACATGAGCACAGGACAAAGTTGTGGCACATCAACATTATGAAGTTTGTCTATTTTCGAGCATTTTAAAATATTTTGACACGGTAGTAGATCATAAAGAAGGCAACGGTTACCATCTATAACATTTTTCATTGATTTGTGAGTCTTAATGTTATTTTTGCCATAAAGATGTTCACGTGTCCATTTTAAAAGTTATTGTGTCATCTCTTGTTGCTGTATTCATAGTTTATGTTTTCGTTTTCCAGAGACTTATGTCAAGATGAAAACAGTAATATAATCTTATGCTTTGTGTTTATTTGTTTGAGGGTGGTGCATTTTCAACAGCATCACAATAAGATTCGGTTTTCATTATTCAGTCAATGATTCAGTTTGATATGATATACTATATTGCCAAAAATATTCGCTCACCTGCCTTGACTCACATATGAACTTACGTGACATCCCATTCCTATCCATAGGGTTCATTATGACGTCGGTCCATCCTTTGCAGCTATAACTGCTCCAACTCTTCTGGGAAGGCTGTCCACAAGGTTTAGGAGTGTGTTTATGGGAATTTTTGACCATTCTTCCAGAAGTGCATTTGTGAGGTCACACACTGATGTTGGATGAGAAGGCCTGGCTCTTAGTCTCTGCTCTAATTCATCCCAAAGGTGTTCTATCGGGTTGAGGTCAGGACTCTGTGCAGGCCAGTCAAGTTCATCCACACTGGACTCTGTCATCCATGTCTTTATGGACCTTGCTTTGTGCACTGGTGCACAGTCATGTTGGAAGAGGAAGGGGCCAGCTCCAAACTGTTCCCACAAAGTTGGGATCATGGAAATGTCCAAAATGTCTTGGTATGCTGAAGCATTCAGAGTTCCTTTCATTGGAACTAAGGGGCCAAGCCCAGCTCCTGAAAAACAACCCCACACCATAATCCCCCCTCCACCAAACTTTACACTTGGCACAATGCAGTTCGACAAGTATCGTTCTCCTGGAAACCGCCAAACCCAGACTCGTCCATCAGATTGCCAGATGGAGAAGCACGATTCGTCACTCCAGAGAACGTGTCTCCCCTGCTCTAGAGTTCAGTGGCGACGTGCTTTACACCACTGCATCCGACACTTTGCATTGCACTTGGTGATGTATGACTTGGATGCAGCTGCTCGGCCATGGAAACCCATTCCATGAAGCTCTCTGTGCACTGTTCTTGAGCTAATCTGATTGACTCTGCAGAAAGTTGCCAACCTCTTCGCACTATGCGCCTCAGCATCCGCTGACCCCGCTCTGTCAGTTTACGTGGTCTACCACTTGGTGGCTGAGTTGCTGACGTTCCAAACACTTACAATACAGCTGACAGTTGACCGTGGAATATTTAGGAGCGAGGAAATTTCACGACTGGATTTGTTGCACAGGTGGCATCCTATCACAGTTCCTCGCTGGAATTCACTGAGCTCCTGAGAGCGACCCATTCTTTCACGAATGTGGCCATGGAAGTGATTGGAACACCTGATTCTGATTATTTGGATGGGTGAACAAATACTTTTCGCAATATAGTGTATCACAATATCACAGTGCATTGCAATGTAACACAATGGGTAGAATATCTACATTACTGTTGCTGCACATGGCTGCTTTTTTAACCAAAAATAAAAGCAGTCAGATAAGTTTGAACTCCTTTTTAGTCTTAAAAAAAAAAATGCTTTCAAAATGAATGCTTAATGAAAATGTATTTTCATTGTAAACCTAAGCAAATAACTTTTACAGGTCTAAGCCAACATACTTTTTTTCTTACTCAATAACAAAAAAAAAAAAAAATACTGCAGTCTAGCAGCAAGCCAATGCCTAAGAGTTGACCCTTCTCAGTTTGAAAAACTTTAACAAACATGACTTGATTCTTTCCACATTACACAAGAAGAGTGTTAACAACAGTGGATACTTTTATGACACCGAGCTGTTTACTTAGTGTTGTGTGCTTCTTCCTTAATGAAATAGTTCGATGTTGATACTGTTAACATGTAAACGTTAAAATTGGACATCAAATGTAACAGTTAGAATAGAATCTTTATTGTCATACCACAGGTACAGGGAAATTGCATGTAATCCTTGGTGCGTTAAAAATAATGTTATGAAAATCTATGTTGTCTCTGCAAAGATGCAGAATCTTCTAAATTCACATCATGGTGCATTGGTTACAGCTTTTCACCAGTGCTAAGACACGTCTTGCAATCTTCCCTCCTTCTCTCTAATCAGTCAACATAAATATAAGTTGTAGACCAACATTCACTAAACCTCTGACTTTTGAGGCAAAATCAGACACACAGGACAAAACAGTTTAATAGAGCTCAAAATCAGACACTGTTCTCATATCACACACTCTGCAATCAGAATGTGACACACTGCTGAACATGAAACATACCTACAACTCAAAATAGAGAACACAGAGATCTGGGATCTCTCCAAAAAGTTTATTTATTAAACAAAAGTAAAATTAAGTAAGTAATATGTTGTAAGTACAGATTATTACAACACAATAAATGATACTAATGTAAAACTGCATTAAACGACATTTTCTAAATGAAATGAATTAAAACATTAACCCACAGCTGCAGAGAAAGTGATTTCTTAGACACAAACGACTATAGGCACACTGTCATCTGCACTAACATAGAAGTCAAGATTTGTTTTGTTGTTGCTATTATTTTGTTTTATTTTTTATTCTACTAAAAGAAAGATCACAACTACAGTTACAGTACTTTACATATAGCGATGGAGATCTTTCATTCAACCTCAGCATCATGTCTTCCTGCTTGATCAGACCAGAGGACTTCATTTATCACCTGCTATGGTCTCTCTGGCCAGGCAACAGGCAAAAAAAAGCCTCTGGTGTACAAGAGCCAGTGATGGCAAGACTTGACCCTGTGATTTAGTAACTGTGAAGGATTATTTTCAACACCTTTAATTTGTCATCAGCTTGATACCAGGATGAAGGATTCATTGTAACTGGTTCTCAAACTCTCACTTAAAAACAAACAAACAAAAAAAAAAAAACAATGGTTTTCATCTAATCATTTGATTTATGTAAAATATGTTGTTATCACATATGCTCACTTTTGTTTGTTGTGATGATCGAAACTCACTTTGCATGTCTGGAAAGAACTGATAGTCAAATGTAATCCACTGAAAAATATCATGGTGTTACTGACTGTTGTTTCTCTGGGGCTGGATGCCTGCTAGTGTACACAAGATTATATTTTAAAACAAAAAAAACATAAACACCACAGATAGAAGAATTGCCCCAGGTCTCTGTCTTATATTACTCTTCTAAAAGGAGTTCATAGTTTCATTTCCTGCACTGGGTTCTCGCTTTTCAGATGTCATTTGTTTTTTTACCATTCGATTTGACCAAAACCTGAAAAAAGAGAAAATGTTAAGATGAAAATTTTCTTGTGTTTAAAATGACAAAGAATAGATATCACTGAGTGAGAGTACACTTTAATTAGAAATGCTCTGAATAATTTTTTGTGTTCTGTCGGAGGATGCCTTAAGAGAAATGTTTGTCTTTATTTAATTTGCAGCTTTATTTCAGTAAAGAAACCAGCACACCAGCTCATACAAATCAAAAAAACAAATAAATGGACAAACAACAAAAATCCTTTTTTATTTATTACTGCAGCCTTGTAGATTAACATCATGGTGCTATTGACCATTGTTTCTCTGGGGCTGGATGACTGCAGTGTACACACAATTATATTTTAAAACAAAAACAACATAAACACCACAGATAGAAGCATTGCCCCAGGTCCCTGTCTTTTATTATCCTTATAAAAGGCCTCATTGTTTCATTTCCTACACTGGACTCTCACTTTTCATTTGTTTTTTTACCATCTGATTTGACCAAATGCTGAGAAAGGAAGAATGTTGAGGATGAAAAGTTTCTTGTGTTTAAAATGACAGAGAATAGATATCAGTGAGTGAGTGTACACTTGAATTAGAATTCCTTTGAATATTTTTTTGTGTTTTGTCAGAGGATGCCTAAAGAGGAATTTTTGTCTTTATTTAATTGGCAGCTTTATACCATTTTGATTTTATTACACATCTTAATTTCACAGTCACCAGTATCATGCTATTAGTGACAAAGTTTATGGTCAGACAAAGGTTCCTGACTTTCATTTCTGCATTGAGTTTCCACTTCCTTTTGTCAGTCTTTAGTTACGTGCCAGTTGAATATGTTTCCAGGAGAATATTTTATGCATAATATCTTTAAAAAGTCACATTCCCAGGACTTAAAGAAATCCCTTGTAAAAAAGTAAAGAAACCACCAGCTGGTCCAATAAATGGACAAACAAAAGATATATATATACTTTTTATTTAGTACTAGTGCAGCCTTGTAGATGAACAGCTTTGAGTAAAGAAGAGCAAAGAAAATAACCATGCTAGCTTAATTTATTTATTTATTTGCACTGTATCCAGTTACAAACGACAAAAAAATTAACTCCCCCCCTTTTATTAATCAAAGATCCAGTTTTTATTTTCTTTACATTAACACTTAAAACATATACCTTCCAGTTATCTGATTTTGGTTAAAAAAAAAAAAAAAAAAAAAAGCAATGTACAATATTTAGTAGAGCAATACTGGAGCTTGCATGCAGCTGCAATAAGTCTGGCTGGACTCAAAAGTTTTTGAGGACCTTTCAACTGTCCTTTGCCTCATGTATTGACAGAAAATATATGTTGCATCGTTGGATTGATTGATGCATGATGCGTGGATGGTCACAAAAAGTCAGCTGTGGTGTTCATTATGAATGTTTGGGTGCAAATAAATTATTAAAGATCTGAATACATGGTAAATAAGTCTTTGCACTTTGATGACAAAAACATGCTTGATGCACTGAACTTAAGTAGATTTTGTTGCGCTGTGGTTGTCTTGTTTTGAGACTTTGCAAGTTTAAAACTGTGAGGTGTGTTTTCTATTTGATATCGAGAATTATTAGCTGTGGTCCAAGATTTTTTTTACAGTGTTATTTGTGGGCCCAACTCACGGTGTCGCTGTACACCAGCCTTTAAACTACATAATAATTGTTTCCTTTGTGGTCTTCCTGAACGCCCATTGCGTCGAGGTGAGGTCACTGCAGGACTACACTCGGTTGTTCTGTTGTGACACGGGACTCTGTAGGTTCTGTGTCCAATTAAAGTAAATTGTAAGGATGGATTCAAACACTGTTGTGTTTCGGCTGAGCAGCTTTGGTTTGCTCCTCTTTTTCTTGCGTGGCTCATATGGAGACGTGAGCTATTCTTTTCCAGAGGAGATGAGACGAGGATCGGTTATTGGAAATATCGCCAAGGATCTGGGGCTGCAGACGGGTGCTCTGTCCGTCAGGAGAGCCCGAATTGACACGGATGGGACTGATTCACGTTACTGTGACATAAACCTGAATAACGGGGAGCTGGTTGTTGCTGACAGGATCGACCGAGAGGGGCTTTGTGGCGACAAGGCTTCGTGCACCTTGAAACAAGAGCTCGTGCTGTCGAATCCTCTCGAGCTCCACCGGATCACTCTGCACATCCAGGATATAAATGATAACGCTCCACAATTTAATGAGGAATCGATCAGTATCGAAATCCGTGAGTCTGCTGTTAGGGGGGCTCGTTTTGTGATAGAGGAGGCGCACGATGCGGATGTAGGACAAAATTCAGTTCAGCAGTACAGCCTGAAAAAGAATGAAAATTTCATTCTGGCTGCGAATGGAAACACAATCGAGCTCGTTCTTGATAAAGAGCTTGATCGAGAGAAGCAGAAAGAGATCAATTTGCTGCTCACAGCTTTAGATGGAGGCTCTCCTCAGAGATCAGGTACAGTGGTCATACACGTCACTGTACTGGATGCTAATGATAACGCCCCAGTGTTCAGCCAGGCCGTTTATAAAGCCAGTCTGCCCGAAAACTCTCCTGTAGATACTGTGGTTGTCACAGTGAGCGCCAGTGATGCAGACGAGGGAGTCAATGGAGATGTTTCTTATGAATTTGGACATGTGAGTGAAGATGTGAAGAAGATATTTAATATTGATCGTAAACTTGGTGAAATCCGAGTGATTGGTTCAGTGGATTATGAGACCACTCAGTCGTTTGAAATACGTGTTAAAGCAAAAGATGGCTTAGGTCTCTCATCTTATGCCAAGGTAATGATTTCTGTCACTGATGTGAATGACAACGCCCCTGTGGTCAGCTTGAAATCTCTGATGAATCCCATACCAGAGGACACAGCACCTGGTACAGAGGTGGGCATCATCAACGTACAGGACAGAGACTCTGAGAGTAACAGACAGGTCCGCTGCTCCATTCAGCAAAATGTCCCCTTTAAGTTGGTTCCTTCTATCAAGAACTATTATTCTCTGGTGAGCACAGGACAGCTGGACCGTGAGCTGATGTCTGATTACAACATTACAATCAGTGCGACTGACGAGGGCTCTCCACCTCTGTCCTCGTCTAAAAGTGTTCAGTTATCTGTAGCAGACATCAACGACAACCCACCTGTGTTTGAGGAGCAGTCGTACAGCGCATATGTGAGTGAGAATAACAAACCTGGGTCCACTTTATGTTCGGTGAGTGCTCGAGACCCCGACTGGAGACAGAACGGCACAGTGATTTATTCTGTGTTGGGCGGTGAGGTGAACGGTGCCCCGGTGTCGTCCTATGTGTCTGTGAACGGAGACACGGGTGTGATCCACGCTGTGAGGTCGTTTGATTATGAGCAGTTGAGGAGCTTCAAAGTGCAGGTGATGGCCCGAGACAACGGTTCTCCTCCTCTGAGCAGCAACGTGACCGTGAGTGTGTTCATCTCTGATGTGAATGACAACTGTCCTCAGATCCTGTACCCCGGTCCGGAGGGCAAGTCGTTCATGACCGAGCTGGTCCCCAAAGCTGCCCACGGAGGCTCTCTGGTGTCCAAAGTGATCGCGGTGGACGCGGACTCCGGACAGAACGCGTGGCTGTCGTATCATATCGTCAAATCGACAGATCCGGGCCTTTTCACTATTGGTGTGCACAGCGGAGAGATCAGGACCCAGCGGGACATTTCCGAGTCTGACAGCATGAAACAGAACCTTGTAGTGTCAGTGAGAGACAACGGCCAGCCCTCTCTGTCTGCCACCTGCTCCATGTATTTACTGATCTCTGACAACTTGTCTGAGGTGCCCGAACTGAAGGACATTTCTTATGAGGAGAAGAACTCCAAACTGACGTCTTATCTGATCATCGCTCTGGTGTGTGTGTCCACGTTTTTCCTGACCTTCATCATCATCATCCTGGGTGTGAGGTTTTGTCGCAGGAGGAAGCCCAGACTGTTGTTTGACGGAGCAGTGGCCATCCCGGGCGCGTATCTGCCTCCTAATTATGCAGATGTCGACGGCACAGGGACTTTACGCAGCGCTTACAATTATGACGCGTACCTGACCACAGGGTCTCGGACCAGTGACTTCAAGTTTGTGTCATCTTACAATGACAACACCCTGCCTGCTGACCAGACTCTGAGGAAGAGCCCGACAGACTTCGCTGATGTTTTTGGAGACTGTGATGACTCTCCTGAGGTAGGAACA
>JBAMNC010001004.1:0-257500 GCA_037902135.1 Cetoscarus ocellatus
GAAGTGTGTTAGTCTTTGTCTCTATAGATACTATGGATCTTGAAAAGAATGTCTTTGTCCATGGTGCTGAAACGTATTTAATGACTTCATGTCTGTGGAAATGTTTTCGATAACATGACACCATCTCTCTCCTTTTGTTTGATTTTTGTTCATTTTTGCTGTTTTAAACATCTAAGTTGTAACTTAAGTCTGAGATGATTCTTCAAATTCAGACATGCTGAAGGACTTAAAATGAGTCTTTGCAGCTTTGAATGCATTCCAAATACATGGCTTGGTTTTTGAACATTATCTTTGCTTTTCCTTTTTTTAAATACAATGTCATTCCCCACAATCTAATTTGTTTGTCATTCATATGATACTCTGGATAATTGGTTTGGATTGTGCATTTTTTTTTTTTTTTTTTTTAACTTTTTCCTCTGACGTTTTTCTCAACATCTTCAGTGTTTTTATCACTTAACACTGAAGTGATCTCATTTACTAGATTCTACAAATCCATTATAAGATTCATTTTTTTTCATTATGTGTCTATCTCAGTGAATGACTATTTTGCAAAATTATTTACACTGCTGGATTTTTGTCAGGCATCAACAAAACATACAAACACACAAACAGATTTTGAAAAAAGGAAAATAATAACAAATGATCATATATTAACAACATGAGCACAGGACAAAGTTGTGGCACATCAAAATTTTGATATGTGTTTACTTTAAAGCATTTTAAAATGTTTTTACATGGTACTCATTTACTATAAATTAGAGTAGTGGATCATAAAGACGGCAAAGACAACAGTCACCATCTATAATGTTTTTTCATTGATTTGTGAGTGTTTATGTTATTTTGGCCATGAAGATGTATATGTGTCCTTTTTTAAAGTTATTGTTTCTGCTTCTGTTGCTGTATTCATAATTTATGTTTTCATTTCCTGGAGACTTACATCAAGATGAAAATGGTAATATAATCTTATGCTTTGTGTTTATTTGTTTGACGGTGGTGCATTTTCAGCAGTATCATGATTAAATTCAGTTATCATTATTCAGTCAATGATTCAGTTTGATATGATATATCACAGTGCATTGCAATGCAACACAGTGGGTGGAATATCTACATTACTGTTACTGCACGACTGCTTTTTTTAACCAATAATAAAAGCAGTCAGATCAGTTTGAACTCCTTTTATTCTTCAAAGAAAAGTGCTTTCAAAATGAATGCTTCATGAAAATGTATTTGCATCGTAAACCTAAGCAAATAACTTTTACAGGTCTAAGCCAACATACCTTTTTTCTTACTCAATAACAAAAAAAAAAAAAAAATACTGCAGTCTAGCAGCAAGCCAATGCCTAAGAGTTGACCCTTCTCAGTTTGAAAAAGTTTAACAAACATGACATGATTCTTTCCACATTACACAAGAAGAGTGTTAACAACAGTGGATACTTTTATGACACCGAGCTGTTTACTTAGTGTTGTGTGCTTCTTCCTTAATGAAATAATTAAATGTTGATACTGTTTACATGTAAACATGTTAAAATTGGACATCAAATGCATCAGTTGTTCTATGTTGTCTCTGCGTGGATGCAGAATCTTCTACATTCACATCACAGTGCACTGGTTACAGCTTTTCACCAGTGCTAACACACATCTTGAAACTTTCCCTCCTTCTCACTAATCAGTCAACACAAGTCTCAGTTTTCAAACAGCATTCACTAAACCTCTGACTTTTGAGGCAACATCAGACACACAGGACAAAACAGTTTAATAGAGCTCAAAATCAGACACTGTTCTCATATCACACACTCTGCAATCAGAATGTGACATACTGCTGAGCATGAAACATACCTACAACTCAAAATAGAAAACACAGAGATCTGGGATCTCTCCAAAAACTTTATTAAACAAGAGTCAAATTGAGTAAGCAATGTATTGTAAGTACAGATCATCACAATACAATAAATGATACTAATGTAAAATCCATTTAATGACATTTTCTAAATGAAATGAATTAAAACTTTTGCCCACAGCTGCAGAGAAAGTTATTACTTACACATAAAATACTAGAGGCATACTGTCTTCTGCAGTAACATAGAGGTCAAGATTTGTTTTGTTGTTGCTATTTTTTGTGGGGTTTTTTTGTACTGACAGAAAGATTCACAACTACAGTAGTAGTACTTTACATATAGCAATGGAGATCTTTCATTCAGCCTCAGCATCATGTCTTTCTGCTTTATCAGACCAGAGGACTCCATCTACATCACAGGCAACGGTCTCCCTGGCCAGGCAACAGGCAAAAAAGGCTCTGGTGTATCAGAGCCAGTGACGGCAAGACTTGACCCTATGATTTAGTAACTGTAAAGGATTATTTTCAACACCTGTAATCAGCTTGATACCAGAATGAAGGATTCATTGTAACTGGTTCTCAAACTCTCACAAAAAACAATGTTTTTTACCCAGTCTTTAGATCTTTGTATAATATGTTGTAACATATTACATTATTATGCATGTTATGTCTGGTCACTTTTGTTTGTTGTGACGATGGAAACTGACATTGCATATCTGGAAAGAACTGTCTTCATTTAATTTGCAGCTTTATTCCAGTAAAGACGCCAGCATACCAGCTCATACAAATCAAAACAATAAATGGACAACCAAAAAAACACTTTTTTTTTATTTATCACTGCAGCCTTGTAGATTAACACAGAGAGAACAGAGAAAACAACCACGTTAGCTTTTTTTTCACTGTATCCAGTTACAAACGACAAAAACACACTTTTACTGTTTCCTTCAGATACATAGATCCAATTTTTATTTTCTCTACAGTAACACTTAAAACATATTACTTTCGACTTTGGCATAACAAAAGCAATGTACAATATTTAGTAGAACAATACAGGAGCTTGCATGCAGCTTTAAAAGGTCTGGCTGAACTCCTTGAAACTTTTAACTTTCCTTTGCTTGAATGCAGAGACAAAAAATATATCTTGCATAGGTGGGTTGATTGAGACATGATGCATGCATGGATGGTCACAAAAAATAGTAAGTTGTGGTGTTCATCATGAGTGTTTTGGTGCAAATAACTAATAAAGAACTGAACACATGGTAAATAAGTCTTAGCACTTTGATGACAAAAACATGCTTGATGCACTGAACTTAAGTAGATGTTGTTGCGCTGTGGTTGTCCTGTTTCAAGGCTTTGCAAGTTTAAAACTGTGATGAGGTGTGTTTTCTTTTTATGATATCGAGGAATATTAACTGTGGTCCAAGTGATGTTTTTTTAACAGTGTTATCTGTGGGCCCAACTCACGGTGTCGCTGTACACCAGCCTTTAAACTACATAATAGTTGTTTCCTTTGTGGTCTTCCTGAACGCCCATTGCGTCGAGGTGAAGTCACTGCAGGACTACACTCGGTTGTTCTGTTGTGACACGGGACTCTGTAGGTTCTGTGTCCACTTAAAGTAAATTGTAAGGATGGATTCAAACACTGTTGTGTTTCGGCTGAGCAGCTTTGGTTTGCTCCTCTTTTTCTTGCGTTGCTCATATGGAGACATGAGCTATTCTTTTCCAGAGGAGATGAGACGAGGATCGATTATTGGAAATATCGCCAAGGATCTGGGGCTGCAGACGGGTGCTCTGTCCGTCAGGAGAGCCCGAATTGACACGGATGGGACTGATTCACGTTACTGTGACATAAACCTGGATAACGGGGAGCTGGTTGTTGCGGACAGGATCGACCGAGAGGGGCTTTGTGGCGACAAGGCTTCGTGCACCTTGAAACAAGAGCTCGTGCTGTCGAATCCTCTCGAGCTCCACCGGATCACTCTGCACATTCAGGATATAAATGATAACGCTCCACAATTTAAAGAGGAATCGATCAGTATCGAAATCCATGAGTCTGCTGTTAGGGGGGCTCGTTTTGTGATAGAGGAGGCGCACGATGCGGATGTAGGACAAAATTCAGTTCAGCAGTACAGCCTGAAAAAGAATGAAAATTTCATTCTGGCTGCGAATGGAAACACAATCGAGCTCGTTCTTGATAAAGAGCTTGATCGAGAGAAGCAGAAAGAGATCAATTTGCTGCTCACAGCTTTAGATGGAGGCTCTCCTCAGAGATCAGGTACAGTGGTCATACACGTCACTGTACTGGATGCTAATGATAACGCCCCAGTGTTCAGCCAGGCCGTTTATAAAGCCAGTCTGCCTGAAAACTCTCCTGTAGATACTGTGGTGGTCACAGTGAGCGCCAGTGATGCAGACGAGGGGGTCAATGGAGATGTTTCTTATGAATTTGGACATGTGAGTGAAGATGTGAAGAAGATTTTTAGTATTGATCGTAAACTTGGTGAAATCCGAGTGATTGGTTCAGTGGATTATGAGACCACTCAGTCGTTTGAAATACGTGTTAAAGCAAAAGATGGGTTAGGTCTGTCATCTTATGCCAAGGTGATGATTTCTGTCACTGATGTGAATGACAACGCCCCTGTGGTCAGCTTGGAATCTCTGATGAATCCCATACCAGAGGACACAGCACCTGGTACAGAGGTGGGCATCATCAACGTGCAGGACAGAGACTCTGAGAGTAACAGACAGGTCCGCTGCTCCATTCAGCAAAATGTCCCTTTTAAGTTGGTTCCTTCTATCAAGAACTATTATTCTCTGGTGAGCACAGGACAGCTGGACCGTGAGCTGGTGTCTGATTATAACATTACAATCAGTGCGACTGACGAGGGCTCTCCACCTCTGTCCTCGTCTAAAAGTGTTCAGTTATCTGTAGCAGACATCAACGACAACCCACCTGTGTTTGAGGAGCAGTCATACAGCGCATATGTGAGTGAGAATAACAAACCTGGGTCCACTTTATGTTCGGTGAGTGCTCGAGACCCCGACTGGAGACAGAACGGCACAGTGATTTATTCTGTGTTGGGCGGTGAGGTGAACGGTGCCCCGGTGTCGTCCTATGTGTCTGTGAACGGAGACACGGGTGTGATCCACGCTGTGAGGTCGTTTGATTATGAGCAGTTGAGGAGCTTCAAAGTGCAGGTGATGGCCCGAGACAACGGTTCTCCTCCTCTGAGCAGCAACGTGACCGTGAGTGTGTTCATCTCTGATGTGAATGACAACTGTCCTCAGATCCTGTACCCCGGTCCGGAGGGCAACTCGTTCATGACCGAGCTGGTCCCCAAAGCTGCCCACGGAGGCTCTCTGGTGTCCAAAGTGATTGCGGTGTCATCTTACAATGACAACACCCTGCCTGCTGATCAGACTCTGAGGAAGAGCCCGACAGACTTCGCTGATGTTTTTGGAGACTGTGATGAATCTCCTGAGGTAGGACAAATGTGCGACGTAGCATAAATGTTTAATTTATATATTGTTTTTCAAATATCACTCTGGGTTAACGTTAACAATATCGTTCTTTTCCCCTTCCCCCACCCCCCAATTGTTATCTTGTCTTTTTACGTTTGTCAGTGTCTGGTATAGACCTTCTACTTCTGTTGTTTCAGGACTTAATTTCAGTTTTAGATTTTTATTTGTTCCCTTTATCTTCAGATGTCAAACTTGTTGACTTTTATTTTGAACCTGGACATGATATGCTTCTTTTTGTTCACCTCTTTGACTTTCCTTGATTTTGTTCTTTGATTTTCTCTGTTAAAAATCTTTTCTGCAATGTGCTTTCAGTCTAATGAGCTCTTTTTGAATTTTCCTACCAAATCCAGGGATTTTAAAGTAAACTTTCCCATTACACTCTCACATTTTTCTTTCCTTTGCTTTTTCTTCACAGTTGTGTATTTAATATCACATCAGTACAAAAAGGAGTTGTTGAAATTGTTTTGTTTTATTTCATTTCAGTTTTTCCTCTTTTATTTCTATCCGTTCTTAACACACAGCATGTGGCCAAACTATTCAGATATATTCATATTTTTATTGTTGTTTGTGCTGTTTTACCTTACTGAGAGAGCAAGATGTGTATTTTTCTGTCCTTGGTACTGAAGCTTTTGCTTTTTTCACGGTGGCTTCTTTTCAGGGGCTGATAGCGATCTGTCTGCTTTTTCTTTTTCAATCAGCTTAAAGAAATCGTTTTGCGTCCTCGAAATTCAAACATTCCATTTTTTTTCAACAAATTGTGTTTGAGGACACATTTACGACATTTGCAGAGGTTCCGTAGATATTAGGCGAAGGCTTTGTAAGTTTTGGTTACGCATATGTCATTCGACTAATGAAGAATCATCGTCTCAGCACCTTGAGGAAAAGTAAAAAAAAAAAAAAAAAACTTGCTGATGCTTTCTGAGACTGTGATGGCTGTCCTGTGATAATAGGTGGGGTGTACATGTTAGCTTGTTTGATGCAGTTATCTGTCCATTATCGGATGTAGTTCAAATTTGCTGTTGTTTGTAACACTGTCTTTGAGTTAACAACATCTTACACTCTTTGAGTTCTTTAGAAAAATCTAAAACTTTCATCTTTTTTTAACTGATATGAATGTATTTTTTGGGCTGCCCGTTTTTTATGGAGTTGTTTGTTTCGGAAAATAACTTGATAATGTTACTTTGCCTTTTGGTGTCAGATGGCTGACCCTTCATTACTGAGTTTAAAGGAGATCTGGTTCATCCATGTGCAAAGTCATTATTAATTAGACAGTTTTGTGAGTCTTTGTCTCTAAAGAAAGATCTAGATATATTGTCTATGTCCATGAGGCTGTGTTGTCATATCTGTAAAGACGCATGTTTCCGATTGAAGGACATCACCTGTGTTATTTTTTTTTTTTTCCATTTTTTTTTAACTTTAAACCTAAACAGTAATTTTTTGTCTGAAATGCTTGTAAAAATGCAGACATATTCAATTTCTAAGTTGGAATCATTGCAGATTTGCATATCCTCCAAATACATTGACTATTTTTCATAGACATAACCTGAGTTTTACTTGTGAGCACAGGAGAACATTTTGGAACATAAAACTTCTATTGTTTGCCTGTTTTTAAAGTATTTGACATGGTGCTACTTTACCTTGAAGTCCAGCGCTGGTCATAAAGACAACAAAGGACATGTTTAAACCATATTTACATCATCTTGAGACAATATATGAGTAACAGTAGTTACTCTGTACATTCATCTGTTAATGATGTAGTGGTGCTATTGTTATTTTGGCTTGCATGAACATTTTTTTTAAAGTTCCAGTTTTCTGCTGTTGTTTTATCTACAGTCAATATTTTCATTTCACAGTGACTGACAATAAGATAAAAACAAAAGCTTTATGAATACTCCCACAGTATGTCTGCATGTCTTGTCAGTTTAATACCAGGACACAGTGCTGAGTGTAAGTGATTTATCACCTACCACATATAGACTTTGAACAAACAATGTTTTTCATACAATTACTGAGTTTTTGTAAAACATGTTGTGGCCACATCTGCTCAGATTTTTTACAGTGATCGACATTGCACATCCTGTAGGCACTTATTGTTACAGTATATAATCCACTGGAATATATCAGTATTTTATAGATCATTGCATCTTGGTGGATGTCTGTAGTGTTTACAAGGTTATATTCTAAAACAACAACAACATGAACATCTCAGGAGGGAGGAACTGTCTGAGTTATTGTCTTTTGGTGTGCCTATGAAATGCTTTTATTGTCACACTTCCTGCACTGGTCTTTCTTTCTTTCTTTCTTTTATTTTAGTGTTCCTTTGGGTTTTTAGCTGCTGATTTAACCAAAACCCGAGAAAGGAGTAAATGTGAAAAGAAAAAAAACATTTTTTGGGTTTTTTATTTATGCGATGATGAGAAAATAGTCATGGGTGGGTGAATAGATTTGTGATGAGTGTTTTGAACTTGTTTCGTGTTTTTGTATGTCAGAGGGTGCCCAAAGAGGAGTGTTTAGTTTTTCTCGCACTTTTTTTTTTTTTTCTATATTTGCAGATTTTGTAGCTGTCAGTGCTGGATACAATATGATTTCAGTTAAGTTGTAATGACAAACCTCCTCCTCTGACAAAGTTTCCTGTCACTGATTTCTGCATTGTTCCCACTTTGTGTTTGATTTGATGTAGGCTGTCAGTATGGACAGAGAAAGCACCACTGTCAACTCTCAAACCTTGATCTTCTGGAGCATTCAAGCACATTTCTTTCTTCACTTTTTATCTGAGTAAAATCCTTGTTCATTTGACTCTTACATCTATCGCAGTACCCTAAGGTAAAACCACTCAGCCACTTCATAGAGCACAATTAAAATGTCAGTAAACCAAGAGTAAGTAGTACCCCAGAAGCATATCAAATTTTTCAAAGTGGCAATACTTTCTGACCCCACTGGAAATCATAATGTTAAGGATAACAAATGTATAAAGCTTCCTTAGATAATGATGAAGTAGCAATTAAGTATTGTTAATTTTATATTTATTTTATGCAAATGCACAATGGATTTAAATGAAAACATATCAATTATCTCAAAAGATGAACTTTGCAATCTTACATGCACTTCAGTATCTTCAAACTGCATGCTTGAAAGAAAAGCATTTTCTCTTGTATGTTTCATTGTCAGCATAACTACTCATCCAAACAGATAAAAATTATATCAATGTATGGACAAACAACTAAAAAAAAATCTGTTTATTTATTGAGAGTGCAGTCTTGCGGTTTAACAGCTTTGAGTAAAGTACAACCAGAGGATTTTCTGACAATAGCTGTCTTTATGATGCTATCATGAATGCTAACTTTCCTCTGATTAATTTATGGACAGTATGGACAGACAATATACATTAGATTGTTGATCACAAACTGGTCAGCATTGTTTTTTTTGTTTTTTTTGTTTGTTGTTTGTTTGTTTTTTGCTCACAGTTTTTGGTGCACATAAACTACTGAAGAACTGAACACATGGTAAATAGTCTAAAGACTAATGAACTCATGAACTAAAGAGACTTTCTGTTATATAAAACGAGGAATGTATACTTTTGATTATTTTCAACAGTGTTATCTGTGGGCTCAACTCACGGTGTCGCTGTACACCAGCCTTTAAACTACATAATAGTTGTTTCCTTTGTGGTCTTCCTGAACGCCCATTGCGTCGAGGTGAAGTCACTGCAGGACTACACTCGGTTGTTCTGTTGTGAAACGGGGCTCTGTGTTAACTTAAAGTAAATTGTAAGGATGGATTCAAACACTGTTGTGTTTCGGCTGAGCAGCTTTGGTTTGCTCCTCTTTTTCTTGCGTGGCTCATATGGAGACGTGAGCTATTCTTTTCCAGAGGAGATGAGACGAGGATCGGTTATTGGAAATATCGCCAAGGATCTGGGGCTGCAGACGGGTGCTCTGTCCGTCAGGAGAGCCCGAATTGACACGGATGGGACTGATGCACGTTACTGTGACATAAACCTGAATAACGGGGAGCTGGTTGTTGCGGACAGGATCGACCGAGAGGGGCTTTGTGGCGACAAGGCTTCGTGCACCTTGAAACAAGAGCTCGTGTTGGAGAATCCTCTCGAGCTCCACCGGATCACACTGCACATCCAGGATATAAATGATAACGCTCCACAATTTAAAGAGGAATCGATCAGTATCGAAATCCGCGAGTCTGCAGACAGAGGAGCTCGTTTTGTGATAGAGGAGGCGCACGATGCGGATGTAGGACAAAATTCAGTTCAGCAGTACAGCCTGAAAAAGAATGAAAATTTCATTCTGGCTGCGAATGGAAACACAATCGAGCTCGTTCTTGATAAAGAGCTTGATCGAGAGAAGCAGAAAGAGATCAATTTGCTGCTCACAGCTTTAGATGGAGGCTCTCCTCAGAGATCAGGTACAGTGGTCATACACGTCACTGTACTGGATGCTAATGATAACGCCCCAGTGTTCAGCCAGGCCGTTTATAAAGCCAGTCTGCCTGAAAACTCTCCTGTAGATACTGTGGTGGTCACAGTGAGCGCCAGTGATGCAGACGAGGGAGTCAATGGAGATGTTTCTTATGAATTTGGACATGTGAGTGAAGATGTGAAGAAGATTTTTAGTATTGATCGTAAACTTGGTGAAATCCGAGTGATTGGTTCAGTGGATTATGAGACCACTCAGTCGTTTGAAATACGTGTTAAAGCAAAAGATGGGTTAGGTCTGTCATCTTACGCCAAAGTGATGATTTCTGTCACTGATGTGAATGACAACGCCCCTGTGGTCAGCTTGAAATCTCTGATGAATCCCATACCAGAGGACACAGCACCTGGTACAGAGGTGGGCATCATCAACGTGCAGGACAGAGACTCTGAGAGTAACAGACAGGTCCGCTGCTCCATTCAGCAAAATGTCCCTTTTAAGTTGGTTCCTTCTATCAAGAACTATTATTCTCTGGTGAGCACAGGACAGCTGGACCGTGAGCTGGTGTCTGACTACAACATTACAATCAGTGCGACTGACGAGGGCTCTCCACCTCTGTCCTCGTCTAAAAGTGTTCAGTTATCTGTAGCAGACATCAACGACAACCCACCTGTGTTTGAGGAGCAGTCGTACAGCGCATATGTGAGTGAGAATAACAAACCTGGGTCCACTTTATGTTCGGTGAGTGCTCGAGACCCCGACTGGAGACAGAACGGCACAGTGATTTATTCTGTGTTGGGCGGTGAGGTGAACGGTGCCCCGGTGTCGTCCTATGTGTCTGTGAACGGAGACACGGGTGTGATCCACGCTGTGAGGTCGTTTGATTATGAGCAGTTGAGGAGCTTCAAAGTGCAGGTGATGGCCCGAGACAACGGTTCTCCTCCTCTGAGCAGCAACGTGACCGTGAGTGTGTTCATCTCTGATGTGAATGACAACTGTCCTCAGATCCTGTACCCCGGTCCGGAGGGCAAGTCGTTCATGACCGAGCTGGTCCCCAAAGCTGCCCACGGAGGCTCTCTGGTGTCCAAAGTGATCGCGGTGGACGCGGACTCCGGACAGAACGCGTGGCTGTCGTATCATATCGTGAAATCGACGGATCCGGGCCTTTTCACTATTGGTGTGCACAGCGGAGAGATCAGGACCCAGCGGGACATTTCCGAGTCTGACAGCATGAAACAGAACCTTGTAGTGTCAGTGAGAGACAACGGCCAGCCCTCTCTGTCTGCCACCTGTTCCATGTATTTACTGATCTCTGACAACTTGTCTGAGGTGCCCGAACTGAAGGACATTTCTTATGAGGAGAAGAACTCCAAACTGACGTCTTATCTGACCATCGCTCTGGTGTGTGTGTCCACGTTTTTCCTGACCTTCATCATCATCATCCTGGGTGTGAGGTTTTGTCGCAGGAGGAAGCCCAGACTGTTGTTTGACGGAGCAGTGGCCATCCCGGGCGCGTATCTGCCTCCTAATTACGCAGATGTTGACGGCACAGGGACTTTACGCAGCGCTTACAATTATGACGCGTACCTGACCACAGGGTCTCGGACCAGTGACTTCAAGTTTGTGTCATCTTACAATGACAACACCCTGCCTGCTGACCAGACTCTGAGGAAGAGCCCGACAGACTTCGCTGATGTTTTTGGAGACTGTGATGACTCTCCTGAGGTAGGACATACAGGATGTACTACTGGCCCTCTTAATATACATTTTTCATCTGGCTAGTGCAGGATCTTCATTAGATTTTCAACATAACACCCACTTAAGCATTTACTGCTTATATTTAAGACCTTTCAACTATTTTAGATTTTATTTTCTTTCACTGGTTGTGATGTGTATAATATATATGTATACATACATACATCTTTTAATATCTTCACCGTTTATTGTTTATGACACAGTTATCAGTTTTTATTTTTTTAGGTTTCCAAACTTTTGGGTGTCAGATTCTTTTTTTCGTTCGAACTTTTTCATTTGATGCTGATGTTTGAGACCTTTCAACTGTTTTAGATTTTTTTTTTGCTTTCATTGATTGCGTCAAATAATGTTTATTTTTCTTTCTAAACCTTTATATGTCTTCATCCTTTTTTTCATTTTCGACAATGATTTATTTTTTTAAGGATTCCTTTCTTTTGCGTTTTAGATTCCTCTTCGTCATTCGTACATTTTCTGTTATTGCAGGTTTTCCTTTGTTTGTTTGTATGATTTTTGTTGTTTGTTGATTATAGGTAAATAACCAGTTGCTTTGCATTGTGCTAGCAATCTGAATGTGTGCTTTTAAAATGTTTCCAGGACATCCAGTGTAATTTGAAACTCATGTTGAAACATTCTCTCTATTTCTTTATTTTGGTATTCTTTTTATTCTTTTTTTTTTCTTTTGTTTTAGACACACACACTCACACACACACTACTTGTCTCTGTCCAAGGTCCTGAAACTTTATTCACATATCTGGCGTCTTTTCAGACACAGCATGATATCAGTCTGCGTTTGCTTTTCAATTAATTTTTCTTCCAGTCTAAGATATTTGTTCTCTCACATTATTAATCTCTTCCTGCTGATACTTTTTAGGACTTGTTGAACAACTTTTTAGGCGTTTTTAGAGGCTAAGCTTTGGCTGTACAAGTCTGAGTTGTGTATACCTAATGGGGTTTTTGGAGAAACATAATCTCAGCTCTATGAGGACCAGTTAAACAGGCCTAGCAGAAGTTTTTTTATAGACTGTGATTATTCTCTTGTGCTATGAGCATATTGAAAATACACTTAACCTTGTTTATTGCATATTCTGACCAGTTTTCAATTATAGTTGTCAAGGTGTGCTATTATCTGTAGAATTGGCTTAGCATTAGTTACACATCAGAGTCTTTGGTACATTTGGAAAAATTCAGATTAATGTATATTCTTTTTGGTACATGTGATGGTTGTTTGGTCTCTTTAGTTTCATATGCTTTTTTCCCCTTTGTTGATAAAATGTTGAGTTAATGTTACAGATCTTGAGGTGTCTGTAGGCTGACCAAACAATGAGTTCATAGGTCTGCTTGATGGATTAAAAAAAAAAAAAAATTCTTAATCAGCTCATTCCTTCCTAAAATTTTGGATAATCCATTGATTAAATAATAGAGTGTTAACCTTTGTATCTTTTGATACTGTGGATCTAGACAAGTATGTCTTTGTCCATGGTGCTGAAACTTATTTGTGGATTTATGTCTGTAGACACGTTTTCAATAACATGGCATCATCTGTCTCCTTTTGTTTGTTTTTTTGTTTGTTTTCCTTTTTTAGACATCAAAGTTTTCATTTCAAGTCCGAGATGATTCTTCATATTTGGACATGCTAAAAGACTTAGAAGGAGTCATTGCAGCTTTCAATACTTTTCAAAAACATGGTTTGGTTTTTGAACATTATCTTTGCTTTTTCTTTTTTATGTGCTGTTTCATTTCCCATAATCTCATTTGTTTATAATTCATATAATACACTGGATAACCGGTTTAGACTGCGCCTGTTTGTTTGTTTTTTTTTGTTTTTTTAACTTTTTCTTCTGACATTTTTCTCAACATCTTCAGTGTATTTATCAGTTTACATTGAAAATCTTGTATTTAATAAATGGTACAAATTCTGCCATTTTAAGATTCATTTTGATTTTTTTTTCACAAATTATTAATCTCAGTGAATGACTTTTTTTGAAAAGTTATTTACACTGCAGGGTTTTTGTCAGGCATCAACAAAACATACAAACAAACAAACAGATTTTAAAGAAAGGAAATAATTACAAATTACCAAAAATTGACAACATGAGCACAGGACGAAGTTGTGGCACATCAACATTATGACGTTTGTCTATTTTAGAGCATTTTGCAATATTTTGACATGGTAGTAGATCATAAAGACAACAACAGCAAAGGTTACCGTCTATAATGTTTTTTCATTGATTTGTGAGTCGTAATGTTATTTTGGAAATAAAAATGTTTACGTGTCCTTTTCAAAGCTATTGTTTCTGCTCTTGTTGCTGTATTCATAGTTTATGTTTTCATTTTCCAGAGACTTATATCAAGATGAAAACAGTAATATAATCTTATGCTTTGTGTTTATTTGTTTAAGGGTGGTGCATTTCACCAGGATCCTGATTAAATTTGGTTATCATTATTCAGTAAATGATTCAGTTTAATATGATATCACAATATCACTATGTAACACAATGGGTAGAATATCTACATTACTGTTGCTGCACATGGCTGCTTTTTTAACCAACAATAAAAGCAGTCAGATCAGTTTGAACTCCTTTTTAGTCTTAAAAAAGTGCTTTCAAAATGAATTCTTCATGAAAATGTATTTTCATTGTAAGCCAAAGCAAGTAACTTTTACAGGTCTAAGCCAACATACTTTTTTTCTTACTCAGTAACAAAATAAACTGCAGTTTAGCAGCAAGCCACTGCCTAAGAGTTGACCCTTCTCAGTGTGAAAAACTTTAACAAACATGACATGATTCTTTCCACATTACACAAGAAGAGTGTTAACAACAGTGGATACTTTTATGACACCGAGCTGTTTATGTAGTGTTATGTGCTTCTTCCTTAATGAAATAATTAAATGTTGATACTGTTTACATGCATACATGGTAAAATTGGACATCAAATGTAACAGTTAGAATAGAATCTTTATTGTCATACCACAGGTACAGGGAAATTGCATGTAATCCTTGGTGCGTTAAAAAATATAGTCATGAAAATCTATGTTGTCTGCTTGGATGCAAAATCTTCTACATTCACATCACAGTGCATTGGTTACAGCTTTTCACCATTGCTGTCATCCACACTAATTTAGAAGTCAAGATTTGTTTTGTTGTTATTGATTTTTTTTTTCTACTAAAAGAACGATTTACAACTACAGTTACAGTACTTTACATATAGCGATGGAGATCTTTCATTCAGCCTCAGTATCATGTCTTTCTGCTTGATCAGGCCAGAGGACTTCATCTACATCACAGGCACCGGTCTCCCTGGCCAGGCAACAGGCAAAAAAAGCCTCTGGTGTGTCAGAGCCAGTGATAGCAAGACGTGACCCTATGATTTAGTAACTGTAAAGGATTATTTTCAGCACCTATAATTTGTCATCAGCTTGATACCAGGATGAAGGATTCATTGTAACTGATTCTCAAACTCCCACATAAAAAAAACAACAACGATGGTTTTCATCCAATCATTAGATTTGTGTAAAATATGTTGTTATCATATGTGCTCACTTTTGTTTGTTATGATGATGGAAACTGACATTGCATATCTGGAAAGAAGTGACAGTCAAATGTAATCCATTGAAATATATCATGGTGTTACTGACTGCTTGTTTCTCTGGGGCTGGATGCCTGCTAGTGTACACACGATTGTATTTTAAAACAAAAACAACATAAACACCACAGATAGAATAATTGCCCCAGGTCTCTGTCTTATACTAGGCACACAGTGCTCTCACTTTTCAGATGTCTTTTTTTTTTTTTTTTAACCATTCGATTTGACCAAAAGCTGAGATAGGAGAAAATATTAATATGAAAAGTTTATTGTGTTTAAGATTACAAAGAATAGATATCAGTGAGTGTACACTTTAATTAGAAATGCTCTGAATTATTTTTTTTTGTGTTTTGTCCGAGAATGTCTTAAGAGAAATGTTTGTCTTTATTTAATTTGCAGCTTCATAACATTTTTTTTCTGAATTTCACAGTAGGCAGTATTAGATACAGGAATGTATCATTCTAATACTGAGAAAGTTCCTGGTCAGACAGAGGCTCCTGACTTTCATTTCTACATTGAGTTTCCACCTTGTTTTGTCAGTCTTTAGTTAAGTACCAATTGAATTTGTTTCCAAGACAATATTTTATACCTAATATCTTTAAAAAGTCACTTTCTATGGACGTAAAGAAAACCCTTGTAAAAAAAAAAAGTAAAGAAACCAGCATACCAGCTCAACCAAATCCAAACAATAAGTTGACAGACAAACAATGAAAAAACTATTATTTATTTAGTACTCATGCAGCCTTGTAGATAAACGCTGAGAGAAGAGAAAAAATAACCATGTTAGCTTTATTTTGCACTGTATCCAGTTAAAATGACAAAAATATCACTTTTTTTAATCAAAAACGCCGTTTTAATTTTCTCTTCACTGAAAACATATAAGCTTCCAGTGTTCTGACTTTGGTAAAAAAAAAAAAAAAATAGCAATGTACAGTATTTAGGAGAATAATGCTTGAGCTTACATGCAGCTTTAATAGGTCTGGCTGAACTCCTTGAAACTTTTTAATGACCTTTTAACTTTTATTTGCTTAATTTATAGACAGAAAACACATGTTGCATCGTTGGATTGATTGATGATGCATGATGGTCACAAAAAAGTCAGTTGTTGTGTTCATCATGAATGTTTGGGTGCAAATAAATTCTTAAAGATCTGAATACATGGTTAATAAGTCTTAGCACTGAACTTGATTAGATTTTGTTGCGCTGTCGTTTTCTTCTTTTGAGCCTTGCAAGTTTAAAACTGTGATGAGATGTGTTTTCTATTCGATATCGAGCAATGTTAGCTGTGGTCCAAGTGATTTTTTAGCAGTGTGTTTTTGTGGGCCCAACTCACGGTGTCGCTGTACACCAGGCATTAAACTGCATAATAGTTGTTTCCTTTGTGGTCTTCCTGAACGCCCATTGCGTCGAGGTGAAGTCACTGCAGGACTACACTCGGTTGTTCTGTTGTGACACGGGACTCTGTAGGTTCTGTGTCCACTTAAAGTAAATCGGAAAGATGGATTCAAACACTGTTGTGTTTCGGCTGAGCAGCTTCTGTTTTCTCCTCTTTTTCTTGCGTTGCTCATATGGAGACATGAGCTATTCTTTTCCAGAGGAGATGAGACGAGGATCGGTTATTGGAAATATCGCCAAGGATCTGGGGCTGCAGACGGGT
Organism: Cetoscarus ocellatus; assembly: GCA_037902135.1. Taxonomy (NCBI): domain Eukaryota; kingdom Metazoa; phylum Chordata; class Actinopteri; order Labriformes; family Labridae; genus Cetoscarus; species Cetoscarus ocellatus. The sequence goes on from JBAMNC010001004.1 coordinate 16,778, forward strand.
GCTCTGTCCGTCAGGAGAGCCCGAATTGACACGGATGGGACTGATGCACGTTACTGTGACATAAACCTGAATAACGGGGAGCTGGTTGTTGCGGACAGGATCGACCGAGAGGGGCTTTGTGGCGACAAGGCTTCGTGCACCTTGAAACAAGAGCTCGTGTTGGAGAATCCTCTCGAGCTCCACCGGATCACTCTGCACATCCAGGATATAAATGATAACGCTCCACAATTTAAAGAGGAATCGATCAGTATGGAAATCCATGAGTCTGCTGTTAGGGGGGCTCGTTTTGTGATAGAGGAGGCGCACGATGCGGATGTAGGACAAAATTCAGTACAGCAGTACAGCCTGAAAAAGAATGAAAATTTCATTCTGGCTGCGAATGGAAACACAATCGAGCTCGTTCTTGATAAAGAGCTTGATCGAGAGAAGCAGAAAGAGATCAATTTGCTGCTCACAGCTTTAGATGGAGGCTCTCCTCAGAGATCAGGTACAGTGGTCATACACGTCACTGTACTGGATGCTAATGATAACGCCCCAGTGTTCAGCCAGGCCGTTTATAAAGCCAGTCTGCCTGAAAACTCTCCTGTAGATACTGTGGTGGTCACAGTGAGCGCCAGTGATGCAGACGAGGGAGTCAATGGAGATGTTTCTTATGAATTTGGACATGTGAGTGAAGATGTGAAGAAGATATTTAATATTGATCGTAAACTTGGTGAAATCCGAGTGATTGGTTCAGTGGATTATGAGACCACTCAGTCGTTTGAAATACGTGTTAAAGCAAAAGATGGCTTAGGTCTGTCATCTTACGCCAAGGTGATGATTTCTGTCACTGATGTGAATGACAACGCCCCTGTGGTCAGCTTGAAATCTCTGATGAATCCCATACCAGAGGACACAGCACCTGGTACAGAGGTGGGCATCATCAACGTGCAGGACAGAGACTCTGAGAGTAACAGACAGGTCCGCTGCTCCATTCAGCAAAATGTCCCTTTTAAGTTGGTTCCTTCTATCAAGAACTATTATTCTCTGGTGAGCACAGGACAGCTGGACCGTGAGCTGGTGTCTGATTACAACATTACAATCAGTGCGACTGACGAGGGCTCTCCACCTCTGTCCTCGTCTAAAAGTGTTCAGTTATCTGTAGCAGACATCAACGACAACCCACCTGTGTTTGAGGAGCAGTCGTACAGCGCATATGTGAGTGAGAATAACAAACCTGGGTCCACTTTATGTTCGGTGAGTGCTCGAGACCCCGACTGGAGACAGAACGGCACAGTGATGTATTCTGTGTTTGGCGGTGAGGTGAACGGTGCCCCGGTGTCGTCCTATGTGTCTGTGAACGGAGACACGGGTGTGATCCACGCTGTGAGGTCGTTTGATTATGAGCAGTTGAGGAGCTTCAAAGTGCAGGTGATGGCCCGAGACAACGGTTCTCCTCCTCTGAGCAGCAACGTGACCGTGAGTGTGTTCATCTCTGATGTGAATGACAACTGTCCTCAGATCCTGTACCCCGGTCCGGAGGGCAAGTCGTTCATGACCGAGCTGGTCCCCAAAGCTGCCCACGGAGGCTCTCTGGTGTCCAAAGTGATCGCGGTGGACGCGGACTCCGGACAGAACGCGTGGCTGTCGTATCATATCGTGAAATCGACAGATCCGGGCCTTTTCACTATTGGTGTGCACAGCGGAGAGATCAGGACCCAGCGGGACATTTCCGAGTCTGACAGCATGAAACAGAACCTTGTAGTGTCAGTGAGAGACAACGGCCAGCCCTCTCTGTCTGCCACCTGTTCCATATATTTACTGATCTCTGACAACTTGTCTGAGGTGCCCGATCTGAAGGACATTTCTTATGAGGAGAAGAACTCCAAACTGACGTCTTATCTGATCATCGCTCTGGTGTGTGTGTCCACGTTTTTCCTGACCTTCATCATCATCATCCTGGGTGTGAGGTTTTGTCGCAGGAGGAAGCCCAGACTGTTGTTTGACGGAGCAGTGGCCATCCCGGGCGCGTATCTGCCTCCTAATTACGCAGATGTTGACGGCACAGGGACTTTACGCAGCGCTTACAATTATGACGCGTACCTGACCACAGGGTCTCGGACCAGTGACTTCAAGTTTGTGTCATCTTACAATGACAACACCCTGCCTGCTGACCAGACTCTGAGGAAGAGCCCGACAGACTTCGCTGATGTTTTTGGAGACTGTGATGAATCTCCTGAGGTAGGACATATAGGACGTGCAACCGGCCCTCTTTCCGTTGTACATTTTTCATCCGGTTAGTGCAGGATCTTCATGAGAGTTTCAACATAAAACTCACTTTTGCATTTGGTGCTGATGTTGAAAACCCTTCCTTTTAAACGTGATTTTTTTTCCTTTAATTGGTTGTTTATTTTTTTTTTTTTTACATCTTTTTTTTTAATCTCTTTTTCGTTTATTATATTTAAGAAATAATTTTTTTAGGTTTCATAACTTTGGGGTTTCAGATTACTTTTTTTCATTCGTACAGTTTTTTATTGCAGGTTTTCCCTTTTTCATGTTTACGATTTTTGGTTTATTCTTTTCTTTTTTAGGTTAATCACCGGTTGCTTTGCAACCTGCTTTCAATCTGAATTTGTGCTTTTAAAATGTTTCCCATAACATGCATTGTAATTGGAAACTCGTGCTGAAACACCCTCTCATTTTCCTTTTTCTATTTCTTTTTTTTAACACACACACAAACACACCCCCCCACACACCCACACTCACACACCCCCACCCACCCACACACACACACACACACACACACACACACACACACACACCCACACACGCACATAAATTAGTCTTTGACTCTTCGTCAGTGAAGTTTTCTACTTGTGTGTTCACTTAAACAACGGTATGTGGGATTTTTGTCTCTGAGGGCTCTGCCTCTGCTTGTCTCTGTCCAAGGTGCTGAAACTTTATACCCATATCTTGCGTCTTTTCAGAGACAGCATGACATCAGTCTGCATTTCCTTTTTAATCTTTTTTTCCAATCCGAGATCTTTGTTCCCTTACATAATTAATCTCTTCACACATTCAACAACTTTTGTAGGCGATTTTCGAGGCTAAGCTGATGCTTTGCAAGTCTGAATAGCATATACTTCAATCGGGTATTTGGAGAAACATAATCTTAGCTGTATGAAGAAACATTAAACAGATCTAGCAGATGTTTTATAGACTGTGATTATCCTTTGTTCTATGAACATATTGAGAATACACTTAATCTTGCCCATTGCAAATTCTGGCCAGTTTCAATCATAGTAGTCACGATATGCTATTATCTGTGTAATTGGCTGCTGTTTGACAGAGCAGTGGCCATCCTGGGCACCTATCTGCCTCCTAATTACTGCACAGGGACTTTATGCAGCGTTTACAATTATGACGCGTACCTTATCACAGGGTCTCGGACCAGTGACTTCAAGTTTGTGTCATATCACAACAACAACACCTTTCCTGCTGACCAGACCCTCAGGACAAGCCTGATAGACTTTGCTGATGTTTTTGGAGACTGTGATAACTCTCCTGAGGTAGAACAAATGTGCCTAACACCACATAAATAACTTTGATTTTCAAATGAATTAAAAGAAATGTGAAACAGACTTTTCCGGTTGAAATATTTCACTCAATCACAACAACATTGAATAATCCACCAGTGGTGAAAACTTTATTAAGCCTCAGCTGGATTTTTCCTCGCTTCCTGCATTTTATTATAGAGTGTGGATCTGGTCATCCCTCACTTTACTTACTTTGAAATCACAGACGCATATCCTTAATTGACGTCTATTCAAAACTTTTAACTTTTTGATCAGAATCTTTTTTTCCAAGTCAATTTCAAGTTCTTATCGTTTGTTGTTAGCCTTTTTTTCCATTTGCTTTCACTTGTTTCTCCGTAGTAGCAATCAGTTATATATTTAATAACAACTATGCACTCTTTCTCATCTTCAAAAACTGTGACATCAGACTATCTGTTCAATTTTTGAAAAAAAAATGTTTTCATAATTGAGTGTTTTTTCGGACACTAATGCCATCTAACCCTGTCCTCCTGGTTGTTTGTCACTTTCTCTGATCATAATTCTTCTTAGATCATTATATTAAAAAACTCCCTTTTATTGTCATTGACACTGTGACTTCCAAAAAGTCATCTTCATTAAGAAGTTAGGAACAATTATTAGACTCATTTGACCACGTTCTCATTTTTTTTTTCCTGGATGATGCACCTATGCTTGATTTTGACTAGGGTCTCCCACTTTAATTAATATGAATGTACATTAAGGTCTTACTTTCAATATTAGACAATTAATGTGGTATTGATCTATAGTTGTTTTATATATATATATGTGGCTTACCAACTTAAAATACATATTCATAGACCTATTGTGCTATTGCTCTGATGGTGTTGTGCTGGTTTGCTGTCCTTACATGGCATGCACAGGTTGTAAGCAGTATTACATATTATACACATACACATGTATGTTATACATATACACATTGTCTTATTCTCCTCACAGTAGATGCAGTGATTTTGTTACATTAATGATGTCCCTTGAGCAAATGGTCTCAATTTGATATGTTGTTTTCTACACTGTATATCCACAAAAGGCTCTTTGCTCTTTTAACTAAACTCTGAGCTACATACAGTTGTTTTCCATGGTTGTGTTGACAGGATCAATTAACTCTTTTTGTGTCAAAACAAATCCTACTTTAGAGCAGCTGTTCAGATTCTTTGTGGATTGGCTTTATTAGAAGCACTTGATCTTGACTCATTGCTCTGCTGTAAGATGTGGCTGAATGATTATCTTCATCTAAATTAAATGTTGAATCTCACACATCAGCTGTTGTGTCTGCTCCTTTTGAGAAGCTGTATCTCTTGCATTAAATCTGTGATGGTTTGAGAGGATAATCATTTTAAAAGTTACAATAAATGCTCATCCAGTCCTCTATCCATCTGTTATCCCGCTGCTTGACCCTTTCAGGGTCACAGGCAGCTACAGCCCATCTCAGCAGACATCGGGTAAGAGACAGAGTACACCCTGAAGTGATCACCAGCCAAACATCGGGCTGACACATATTGATAAACCACCATTCACACACAATCACACCTGAGTGCATTTTAGAATCACCAGTTAAACTAATGAGTATGTCTTTGGTCTATGGGAAGAAACCAGGATACCCTGAGAAAGCCCATGCATGCATGGGGGAAACATGCAAAGTCCATTCACAACGGCACCAAATGAGGAACTCGAACCAGCAACCTTCTTGAAGTTGAGCACACGTACTACCTGCTGCACCACCAAGCAGCCCTCATTTAGTCCTCCTTTAACTTAATCAGATGCGATGATAGTGTGTTATTACATTTAATTATCAGAGCTGCAAAGTTAAGTGTGCCATAATGCACTGTGCCCATATTTACAAACATTTGAGGAAAAACCCTGAAAAGCTCCTGACAAAGTTTAAAATATCCTGGTAGAGTGGTTACTTGAGAGTGATGAGGAAAGATGTTCAAGAGCAAGAGAGGTTCAGAGACTTTTTTTCTTCTTGAGAGGGTGTGGCAGACATGTTGGGGGTGTGACACATTATTTCAAAAATTTTGATTGGCTGATCTCAATAAATAACAGAAGTGCCCTCTTGTTGATAATAGACATAAAGATCTCAGCCTTTTCATAGTCTAGTCACACATTATGTTACTTATAATAATGTTAAACATAATTGACATCGCAGCTGGACTAGTTGCAAGTCTTATTTTACAAAATAAAGTCTCCAGAATGTTTGCAAAAGTATGCTCACATGCACAGCTGTCTCTATGCACGTGTACTATTTTATCAGGTGATAGTTATATCAGAATGTAAGTAAGTTGTGTTCAGTAATGAAATGCACTTATGGTTTACTCCAACTTTACATGGACTAAAACTGCTTGTCCATTCAGTCCAAAACAAGGCTGCATAATTAATGTTATTATCATTTGATGTCTGTTATGATTCAGTAATATTTTTTAAAGACTCTTCTCTGTACTCCCTCTAAATTTTTAGTGTGTTTCTCTCCTTCTATACCTTTATATTTATTTGTCAATGTGTATTTGCAGTAATGGCAAGTGATTTTGTGCTTTATCCATCTCAGCGACAGAGAGGTAAATGGGTGGTCACTTGTCTTTTCTCCCATTTTCCCCGATCTTGATTACCATTTAAGCTTCTGAAAAGTCCTATTTCTACTCCAACTGGTCATTTTTTCAACCTTAGAATATCTTTTAAGGGCCAAGATTGTATATAACCTTCTTTTTTCAATGTGATCAAGTCTTTGTTCAAGGATAAATGCTCAGAAATGTCACGGTTTTCAGATCTGTCTTGGAATATGTCGCACAAGGAGCAACTCTTTGTCCATATGAAGCTTTGTGACTATATAAAACCAAGTGTCTTTTGAAAGTTTGTGGACTAAGATCAAACAAGAATCAAGGTGCAAAGAAAAGGCAAACCATTTTCTCTTATGGAAAAGGAAAGTCCCATACCTTGCTCATTATTTTAGTTTTAAATCACCAACTTAAAATGAATTATCACCCTGCTCTGACAGTTGTAGTTTATAATGAGTTCTTCTTGACAGCTCTAGCTCCTTCACCATTTTAGTATATTTTACACAGTGGTCATTGTTGTAGAAGAGGGCAGTTTTGTGAATCAATGTTTTTATTGTTGTCTTTGTTTTTTGCATCTTATGATGACTTTCTGGCAGACATGTTTCTCAGTTTTTCTGTCCTTATCAAAAACATCTGACTTAACCCCCTCCAAATTACTGTTTCCTACTTGAGCACCTCCTGCAGTGTTATTGCAGCTTCAAGGACGGTGTTTCACTGATTTTTCTGACAATTCTTCCTTCAACTTTCTCTCTTACTCTCATTTATTAGTATGTCTCTTTGCACCTTATGTCTAACAACATGAGTTTGCTACATGAACACACACAATGACCTTACATGTAATATAAAGACATTTATGTTGTGCCTATAAATAGAGACAGCTGAACTGTTTATCTTGAACCTGATGTGCTGGAAACCAAGTCATTGCCATTTTGCTGCTCTTTTGTAGTTTGTATGGCTGGCATGTTCCTGTAGTGAGCAGTGTAACATCAACACACTGTCTAGTTCTCCTTTAGGGTAGATTTCTCTGCTCTGGTTCATATTGTTTGGTTTTGCTTTGGTTGATTGTTCTCTCTCTGCTGTATATTGTCTTTCTTGTGGACATAATTTCTGTGATTTTGTCAGTTCAGTGATTCACTTTCTACAAATGACAAATTTGTGGAAATTACAAATTTTGTTCCAAACATCCATTAATGGAAGTTTATGCTGTCTTTTTTTCTGTTTTAATCTTGATATCAGGCTTGACTTCATTTTTGTGGACCAATAACATGATTGGTTTGTGACTCCATAAATAGGTAATAACCCCACTCTCTAAAATCCAGTCTGAGTTTCATACAGACATTTAAATTGTTGTGTTGATAGATTGAGGCACAAATCCTCTGTGTTGACCTTAAAACTACTTTTGTGGAGGCAATGTTTGAATGAATTTTTATATTCTCTGTGGATTGATACTGAAAGTGATGGATCATGACTGAATGCAGCTATGGTCTGAGAAATATCCTACTATACACCAAGTATTGAATCTTACACATAAGCAGTTGTGCTTATACTTTTTGAGAAGCTGTATTTCTATTTTGCTCTTAGGAAAAGTGTAACGGCTCATTTGGTCATCCTTCACTCCAATGTGATGTATTGAAGTAGTGTAATCACCTTGAATTATCAAGTTGGTAGATCTGCAGTTGTATACATGTGCAGTAATGAGGTGAGTTTGTGACTGAAATGCAAAACTAAAGTCTGCATTTCTTCTTTTAAAGTGAATTTCTTCACTCTGATGTGCCCTTCAATTAACTACATCAGAAACTCAGATTGTTTTATCACCCCTGGTCAGTCTGCTTTCAACAACCTTTTTCGAATTCAGCGTTTTACAGGATTGCTTTGATCATTCTATTGTTGGCTTGTATTTCTTCCTCTTTTTTTTGGCGTATTGATCTGTAATATGCAAATCTGTCCTATAAAGAAAAAGAAAAATGTATTACATATCTATGCAAGTGGGGACTGAACCTGATTATCAGTCTCTCCTTCTAGATTTCTTCAACAGCAAAGATATTGCATTACACAAACTAATTCCTTACAATTAAATGAGCAAAAAAATGAATAACAAACAAACTTGAGCTTCAAACTGGTATATATTTGTGAAATCTTTACAGAAAATAACTCGAACACATAACCCTAATGTTCATGCTGCTGAGTAGACAATGTAATGACTTTCTTGTCAGATGTCAAGTTTTGCACCATTGATAACTTTAATCTGAGTTACACAGTGTGTAATCCTTTAAAACTCAGTTTTGTCACATTCACATTTTCTCAAAACTACCACTGCTTTGGTTTTACAGACACGTCACAGACAATACAAGATGATATATCAGTCCAGACTGGCTGATGCAACTGTTATACAGTGATTGTCCATTCAGTGTGAGTGAAACAACCTACAGGAACAATATAAAAACGTCTATATATGGTAGTTGTTGACTGCATGATTGTAGTTGTTTAATAAAACGACTTCATTTAGCCTTAACATGAAATAAAGTCCATATGTCCCATCTTTATTGATTTATTTACAGGCAGTGTGTTTAGTATGCTAAGCTGACAGCCGTGTGGTGCAGTGAGAAATCCCAGTTAAGCACATCTTTTAGAAACTTGGGAAAAAGTTAATGAAATGCAGTGTTTTTGTAAAGAAAAAGTTTATGTCAAATTGAGTTTAATTTGTTGTGAAAAGGGCGGACAAACAACAACAGAAAATAGTTGGTTTGGTATTAGAAATCTCTCCTCAAATGAGGAGGTTTATATAAAGTCCAGGCCCTCCTGATGTAGTCAACTATAAATGCCTGTTGACTTGTTCATGATTTTTTTTTTACGATTTTCTCAGAAGGGTGAAAAATATGCCTGCCAGTGTTAATATTTACTTTTATTCAATTGGTGTTATGCACAAAAAAAGCACGTGTTAATCAACCAGGACTGGAGGGAGTGATTGTTTTCTTTTTGTTTATTTTTTGGTTTGGTTTTGTTTTAGTTTACCTCACGGTGGCGCTATGCACCAGGCTTACGAGGTTTGAATCCCTCTTTCCTTGGGTGTGAAGGCACAGTCGTATGCTCTTACTTTCAGATACATAGAGAAATACATTCTGGCAGCAGTCACTCTTGATGTTTTGGTTGAATTGTGTTTGTTTTTTTCGCTTCCTCTCGGTCGAGATGGATACTAAGATTGTAAATTTACAAACGTGCGGCATTTTTTTCTTGGTCTTCTTCTTGCGTGGCTCATATGGAGACATGAGCTATTCTTTTCCAGAGGAGATGAGACGAGGATCGGTTATTGGAAATATCGCCAAGGATCTGGGGCTGCAGACGGGTGCTCTGTCCGTCAGGAGAGCCCGAATTGACACGGATGGGACTGATGCACGTTACTGTGACATAAACCTGAATAACGGGGAGCTGGTTGTTGCGGACAGGATCGACCGAGAGGGGCTTTGTGGCAACAAGGCTTCGTGCACCTTGAAACAAGAGCTCGTGTTGGAGAATCCTCTCGAGCTCCACCGGATCACTCTGCACATCCAGGATATAAATGATAACGCTCCACATTTTGATGAGCAATTTATCGACATCGAAATACAAGAGTCTGCAGACAGAGGGGCTCGTTTTGTGATAGAGGAGGCGCGTGATGCGGATGTAGGACACAATTCAGTTCAGCAGTACAGCCTGAAAAAGAATGAAAATTTCATTCTGGCTGCAAATGGAAACACAATCGAGCTCGTTCTTGATAAAGAGCTTGATCGAGAGAAGCAGAAAGAGATCAATTTGCTGCTCACAGCTTTAGATGGAGGCTCTCCTCAGAGATCAGGTACAGTGGTCATACACGTCACTGTACTGGATACTAATGATAACGCCCCAGTGTTCAGCCAGGCCGTTTATAAAGCCAGTCTGCCTGAAAACTCTCCTGTAGATACTGTTGTGGTCACAGTGAGCGCCAGTGATGCAGACGAGGGAGTCAATGGAGATGTTTCTTATGATGTGAGTGAAGATGTGAAGAAGATTTTTAGTATTGATCGTAAACTTGGTGAAATCCGAGTGATTGGTTCATTGGATTATGAGACCACTCAGTCGTTTGAAATACGTGTTAAAGCAAAAGATGGGTTAGGTCTGTCATCTTATGCCAAGGTGATGATTTCTGTCACTGATGTGAATGACAACGCCCCTGTGGTCAGCTTGAAATCTCTGATGAATCCCATACCAGAGGACACAGCACCTGGTACAGAGGTGGGCATCATCAACGTGCAGGACAGAGACTCTGAGAGTAACAGACAGGTCCGCTGCTCCATTCAGCAAAATGTCCCTTTTAAGTTGGTTCCTTCTATCAAGAACTATTATTCTCTGGTGAGCACAGGACAGCTGGACCGTGAGCTGGTGTCTGATTACAACATTACAATCAGTGCGACTGACGAGGGCTCTCCACCTCTGTCCTCGTCTAAAAGTGTTCAGTTATCTGTAGCAGACATCAACGACAACCCACCTGTGTTTGAGGAGCAGTCGTACAGCGCATATGTGAGTGAGAATAACAAACCTGGGTCCACTTTATGTTCGGTGAGTGCTCGAGACCCCGACTGGAGACAGAACGGCACAGTGATTTATTCTGTGTTGGGCGGTGAGGTGAACGGTGCCCCGGTGTCGTCCTATGTGTCTGTGAACGGAGACACGGGTGTGATCCACGCTGTGAGGTCGTTTGATTATGAGCAGTTGAGGAGCTTCAAAGTGCAGGTGATGGCCCGAGACAACGGTTCTCCTCCTCTGAGCAGCAACGTGACCGTGAGTGTGTTCATCTCTGATGTGAATGACAACTGTCCTCAGATCCTGTACCCCGGTCCTGAGGGCAAGTCGTTCATGACCGAGCTGGTCCCCAAAGCTGCCCACGGAGGCTCTCTGGTGTCCAAAGTGATCGCGGTGGACGCGGACTCCGGACAGAACGCGTGGCTGTCGTATCATATCGTGAAATCGACAGATCCGGGCCTTTTCACTATTGGTGTGCACAGCGGAGAGATCAGGACCCAGCGGGACATTTCCGAGTCTGACAGCATGAAACAGAACCTTGTAGTGTCAGTGAGAGACAACGGCCAGCCCTCTCTGTCTGCCACCTGTTCCATGTATTTACTGATCTCTGACAACTTGTCTGAGGTGCCCGAACTGAAGGACATTTCTTATGAGGAGAAGAACTCCAAACTGACGTCTTATCTGATCATCGCTCTGGTGTGTGTGTCCACGTTTTTCCTGACCTTCATCATCATCATCCTGGGTGTGAGGTTTTGTCGCAGGAGGAAGCCCAGACTGTTGTTTGACGGAGCAGTGGCCATCCCGGGCGCGTATCTGCCTCCTAATTACGCAGATGTTGACGGCACAGGGACTTTACGCAGCGCTTACAATTATGACGCGTACCTGACCACAGGGTCTCGGACCAGTGACTTCAAGTTTGTGTCATCTTACAATGACAACACCCTGCCTGCTGACCAGACTCTGAGGAAGAGCCCGACAGACTTCGCTGATGTTTTTGGAGACTGTGATGACTCTCCTGAGGTAGGACAATTGTGGCTTACACCACATAAGTAACATCGATTTTAAATGACGTGATAAAAGGTTGATTTTAACCTTTCCTGATTCTGAGGGATTTTGTTTCCCCAACTTTAAAGCGGACGTATTATTTCAGTGACGGTGTGAAGTTCAAAACAAACTTTTTTTCAATTTTTTGTTCTTATTTGAGACTGTGCTAGTTCTGCTACGGTAGAAATGTTATGCCTTAACCTCCTCAGAAACATTAATTTAAGCCAAACTCACACAGGCGTGATCGTAACTTTTTCTGGTTCCAGGATTTAAGTATGGTGGATAGGACTACTTCGAATTTATTGAAGCTTACCATCTTTTTTTTTTTTCCTCCTTGCTAGTATATGTTTGTGCGGTATACATATCGATATTGTATTTTAATCTACATGCTAAATACAAAAACGTCTTCTTCGACTCAACAAAAAAAACCTCTCATAAATCAGCGTTTACATTATTCTATATTCTACCTTGAAATACTTGAGACCCGTGCTTTCTTTATTGTATGTTTTTGTTTGTTGTCCTTGCATTTCCTTCTTTAGTTTATTTTTTTCACAGACAAATACTTCTTTTCTCAATTTTAGCCTTTGGTCAAAATGTAACATACTCAACGTCCTGTTTGATGCATTAATGTATACTGCCTTAGACAGAGGAGAACAGAAACTTTTTAGATATTACCGTTTTTATCCCTCATTTTACTTGTTGAAAACAATATGATTTATTGTTCATCGCGTTTGTCTGTGCATACATTTCTTTGTCCTTTTGCCCTTTTGGTACCTTGTCTGGTTTTTTGTACACAGTAAATTAGTTATTGTATTCGGTCACTGGAAATAATAAAATAAACATGCAAGCTTTGGTTTACAGACTTCTCTTCTCAGGAAAAGAAGTTAAAGACCCTCATAAGATCAGCTTCACTTTTTCCACTTTTAAATATAACACTTTGATATCCAAATACAAAAAGCACACATGATCAAAGTAATAACTAAAAAAACACAGCACAATCTGCTGACCATACTCTGAGGACTCAGTTGATGATTTTGAAGACTCTGATATCTCTCCAGAGGTGGGCCCATGCATTTTAAAATCAGTATGTAGAGTGTCTTAAGTTGTAATACCATATGGTCTATGAAATGTCGTGAATGCATGCATGACTTTATGGATCAAAGAAATTTGTAATGAAAAAAATATAATGTATTCATGATGAAATGTCAGTAATGTGTGTGTGTTAATTAGGGGTGGAAAGCAACTTATTGTATTCACTCAAACTTTTTTTTAGTTTTTTTGTTGTACACTTTTTTGGGAAGGTCTAAGAAATCAAAGAATCAACAAGTTTTGTCACCAGACCAAAATGTTAACTTTAATTGTGATACCAAGTTTATTGTCACAGGACACATTACTGAAGTGATACTATAAACTAAACTGATTCGAGTTTAAAGTCTGCACTGGATAGATCAGAGACGGGAGGTCCACAGGAGTTGTTGACAATTTGGAATTGACAGTTAATTTACAAATAAAAATAGTAATAGTGATTTTAATGTAGAAATTTTGGTCAAATTATGTGCTCTTTTATAGAACTATGAACCTCAAAGTTTACACTATGTACTAATACTGATATGTTTGATATCTAAGATCAAATTTATTTGGTTTGTGGTCATACTTAATGTTGATGAATATTTTACTTCAATGTATTTTTTACTTTTATGCAAAGACAAATAATTTGATAATTCATCTCACTCCAACTGCTGTCCTGTTTACACGATGCAGAAATGGGCTCTTAAAACACTGAGGACTTAAAAAAAGACTTCCAAGAAGCTCGTTTTGATTTTACTTGAGTAGATTCAATGAGTGCTTCTTTTACTTGGCCTCTGGCCAAATTTCTATCTAAATAAATGTACGTTTACTTTGATTTAATATGTGCCAACTCGTTCCATCTCTGTTTTTAACACTAGACATGGAAAGAGAGGTTAAATGCATTTGGATCTTCATGAATTTTTAATGCAGTCAGCAATGTTTTTGTTTTTTTTTTTTTTTTTTTTTTCACACAAATCTTTAATTTATTTTGGTGTACAGGCAAGAAATTAGATATTATATATTTTTCCATATAACTCCTTGATGAAGCATTTTGCAGTGCATTTGATATGAAAAAAAAAACAAAAACAATGTATACTTCAATGATTGGCAACTGCTCTGTGAAATTTATTTTAAAGAAGCTTTTATTTCTTTTACTCGTTGGGTCATTGCATATAGAATTGACATTTGCATGTGATTTACACATGGGAGTGATGTCATTAATCCCACTGAAAGCTGTGTCTGTTCCTTTTGGGAAATTAAAACTGCTCAGTAACTTCTCTTTCAGGAAACCCCACAATTTGGGACAATTTTGCCCTCTGGCAGTGAGAATAAAATTGCTATTTGACTCCCTGGAGCCATAGTTGCCCATGTCCACGTTAAAAAGTCAAAGGACTAACCAATCAGATGAACTTCAAGTGGACTTATCATTTTTACTTTAGCATGACTTTTTTGTGACTTAATCCTATTTCTAGACCCTTAAGTAAAATGCTGAACACCTCAATTGCTTTCTGAATTGTTACTCGGGTTTATTTACATCCTTTAGTACATGCATTAATTAATGCAGTATAGCATGATGCAGATATTTTATCATAAATACATGCATTGATTCATATGTTTCCGTGCCTAATTCATTTAGGAAATTTAATATAATTTTAGGATCTTGAACTAAACTCTTATTTCACTTGCTCTTCCTTTTCTGTGCTCAGTTCTCTGTCCTTGGTGCTGAAAGAAGCTCTCAGTCGTCCTGTGCCCCCTTTTATTGTTCTATACCCTTTTCTGTTAGTCTGTTCTCACTTCTTTTTTAATAGCCTCCCCATTTCAGAATGTTTGTGTGACTTAGTGCTCTAAATGTTTGACTTCGTAGTTGTACTGTTGATTGACTCACTGATTGAATATGGTGTGTTATAGGCCTCTCTCCAAATCATCAAGATGGTACTTTCAAGTTAACCCTAATGTCCCATTTTTATCAAATGAAGATGGATTTGAACTTTCATTGTCTAAAATGACTCCATTTATTTAGATTTTGGGTAGCTCCGTTTTTCCTTTATGTTTTTTTATGTTTACTGAAACACATACAGTATTTTCCCAGGTATTTATATCGAAGCTGAGGATTCTTAAAACTTCAATTAGAGCGCCCATTTCATCTTTTCACTCAATGGTACAATTCACGACTTTCATTGTTTTGTTATTCTTGAAAAAGCATAGTACATAAGAAGTACCAACAATGCACATGTTTATGTTGGGCCTCACTTCCCCTTTGAAACCCCCATGCCCCTCAAAAATACGTCTACTGGCAAACCTTATATGTGTGTATATTTGAGTTATTTCATTTGAATTGAAATCCCTTTAGTCCAGTAATCTCCACGTTAATGTCTTAGTGGTCAACTACAGTGCAGAGACGTATAGCAACACAACCTCTAGCCGGAATAATTAGGCTACGTATTTTACGGGGATCAATCAGCACATCTTTGAGATCTCATGCCAAAAATGTATGTCTATATACTTTATGCTACTGATACAAATAATGTTTCATGACATTTTAACATGTTTTTGACAGTGTCCCTCTATGTTCCCTGCCCATCTAACATAATGTAAAATTAAAGAGGAACAGCAGACTTGATTTTTCTCGCTAAAAGTGAAAGTTGTCAGGAAAAAGGCAGTATGCATTCGTTTCACTGGTCTGTTGCAGTTATCCTCTCAGTCTCTGGGTGACGCTCTTTTACAATGTCTAACTTGTGGATGCTTCGTCGTGTCTCGCCCTATCTGTGTCAGTAGAACTGGAGCATTGGGTTAGAGTCGAGAGCTGTGTGTGTATGTGGGTATTTATCAGGGAGAGAAGGAGAGAAAGTGAGTGGGTGTATATCTGTGTGTGTGGCTGCGGCTGTGTGAGCACACTCGAGCTCGTATGAGTGAGTCAGAGAGAGAGAGAGAGAGAGAGAGAGAGAGAGAGAGAGAGAGAGCAAGCAGTACAGAAATGAGGATAGAGAGAGAGGAATCCAAGCTGACAGCTTCCCTAATAGAGCATGATTAATTCAGCCAGAGAAGCAGTGAATCGCTGGATTACAGCAGCATTTTTTGTTCGATGTTTTTCCCTGTTTATTGAGGATTGAGCAAAAATGTCGACAGGAAATTTGTTTTTTAAAACATGTTTAAAATTGGGCCATCGAAAAAACTTAAAATGGTGGTTTCATTTTTCACTGCTTGCCCTTCTTCTTGGTGTTTCGTCTGGAGAAGTCCGTTACGTCCTTCCCGAGGAGATGCAGCGGGGGTCGGTTGTCGGCAATGTTGCACGGGATCTTGGACTAAAAGTGTCGGAGCTTAATGCTCGTCGAGCCCGGGTTGTTGCAGAAGGAACCAGCCAGCTGTGTGAACTGGACGCCGCGTCAGGCAATCTTTTGATCAGCCAACGAATTGATCGAGAGGAGCTTTGCGCGCAAGCGAGCGCCTGCATCCTTCAGTATCAGCTCTTACTCGAAGACCCCCTTCAAGCTTACAGCTTAGTGTTGGACATTGCAGATATAAACGACAACAGCCCAGCGTTCCCTGCAGAGGAAATAAAATTAGATTTAGTCGAATCCACAGTTCTGGGAAGGCGCTTTCCACTGGAGAGTGCGCATGACCCCGATCTGGGATCTAACTCTGTCCGTGAATATAAACTGAGCCCGAATGATCACTTTGCACTGGAAAGGAGCACTCAGATAAATGGCAATGCATATCTGGAACTCGTTCTCAAAAAGCCATTGGACCGAGAAGCAGAAGCTGAACATGTATTGAAAATCAATGGGATTGACGGGGGGAATCCAGTTAGATCAGGAACTGCTTCCATCCATGTCCGTGTTTTGGACGCCAATGACAATGTCCCAGTTTTCAGCCAACGAGTTTACAAAGCCACTGTGCCCGAGAACTCCGTCATAGGAACTCTTATAACAACACTGAACGCTACGGACTTTGATGAAGGTGTCTATGGAGAGATAACTTATTCTTTCAGTCACCTAACAGACAAAATGGGTGGGGTTGTTGATATAAACCCTGTGAGTGGAGAGGTTCGTGTGTCAGGTCCCATCGACTATGAAGAGGACAGTAAGCACGAGCTGGATGTTCAGGCTAAAGATGGAGGGGGGCAAGCCTCTCATTGTAAACTTATAATTGACGTAATTGATGTGAACGACAACGAGCCTGTTATCGAGATTAAATCAGCCTCTGCTAACGTGGCCGAAGACTCTAAACCAGGAACTATGGTCGCATTGGTGAATGTTTATGATTTGGACACAGGGAGCAGTGGGCGCGTCACGTGTACAATTGCAGACGACGTCCCATTTAAGTTTGTATCAGAGGTCAAAAACTATTACATGTTAGTGACTGATGGGATGTTAGATAGAGAGTTTCAGCCAGAGTATAACATCACAGTGACAGCCACTGACTCGGGCTCACCCTCACTCTCTACTGTTAAAGTTTTAACCATCGTGGTTACTGACATCAATGATAATCCGCCGACTTTTACGCAGAGGGAATACAATGCCAATGTCTTAGAAAACCAGCCGGTTGGTACCTTCGTGATGAAAGTGAAAGCAGAGGACAGTGATGAGGGATCTAATGCTAAAACTCTGTACCAAATATCAAGGGACACAAACTCAGATGTGGCCTCCTTCCTCACCATCAACTCAGAGACCGGGGAGCTCTTTACCTCCCGCCTCTTTGATTACGAACAGTCAGTTTACTTTCAGATAAAAGTGATAGCTCGGGATGGAGGCAGTCCTCCACTCTCTACCACCTGCACTGTAAACGTATTTATCAAGGACCAAAATGACAATACACCTGTTGTCTTGTACCCTGTCCAAACATCTGGGTTTATTGCAGAAGACATAGTACCAATTGAAGCTCCCAGAGGTTACCTGGTGACCAAAGTTGTCGCTGTTGACGCAGACTCTGGCCACAACGCATGGCTCTCCTATAGAATAATTAAAGCAACCCAGCCTAATCTCTTCATGGTCGGCCTTCATTCAGGAGAAATTAGAACCCTGCGTCCATTTATGGAGGCCGATGAACAGAAACAATCTGTTGTCGTTTTAGTGACAGATAATGGGCCCGAATCTCTCTCTGCCACTGCCACGGTCAGCATCGTCATCGGTGACGGGCTTCCCGTTTTAAATGAACTCTTTGAGTTTGCAGATGAATCACAGGACAGCGATGACTTAACGCTCTATTTGATTGTTGCTCTGATAGCCGTTTCCTCTCTTCTCATCCTTTTGATCAGCGGTGTGTTCTATTTTAAGCTCTGCCGTCGTAGTTACGTTTACCGTTCAACCACCGCCAATCTCCCCGTTTTCCCCACGGCCTACTGCCCCCCTAGTTTTACCGATTTCAGCCGTTGCGGGACCCTTCTGAAAGATGATCGCTATGACCCCTTCCTGACCACTGGGTCCTGGAGAGGCGATTTTCGTTTCAGCTCAAGCACAGACACAGACACCTTGAAACAAAGAAGTGCAGCCTATCAGAAAAACACCTTGAGGCGCGCTAGTACGGACAGAGCTAGTCTGAAGGTGAGGACAAGTGGACCACATCCGTGTTATGTGGTCACATAAGAGTCCAACAATAAATCCTCTAAGTGTGGTGTTAAATGATCCCTGTGTGGTGATTTAAACTGGGGCCTATTGACTGTCAAATATATTCTCATGGCTGTGAAGAGTTTCCAGAGAAATACATAACTTGTTCATGTCTGTGCCTAAAACGTGCGTGTTTTTTTAAACAAAGAATTCATGCATGAAAGTGTACTTCGTGAATCTAGTTTAGTTAAACTTTTTGGATTTAATCTCAATCTTTCCATCCCATGACCCCATCTTGATCATAGATGTCAATCCTGATCTTAATAACATTTGATCCTCTGAGCTCCTTTCTTTCACATTGTATCATATTATCATAACTAAATATTATCCGCATCCGTTTTGTTTGTGATTAGTTTTACCAGTGAGCAAGTCTGCATTAAACCTTTAAACCTTTATCTTTACAGGTTAGCTTGCTCTCACCGCCCTCCCTCTAATATAGAGGTGACAGTGAAATCCAAACACAGGATGTGGTAGGCCGCCAGGGGATTTTCGGCGGTCCAGTGTTTTTCGCAGACCTGCCACTGTTTTTAGTGGCATGTTTCTTTCTCTGGAGGCACCTGCTGCACTTTTAGTGGCATGTTGCTTCTTAAAGTGGCATTTCCACCCTGCTGAGTTGATATTTATTACCTAATGACGTGACATTGCTGTTCAGAATGATATGTGGGTGACATTCTGGGCATGTTTCGGCAGAATAATAGCAGTATGCTTCATATGTAGACATAACTTTTTTCCCCCTAATTAACAGCTTGAGTATATCCGTGTGAAATCTAAGAACTGTGTGTTTTTGTTTATGTTAACACCCTTTTCCACTGTTGATATTAACTGACAGACATATCCATCAAATGTATTGACTTCAAAAACTTGACCATTCTAAGTAGTTCAAAATATATCCTCATGATGGAGGTTTCTGTCATTTCATTAGGGATCTCTCTCTCTGCTTTTGATTATTCTGACTATTGCGACATGGCACTAGGTTAGCTGTAATAATTCAATGGGCTCACTTTGATTTTTGGCAAGGATATATCTATGAAATTTTATAATCACAGAGGAACAAAAGCTCTTCGTATGCTTAAAAAACTAAATGCAGTTCTCAGATTTCGTACAGTTGTACTAAAGCTGTTAATAAAAAAACAAGTACACTTTAATGTTTACAAATGTGGCACACTGATATTATTATGGATAAACATGCATATAATTTCATCCACCTACCATCAGGTACTGCAGTGTCACATTTTAAGTGTTAAGCCACAAGGTAAGGTGGAAAAATGTCACGAGAAACAACAACATGCCATTAAAAGAGTGGCAGGTGCCACTTAAAACACTCGCCAGCTGCAAATCTTTTAGTGGCCTGCCACATGCTGCATTTGGATTTCAGTGCTACTGGTTATTTATGCTCTACAAATCTTTGTTATGTTCACACGTTGAGTATTCATTAATATATTTGTTTGTTCATTTTCAAAGTTAAAGATAAATATTGGCTTATAACTGGTAATGGTAGATTACTTGTAAAGCATTTTGTATAGCATGCTATTTCCTGGATTTTAAGTGGATGGTGGATCTCTGACCTCTGTATTGCTGTATTTTTTGTTTGTTTTCCTGAGAGCCATACAGAAAATGGAGTCCTCTACATCAATCTTTTTCTTTGTCAGTGGAGTTTGGTTTTGCTTGTGTTTATGTTCCGATGTAAAACATTTCAAACACAATTGTTTGGTTTCTACAGTAAACGTTTAACTTTGATATTGCCATTTTCTTTTGTTACAAATGAACATGTGATTAAAAAAACAAACAAACAGATTGAATAAAAGCTTTGCACCTAATGAATAACACCAAACAAAATGTTAACAGACTATGCCTGTATTGATGAAAATGAACTTTGAGAGAATATTGTCATTTAGTTTTCCATTTGTATTGCCTTCAAAATGCCACCCGCATATACTTTTATCTACAGACTCCCTCTGATGGTAGTCTTTATTTGTAATAAGAAAAATACATATACAAATAAAATTACATATACAGTTGTATGTTTTGGTGTCAGTTTGTATTTGCAGTATGCTGGAAAAACAAACCTAGCATTTAGATAATCTGCCCTCTCTGCTTGGCTTTAAAGTAAGAGAGGATGCTGTTATAGTATATGCCGAAAACATGAAAAATCAATAATCAATGCAAAACCAAAGATGAGATTCCTCCCAGAATGTTGTTGTTGTTGTAAATGTATTCACGTGGCTAAATTGAAACATACAGCTTCAAGATCCTCAACCGCAGACTCAATAAGAAATCACAACCATAACTGTCCAAAAAAATCCAACCATTTATGGAACAACAGGTGTGATTGTTCATAGAGACAGGGTGAAATTAGGTGTTTAGGAGGAGACATCCATTATTGGACCCTGGAAACTTGTTTTTTGAGGCATCTCAAGACACTAACACATGAACAAGGACAACCACTTTTGTCACAAGGAGATAAATAGGTCAAGATCAACCAACATTATGTAGTTTTTCCAGTAAAGAAGATTAAACCTCTTCTCGACTTCCTTGCATCACTGACCTTTTGACACTTTATTTTTCCAGACACACATTTGTCTCTTCATAGCACTGATCTGTGACCCATTTTTGTGTCCTGAACCAGCAGTTGCTCACCACTGGTTTAGATGTTACTCTTATATGCCATACCTTCAGTAAGTTGGCCTGTGCAGTACAATCCTCATTACAGACAACTAAAAACAGTGCTTCATTTCTAACTGTACCAAACTTAGGGATGACAGTCAAAACAATGCCAGTTGAGAGTCAATAACAACTATTTCAAGAAATCAATATGATTTGTCTTTATGCAAAACAATTCCCTTATCAGTTCATTTTACAGTGTTCTTTGCGAATCAAGAATGCCACACTCTATCAGAGGTAGTCAACAGAAAAAACAACAAAGTCAAAAATGTTGTCATGGCAAACAAGAGAAGAATTGGTCAACATTTTGACTTTTTTTTTTACACAATATGACACTAACTCCATCAATGTCTCTGCATCTAATCCAAGGCAATGGTGGAAGCACCAGAAATTTGCAGATCCATTCTTCTATGCAGTCATTTTATCAGGAATTGCTCCCTGTTGAATGTGTCTTCAAGAAAAATGCATGTCAGCTATTATTGACAAATACTCAACCAGGAATATCACAACATCAGTGCCAAACCCAGAGACTGACAACTTAACAGCCCCAGAACTATTAAGAAAAAATATCTGAGTTCCTCTCGATGAGGCTGGCATAGGTCTGGGTGGCATATATGAATATATATATATATATATATATATATATATATATATATATATATATATATATATATATATATATATATATATATATATATATATATATATATATATATATATATATATATATATATATATATATATATATATATTAACCCAAATACACTAATCATACCAAAATTTTGATGAATTTTGAAGTTGAGCCCTGCTGTCCTTTAACATCTGTGATGGCTGATTCCTGTGATAAGGGAATCAACTAAGGTATGAATCAAGTAGCAGAATTGGTACTGGCATTGGTGCTGACAAACTCTTATCTACTGCTATCCCAAGTGATACTCAAGGTGATTATAGGGTAATTATTTTTTGCTGCAAAGCTCTGACCAAACTTATGTATTTTTAGATTCCTTTATCACTGCAAATTAATACATATAAACAGATATATATTGCTTTTTCATTTCGCTTATAAGATTCTTTGAGGTTTTTTTCTAAACATAATTATACAAAGCAAACATAAACTAGACAGTGAATAAGGCACAAGTTAGAAAAAACAGTGTGGCCTGTATGGACATTTTGGTGGAGGTATTTTTTTTTAGCTCACAGACCATAACGTTTTGTTATTATTCTTATATTGACTCAGGTAAAGTCTTCTAATGTCTTTTCATTTTGTTTATTTAACCTTTATTTAACCAGATAATTCCCATCGAGATCAGGATCTCATTTACAAGGGCGACCTGGCCAAGAGGTCAGTCTTTATTAGCACCAAGACACTTAAATATTTGGACCAAAAACAGAGCACTGGAGATGAGGAAGGGGTATGACTGTTTATGTGTGAATGCAAAAACCCATCCTGTTGTGAAACGCTGAAGCATGTAGAATAACCTACATGCTACAGCTGACTCCTAAGACTCTTTCAGAGTCTTGTACAACCGCAAAATGGCGTTGTGCGTGTTTTTCTGCAAAGTCTTTATGTGTGCACTGTCCTTCCTGTCACTGACTGTGTTGTCGTGGTGAAGCAGAGAGGTTTTGTCATCAAAAGAAATCATGTGTGCTCCTGTTTGTGTTGCAGCTGCAGGCTCATCTGTGCTCCTAATTTCAGCTGTGGATGGAGGGAGGGGGAGTAAAAGCAGTGCTCAATTTTATTTTCCTTCCTTATCTGGGTCACAAGAATACTGCAGTGTGGTTGAATATATTGAAGAGGGATTAAAAGCATGTCAGTTTAACAGCAAGGCTTTTTTTAGATGACATATTACATAGTCTCCGCAGCTGTCAGTACTTTTGAAACGCACAGAGAGAATCTAATAAGGAATCACCTTGTACTGAAGGGATGAAGTGTTGGAAGACTGCTGACTCATGATAAACATTATCCCAGAGCCAGGGATTTCTGGCTTCAAAGATAAGCTTCCATCCTGTATCTGTTTGAGTTTGTAACACATCGACACAATCCCTTACTTGATCATGCAGACACCATGTTTTTGTTTTGACACTTGCTGCGTTTGGTGAAGATTCTGCTTTAGTTTAATACCCTAAACTTCGATGAGTTGTTGTTGAGTTTAACTCGTGATTTTTCAGGAGTTGGTGCATCATTTATGACACCAGTGTCAGTGATCACATCCAACTTACATGTAATGGAGGCTCCTCAAATTTGATGGGTAAATGAAATATACAGTACGTATGCTGTAAAGTCAACTCTCAAAATCACACCAACTTTGACAGCTAGATCACAACCAGACGTGCTGTTGAGGAATTGATCTGTGTTTGATATAAATAGCTACCTAACATATTTGTATAAAATTAAATGGCATCTAACAAAAATTGCAAAGCAGTTTGTTTTTAATAAAATAAAGATATACTTTAATTCATGGAAAGTATGACCCAGGATAAAGAAACAGATTATGTGAGGCATGCAGTTTGAATGTGTCTGGGGTTAATGAGCCTCTTCAAGCACTCTTGATATTTTGTTCCTGTTCAATATATCAAAGTGGTCACAAGATTTCTCTGTGTTTAACAGGTCACATGAATAATCATCGATGTTTTTGTTTTTTTTATCCACTGTGGATATTTTTATCAGGCTTGTGAATGTTTGATATGTGGCATGATGTGATACACGTGTTTTAGGACTGACTAACTGTTTCCTTTCTGTTTTTGTTTTTTTTTAATCCATGCATTCCTGAATCTGTTTTCCGGCAACAGGTAAGACATTTTTTTTTCTCTCTCACCATAATACATTACCTTCTTTCTGTGTTCTACTTCTACCACTCTGTTTAATGACTTTTGTAGTACCGTTCACACTATGCCAAACCCTCTGCCCACCATCAACAAAAGCGCCATCTATCTCCCTACCTTGCACCTTTTCTTTTTCTCTTTATTCCACCACACACACTGACAAATTGTGTATTTGAAACCAACAAAAATGTTAATTACAGTACTTATAAACTGCATAATTGCACAAATGCCTATTTGAAAATCAGATAGACCGAGACTTAAGCTTGCAGGCTCTTAACAAATGCATTTGTGTCCACCCTTATTTGTGTGTGCTGTGTGATTCTACCGCGGGCTTTAGAACATATGAATATTGATAATCCTGGCTGCTGCTGTGGAGTCATGTCCTGAATAATGCACAATCACGATGTGCACAATGTTGTTCTCTGCGGCAGTAGGGCTGACTATAGTTTGAACAGCAGAAGGCGCTGTCATGACCCAATTATGAGTAAGGGCCCTGCCAGAGCAGACATCGGGTTTTAGCCTCATGCAGATGAAATGTACTCATTGCTGTGATGTTTATCCAGGCTCACTCATGCTTGCAAATAACTGTTGCAACAGTCCCCTTTTAGATGTTAATTCCACTGCAAAGATATAGGGCGCTGGATTTATGACACAGACTGGATAGGGGGAGGAGAGATTGATTATCTATCTATCTATCTATCTATCTATCTATCTATCTATCTATCTATCTATGTGAATGTCTGCCTGCTGAACATCTCCTGATTGTATTTATTTAATGTTCATTTTTCAAGATGAACTTTTTCATGTGAACTCAAACAGGTTTGATAGAATGCAAACGTGACAGTTTGAAACATAAAAGTATGTATATTCTGTCATCAATGAATAGACTGCTATCACAGTACACATTTTGGCTGTCTATAGCATAATATCATCATGTTTTAATAGAGTAAGAAAGTGAATTGGTTTAAAATATCTTCATTTTAATCAATGCATGATTAACAACAGCCAATGTGCTGTAAAATATAGAGAATACACAGTGAAAGTAAGTTAAACAGCTTGACTTTGATATTTGGAAACGTATATAAACCTTCTATATTAAACTACTTAGCGTGGTCACTATACACAGCTCACCTGATAATTAAATACTTAAAAAACATGGTGAATATCACAGATCATAATCGATATTTATCTGACTTCAGCAAAATTCAAGCAGACCTTCATACTTTTTTCTCTTATTTTCTATGTTGACAATCTTTATTAATATTTTTAGCAAGCGCAGGGTCATTTATATTAATTATAGGCTTGATGAGCATAGATTCTGCTGTTGTTTCAGTTTGTCACTGTTGGTGGTGCTGTTGCCTAAGCGGACTATCTGAGTCGTATCAGCCTCATCACGAGTCACCGCCCGCTTTATAGAGAATGGGCGACGTTTGTTGAAAAACACTCGCACAGATTTGGTCATGTATGTTGTGACAATGTGTGGATTGTACTAAATACTACAGATTTAAAGGTCGATGTTGTGATTGAGAAACCGTTTTCTTCCCCAAACGGATAACTGAGGAATTCTGGATGTGTCATTGAAGCAAAGAGATGGATTTTTTCAAGAGACAATGCACCTCTTTGGATTTGAGCGTCTCCATTTTGATTTTTGGTGTTGTGGCTGCGGTCAGTGGACAAATCCGTTATTCTATTCCCGAGGAAATGAGGAAAGGGCTCCTCGTTGGAGATGTTGCCAAAGACCTGGGATTAGATGTTAAAAGGTTGGTCTCTGGTCGGGCTCGACTTGTTATAGATGATGAAGGCCAGTATGTCTCTCTGGACCAGAACAAAGGGCACCTCGTTGTCAGCGAAAGAATTGATAGAGAAAAACTGTGCGCCAAGAAGTCGCCCTGCAGCTTTAGTCTGGAAATAGTCCTCGAAGATCCACTTGAGTTGTTTTCCATTATCATTGAAATACAAGATGTAAACGATCATGCTCCCGTTTTTCCCAAGAGGGAAATCAATTTGGAAATTAGCGAGTCTACGCCCATTGGTTCCGTTTTCTTGGTTGATGGCGCAGCTGATCCTGACGTTGGAATTAACTCACTGCAGAGTTACTCATTAAAAGGAAGCGATCATTTTATTCTTAAACAACATACTCGAGAAGATGGCGGCAAATATGCTGAGCTGGTGCTAAAAAGCGGTTTGGACCGTGAGAAGCAGAGCGAGCATAATCTCATTTTGACGGCAGTCGATGGCGGAGAGCCGCAGAGAGCGGGGACAGTAAAGATACATGTCTCGGTTCTGGATGCAAATGACAATGCACCTGTTTTTACTCAGTCCGTTTACAAAGCATCTGTCTCTGAAAATGTTTTGAGAGGCACAGTAATAGCTGAAGTCAGCGCTCTGGATGCGGACCAAGGTTACAATGGTAACGTCACATATTATTTCACTCACTTAGAGGAGGACTCACCCTGTCCTTTCACAATAAATTCTTTTACGGGGGAGATTAGACTCATCGGTCAGATCGATTATGAAGTCTCTCCAAATTATGAAATAAACGTTCAAGCAAAAGACCCATGGGGTTTAGTGGGCGCGAGTAAATTAGTCATTGAAATAGCAGATGTAAATGACAATATTCCAGTAATTACAATGGCTTCATTTTCTGGCAAAATATTGGAGGATTCTGCACCTGGTACTGTGGTGGCGTTAATAAGTGTCCAAGACAAGGACTCCGGTAAAAATGGACAGGTTCATCTTACTATAGATGAACATCTTCCATTTAAGATCAAATCATCTCTCAGAAATTATTACACATTAGTTACAGAGAAAAACCTCGACCGAGAAAAACATTCCAAGTACAACATCACCCTCACTGCCACTGACGAAGGCTCACCCACCTTATCAAGCAAGAAATCAGTCGTTTTAGAAGTCACTGATATCAATGACAATGCTCCAGCTTTCAGTCAAAATGTTTACAGCACGCAGGTCATGGAAAACAATTCTCCAGGGGTCGCTCTGGTACAGATCAGTGCCGCCGACCCAGACCAGGGCCAGAATGCACGGATTTCATATTTTCTCATCGACAGTGAGGTCAATGGCAATCCAGTTTCTGCATATTTTTCGATCAACACGGAGAGTGGAGTTATTCAGTCACTGCGTTCTTTTGATTATGAACAAGTCAAGGAGTACAAAATCCACGTAAGAGCGCAAGATGGAGGCTCCCCTCCACTCAGTAGTAACACGACAGTTTTTGTGCGAGTCCAAGACCAGAACGACAACCCTCCTCAGGTCCTGTACCCGGTGCAGACTGGAGGCTCATTGGTGGCTGAGATGGTGCCTCGTGCAGCAGATGTGGGCTATCTGGTGACCAAAGTGGTGGCTGTTGATGTGGACTCTGGCCAGAATGCCTGGCTGTCGTATAAACTGCAGAGAGCCACAGACAGGGCGCTGTTTGAGGTGGGCTCCCAGAATGGAGAGATCCGGACTATCCGCCAAGTGAGTGATAAAGATGCAGTGAAACAGAGACTGACTGTTATAGTGGAGGACAACGGGCAGCCGTCTCGTTCAGCTACAGTCATTGTGAACGTGGCGGTGGCGGACAGCTTCCCTGAAGTGCTGTCTGAGTTCACTGACTTTGCACACGACAAGGAGTACAATGACAACCTGACTTTTTACTTAGTGCTGGCTCTGGCTGTGGTGTCGTTCCTCTTCATCACGTGTTTGGTGGTGATCATCTCAGTCAAAATCTACAGATGGAGACAGTCTCGCATCCTGTATCAGTCCAGTCTGCCTGTCATTCCATATTATCCCCCACGTTACTCAGACACTTTGGGCACAGGGACTCTCCAGCACGTGTACAACTACGAGGTGTGCAGGACGACAGACTCCAGAAAGAGTGACATCAAATATGCGCAGCCAATAAGTCAGAGTTTGGTTAGTGTGGATGATGCCGGGATTGAAACGCTGAAGAATGGAGAGCAGTCCTCCATACTATCACGCTCTTCTACTCTGGTAAGTTTTGTTGCCTTTACCACTTTAGCAATATAATCACTGCAGGACACCGAATTCTTTTTCTGATATTTCTCCTGGCAGCAGGGATGTATTGCATTACTCTGTCCATGGTGCTGAACTGCTCCTCTGCACAAAGACGTTGGTTTCAGGCCCCTGGGTAAACATTCGCCATCAGTGGATTTTAAACGCAGTTTTATTTCTTTTTCTGCATGGTAAACCAGCAACAATTGCTACTGATAGAGCTGACTGATGTGGACATTAAAACATTCCTAACTATTTTTCACAGAATAATATCTCACATTTAATTCCATAACTCATTAAATTGTCTGACTAGAGCGAACCAAAACAACATCAGACTTCAGTCAAACCCACACGCCGAGTCAAATGCCACACTGACAGTTATATTCCCATCCAGGGCACACTGTCAACAAGTAGAGCAACAAAGACACGAAATGTCATACCCACTTTTGGGGAAATAGCTCTTTAGGGATGATAAACAACACACAGGAGATTATAACCCATAACCATTGCAGATAATATAGTGTTTAGAAGCATGGGTCTTGCTGTAAACTTTTTTTTTTTTTTTTTTTGCTGGGGGTTGCCCCTGACATTTTTAAGTCAATAAAAACGTTTTGTCATTTACAATTGGCTTAAGGTAGGCTCTACCAGCCCTACCAACAATAACCCTACTGCTGTTTCTTCGTCTACTACTACTGCTTCTATTTTTTTACAACAAATCATAACAATAATGATGATGATAATGATATCAATAATAATTACTACACAATAATAATATGTTACTTTTTCATTTATTGGGCAAAATATCTAGACACTAATTTATTTTCCTTTTTCGGTCTTAGAAGTCTAATGAGAATTTATTTGCGCATATTCTGTAATGTATGGCACTGATGTTACACAAGTTTCCAAACGCACTTCACTGTATGAAGCCGAGTTTCGCGTTTTAACCTCTAAGTGACGCTGTTGACTATTAAATCACTTCGATGCACGTTGTGGCAATGCAGCTCCCTCCCCTGTTTCTGCGTTTTACAACAGGGAGATGAAGCGTTTTATTCAAGAGGAGGATACATAGACGGTTTTTCTAAGACCACTGCCGCACGTCTGAGTTCAACCGAAATGTATTTCTTGTCTTTGACCTGTTAAAGTATCATCATCGTTGTTCGGATTACCACATTTCAACATGGAAATTCGTCAACGCCGTGATTTAAAATGGCAATTGCAAAGGGCCGTGTGCGTGTTTATTTTTCACTTCATTCTCTATCAAGCAGAGGCCCAGATACGATATTCAGTTCCTGAGGAGATGAAGAAAGGATCTCTCGTCGGTAACGTTGCTCAGGATCTTGGTTTGGACCTAAAAAGGCTCCAAACAGGGCGGGCCCGCATCGTGACAGGAGAAAACATCCAGTACATCGAGCTGAAGACAGACAAAGGGACACTGCTCGTGAATGAGAGGATAGACAGAGAGCAGCTTTGCGGGGACGCTACGCCGTGCAGTTTTACCTTTGAGATTTTATTGGAAAAACCTATGGAGCTCCACCCGGTAACAATAGAAGTTTTGGACGTAAATGACAACGCTCCCACTTTTCAAAACAGTCACTTGGAATTTGAAATAAGTGAATTAGCAACGCTTGGCTCCCGTTTTGTATTGGCGATTGCGGACGATGCTGACGTGGGAGAAAATGGTCTGAGGGACTACATACTATCTCCCAACGAAAATTTTGTATTGAAGCAGCACGTTAATCCAGATGGTAGCAAATACGCCGAAATGGTACTCCAGAAGCCATTAGACAGAGAGAAACAGCCACGCCTGTCTCTTAAACTGTTGGCAGTGGACGGAGGGAACCCGCAAAGATCTGGTACTGTTAACATTGATGTAAATATTCTTGATGTCAATGATAATGCTCCGGTATTTAATCAGTCTGTATATAAGGCAACAGTGGTTGAAAATGCTCCCGCTGGAACCCCCATTGTCAGTGTCAGCGCAAGCGACGCAGACAGCGGTTCAAATGGTGTAATAAAATACTCGTTTTCAAAATCAAAAGTAGGGGTTGCTGAGTTGTTTGAGATAGATGAATCTACTGGGAAAATCTATGTTGCACGGCCAGTAGATTTTGAAAAGGACAAGAAAATCGAATTCAGAGTCGAGGCTAAAGACCAAGGAGGACTGACGGATTCCAGTAAAATTGAAATTGAGATTATCGATGTCAATGATAATGCTCCGGTTATTAACGTGATGTCATTCACTAGTCCTGTATCAGAGGACTCCCCTGCTGGAACCACAATAGGAATTCTTAATGTTAAGGATCTCGATTTCGGTGAAAACGGACAAGTGAGATGTTTTATTGAGGACAATGTCCCTTTTAAGATTAAATCTAACGTCAGGAATTACTATGCTCTAATGACTGATGCGGTACTGGATCGCGAACAGTTCTCTGAGACCAACATCACAGTTATTGCGACAGACGCAGGTTCCCCTCCCCTCTCAACTAAAACAACTTTTAACCTTAAAGTCTCTGATGTAAATGATAATGCCCCAGTATTTCAGCGAGGTATTTACAGTGCATCTTTAGCTGAGAATAACCCTCCGGGTGTATCCATATTGAGAGTCACTGCAACAGACCCCGATGCCAACCAAAACGCGCGTGTTAGCTATATTTTGGAAGACCGTGATATCGGCGGATCTCCATTGTCTGATTATGTCTCAGTCAATGCAGACAGCGGAGTAGTGCACGCAGTGCGTCCTTTTGATTATGAGCAAATCAAGCAGCTGACTTTTGTCGTTAGAGCGCAAGATGGAGGCTCCCCTCCACTCAGTAGTAACACGACAGTGAAAATAGAGATCCAGGACCAGAATGACAACCCTCCTCAGGTCCTGTACCCGGTGCAGACTGGAGGCTCATTGGTGGCTGAGATGGTGCCTCGTGCAGCAGATGTGGGCTATCTGGTGACCAAAGTGGTGGCTGTTGATGTGGACTCTGGCCAGAATGCCTGGCTGTCGTATAAACTGCAGAGAGCCACAGACAGGGCGCTGTTTGAGGTGGGCTCCCAGAATGGAGAGATCCGGACTATCCGCCAAGTGAGTGATAAAGATGCAGTGAAACAGAGACTGACTGTTATAGTGGAGGACAACGGGCAGCCGTCTCGTTCAGCTACAGTCATTGTGAACGTGGCGGTGGCGGACAGCTTCCCTGAAGTGCTGTCTGAGTTCACTGACTTTGCACACGACAAGGAGTACAATGACAACCTGACTTTTTACTTAGTGCTGGCTCTGGCTGTGGTGTCGTTCCTCTTCATCACGTGTTTGGTGGTGATCATCTCAGTCAAAATCTACAGATGGAGACAGTCTCGCATCCTGTATCAGTCCAGTCTGCCTGTCATTCCATATTATCCCCCACGTTACTCAGACACTTTGGGCACAGGGACTCTCCAGCACGTGTACAACTACGAGGTGTGCAGGACGACAGACTCGAGAAAGAGTGACTGTAAGTTCGGCAGAGCTGGTAGTCAGAACGTGCTGATGATGGACCCCAGTTCAACAGGGACCATGCAGAGGATACAGAGTGAGAGGAGCATCCTGGATGAACCAGACTCTCCTCTGGAGGTCAGTTAAATATTTTTTCGCTATTTTATCCGTTTGGTTTTCCTATAAAAGAGATAAACCTTTTTTTCATTGCATTCAGCACCATGGGCAGAACCTATTTTCAAGTAATGACTTGATATAAGTTTTTTGTTTGTTCTTCATTGAAACACCTTCGAGATTTTACATTGAATATACGTGCATGCTATGACGTGTACAAATACCTTTTGCTGACATGCTTGGAACTTGTTTAGCATTAATAATTGGGAACCAATAACCTGATCCTGGGCCTTTGCTTTTGAGAGCATACCCCTCGTTTTTCATTTTTTTTGTAATGTCCTATTTCAGCCTGAGAGCTTTTTCACTGCATTGCTTAACATTATCGCATCTTTTTTACAAAGCATAATCCTTATCCTAAGGTAAATATCAGTGCCTGATATCTTCAAAACTGGACTGAAGATGTAAAGGTCATTTTCAAGTTTTTTCCACTTAAAGAATTTTAAATGCAGTGCAAAATAGAATCTTAAGCACTAAAGTACTTACTGAAGTTAAAATCAAAGACCATTTGACAGCTTTTAATAATTGTATCTTTACATAAGACACAGGACATGGAAAAGTGTATCATAAGGGCATATGAAATTCAAACAAAACAGTTAATGCATAAAAATTATGAAAAACATATGCACTTGGCTCCAAACACTGATGCAATTTTGAAATGTACTGGTTGTGTTTATAAAGTTTTATTTTTCTCTCTCTCATTAAAAAAAAAAAATATATATATATATATATATATATATAATAAAACACATTTCATTTCCATTACGTTGCTTACATTGCTCATATTCAACAAAAGATCGTGCAATTGTGGACTTAATCTTCTCACTCAAGTGGCAGTTTTTTTTTTTTTGTTTGTTTGTTTGTTTTTGTTTTTTTTGACTGAGAAAGGATCACAGCAAAACATTTTACCACATTTTCTTATTCAGCTTACTGTCACCTTGTTAGACAGTTTCTTATCCACAATACATGTAATACTTGTGAAGGAATTAAGATGCTGAGCTGTTTTGTTGAGGATTTGTGATGACGTTCAGAAAAAAGAATAATACTCTTTAACTTGTATGTCCTTTCACCACTGTTTAAAATAGACTGTTTTGTAAAACAAGTAACCAGATGAACTATGAAAAGACTTTGCATGACATTTTATCTCAATCAAACGTAGATACTTCAGTTGGAGTATTTAGGTTCACCTCTGGAAAAAAAAAAATCTGAAATTATCTGCTCAACAATTAGTATGTTGCTTATAGACCTTATGGTGATTGATTCCAGGAATAATAAGTATTTTATTCAGCACCATTGTTTAATTTTGGAAATGTGGTCATTAAATCGCTTGCTGTTCTTGTTTTAGACTCTAAGGGACGCTGTTGGTCAGCCAAACATTTTCTGTGCGTCGTCACTCAGTCCATCCCACGGCTGACTGCATATTGTAGGAGGCTGTGCGTGTTTTATCGAGGTCGACAGGACTTTGTCTTTCAGGTCTGCATCTTTAGATTAAAACGTGTGCATTATTACCCGGGGCGTGGATTCCGCTGATGCCTTATATTTTTCTGGGTAAACTATTTTACCATTTGTGTTACCATGACGGCAGCTCGAGGATCTCTCGCCCTCAGTTGCACAAGATGGCGAGTATTTCCAGCACTGCGACGGAAAACGGAGATACTTATAATCCTGCTTTTTCTTTACATGGTTGATGGTCAGATTCGTTACTCTATCCCTGAGGAGATGAAGAAAGGCTCTGTTATCGGGAACGTCGCTCAAGACCTTGGTTTGGATCTGAGAAGGCTCCGATCAGGGCGGGCCCGAATCGTGAGTGGAGAAAACATCCAGTACACCGAGCTGAAGACAGACAAAGGGACTCTGGTTGTGAATGAGAGGATAGATCGAGAGCAGCTTTGTGGAGACGTTACACCGTGTAGCTTCAGCTTTGAGGTGATTTTAGAAAATCCCATGGAGCTGCACCAAGTTACTGTCGAGGTTTTGGATATAAATGATCATGCTCCAGTATTTCGAAACAATGATAAATCTATTCTCCTGGAAATCAGTGAATCAGCTGTAGTGGGAGTTCAGTTTCCACTTAAAAGCGCAGAAGATCTAGATGTTGGACAAAACGCGTTGCAGGATTACGTTTTATCACCGAATGACAACTTTATATTGAATCAGCATTCAAATCCAGACGGAAGTAAATATGTTGAAATGGTGCTCCAGAAGCCTTTAGACCGAGAGAAACAACCACATCTGTCTTTGAAACTAATCGCAGTAGACGGAGGAACACCACAAAGATCTGGTACAGTGAATATAGATATCACTGTCTTAGATGTTAACGATAATCGTCCTGTTTTTAATCAATCGGATTATAAATCGTCTGTGATGGAAAATACAGCGAGAGGCTCTAGACTTATCACAGTGAATGCTACAGACGCTGACAGTGGTTCAAATGGTCTCATCAGCTACAGTCTGTCTACGGCAAAAGGAAGTGCTGCAGATGTGTTTAGTATTGATGAGAAAACGGGGACAATTTCTGTCAATGGTGTCATAGATTATGAAAAACACAGGAAATACGAGGTGAGGGTGGAAGCTCGTGATCAGGGTGGTTTAACAGGGACAAGTAAAGTAATATTTGATGTATTTGACGTGAACGACAATGCTCCAGTGATTAATTTAATGTCGTTTTCGAGCGTTTTATCTGAGGATGCTCCTCCGGGTACAACAGTTGCGATACTAAACATAAAGGATGCCGATTCCGATAAAAATGGACAAATAAAATGTTCGATCCATGGTAAACTTCCATTTAAGATTGAGTCGTCACTCACAAACTATTACAATTTGATCTCAGACCAACATTTTGATAGAGAGTCTGTCTCCGAATATAACATCACAATTACAGCCACAGACTCTGGTTCTCCTCCTCTTTCCAGTTCAACCAAATTGCAGCTGAAAATTTCTGACGTAAATGACAACGCACCTTTATTTGATAAACCCGCGTACACTGCTTACGTCACAGAAAATAACTCCCCTGGAGTTTCCATATTTGCTGTCAGTGCGCGTGACTTGGATTGGAATCAGAACGCGAGGGTTTCATATCTTTTAGAAGATACACAGGTCAGTGGTAGTCCGGTCTCTTCTTATGTTTCTTTAAACTCTGAAACTGGAGTTCTTAGTGCGGTTCGTTCTTTTGATTATGAGCAAATCAAACAACTTCAGCTGATGGTCCGAGCTCAGGATGGAGGCTCCCCTCCACTCAGCAGCAACGTGACAGTGAAAATGCTGATCCAGGACCAGAACGACAACCCCCCTCAGGTCCTGTACCCGGTACAGACTGGAGGCTCATTGGTGGCTGAGATGGTGCCTCGTGCAGCAGATGTGGGCTATCTGGTGACCAAAGTGGTGGCTGTTGATGTGGACTCTGGCCAGAATGCCTGGCTGTCGTATAAACTGCAGAGAGCCACAGACAGGGCGCTGTTTGAGGTGGGCTCCCAGAATGGAGAGATCCGGACTATCCGCCAAGTGAGTGATAAAGATGCAGTGAAACAGAGACTGACTGTTATAGTGGAGGACAACGGGCAGCCGTCTCGTTCAGCTACAGTCATTGTGAACGTGGCGGTGGCGGACAGCTTCCCTGAAGTGCTGTCTGAGTTCACTGACTTTGCACACGACAAGGAGTACAATGACAACCTGACTTTTTACTTAGTGCTGGCTCTGGCTGTGGTGTCGTTCCTCTTCATCACGTGTTTGGTGGTGATCATCTCAGTCAAAATCTACAGATGGAGACAGTCTCGCATCCTGTATCAGTCCAGTCTGCCTGTCATTCCATATTATCCCCCACGTTACTCAGACACTTTGGGCACAGGGACTCTCCAGCACGTGTACAACTACGAGGTGTGCAGGACGACAGACTCGAGAAAGAGTGACTGTAAGTTCGGCAGAGCTGGTAGTCAGAACGTGCTGATGATGGACCCCAGTTCAACAGGGACCATGCAGAGGATGCAGAGTGAGAGGAGCATCCTGGATGAACCAGACTCTCCTCTGGAGGTCAGTTGAATAGTTATTTTTATTTATTGTTTGTTATTATTATTTTTATTATTTGACCTTTTTTTTAATCTTTATTTACTGTGTACACTTTATTTGCGTCACATTCAGCACCATGGACAGCTTCCCTACTATGGTAACTCACTTGACAGAATTTTTTATACATTCAAAATTTTTCCATATTACATTGAATGTACCTGTCTTAAATGCTTTTTACACATATGACATTTTTTCTGTTTTCATAATTGGCGACCAATCGTCTGATCAAATAACAGCTCCCTTTTGATTTGATCTCCCACAGTGTGACTTTGGGACAATTCTTTTCTTTTAGCACCCCACAGAGTAAACAGTCACCCATTGGCAATTTTTTTACAGATTGCTTTTGTTGTTTTCATTTTTGTGAAAGAAAAAACACGCTGAGCTCTCAGCGTAAGTTCGAAATCAGGGTGGCCTCAATTGTGCCATTCCACCTTAGACAACAGGCTGCAACATATCACGTTTATCAGTTGGACATTGTCGTCAGGGGTTGCTCCTCCTGGTACGACGATTACTATTCATAATTTTAAGAATCAGGTCATTCAGATTGCACTTCCATCCCAAAAGGCAAACACTGTCTTTCGCATCTGAGACAATTTAAAGGATAGTCCTCCCCAGAATATGATATCACAGCCATAGACGTTGGTTCTCCTAATACATATATATCCAGTGAACCCTGAAAATGTGTTATCTAATTTTTATTTATGTATTTTCTGTGTGCGTGTGTGTGATGTGTGTGGGGTGGGGAGGGGAGGGTGTGTGTGTGTGTGTGTGTGTGTGTGTGTGTGTGTTTCCATTGGTCGACAACTTCTTGGTCCTCGTGCTTGTATAAGCACCATGGAGAGCACCTCAGTTGGTTCATTGGCTTTTATTTATTCTAAGGATGTTTGTGATGATTCAGCTCAAACGATGGTAGATTTGTTTTGCGAGCTACAAGTTGGTGGTTTGTGCTTCTTGATTGATTTATTGAAACACAAAAAATTATCAACAGTCATCTCATTTCAACCTGAGAGCTTGTTCGGAATGTATATTTCAATAGCATCATCTTCCATCCTAACGTAGAAGTTAAGTTCCTGATGTTTCCAAACTTGAGTTGATATTGACGTATGAATATTGAAGTTTTCTTTTTCACTGAATCAAATTCTAAATGTGCTGCATCATCAAATGTGAAGCTTGTAAGTACCCACATCAGCAAAAATAAAATGACAATTGAAACACAGTCATTATAGATTATTTATCCTGAATCAACTACATAGAACCTAAAATTATTACAGCGGTAAAGGCCGGTGTAAAACGTAAATTAAAATTTGTCAATAACCACAGTTCATCAGACGCAATGCATGTGGCCCCAATAATTGCTATTAAGTTGGGTTGTGTAGTGTTGGTGAGGAAAGTGTGTTTGTCTTAAACTACGTCACAAACACTCACTTCAGTACTATTCTTACGATCCTCATATTAGCATTGTAATAACATGACACGGAGCCCGAGCCTTGTAGCCACAGTGATAAGTTGTTTTATGAGGAGAGTCAGCGTGACTTCGTATTGTTTTGATATCTGTCAAAAAATTAGATCGCCGAGTTGCATGGCTGCTGGATGTTATACTGGTACACATGCAGATCAATACAATATAACTTGCGGCCTTTTTCCTTAAAAATCACTGTTAGATTAAAAGAGTTGAACCTCTTGACATATGAGAAAACTTTGCATCTCCTCTTATCACTCACATCTGGGTTTAAATGTTTAATGTTGTTTCTTACACAAATGTTTTGGTCAATTTTGATCTACCCAACTCTTCACTGTTGTTTAAAACACTTTCCATCTATTATTTGATGCATATTCAGAAGATGTAATTCCACAGCAAACTGTGGATTTGCGGTCAAAAAGTCGCGTGTTGTTCTTATTTTAGACTCTAAGGGACGCTGTTGGTCAGCAAAACATTTTCTGTGCGTCGTCACTCAGTCCATCCCCCGGCTGACTGCATATTGAAGAAGGCTGTGTGTGTTATTGAGGTTAGAGGGATATTGTCTTTCAGATCTGCATGTTTAGATCGAAGTAGTGTTCATAGTTTTTAGGGCCACTAATTACGCCAGAGCTATACGTTTTTCTGGATACATAATCCGTTCATTGTGTTTTTGTGTTACCATGAAGGCAACTCGAGGATCTCTCGCCCTCAGTTGCACAAGATGGCGAGTGTTTCCTGCACTGCGACGGAAAACGGAGATACTTATAATCCTGCTTTTTCTTTACATGGTTGATGGTCAGATTCGTTACTCTATCCCTGAGGAGATGAAGAAAGGCTCTGTTATCGGGAACGTCGCTCAAGACCTTGGTTTGGATCTGAGAAGGCTCCGATCAGGGCGGGCCCGAATCGTGAGTGGAGAAAACATCCAGTACACCGAGCTGAAGACAGACAAAGGGACTCTGGTTGTGAATGAGAGGATAGATCGAGAGCAGCTTTGTGGAGACGTTACACCGTGTAGCTTCAGCTTTGAGGTGATTTTAGAAAATCCCATTGAACTACACAGAGTTACTGTCGAGGTTTTGGATGTAAATGATCATGCTCCTGTATTTCCAAACAATGATAAATCTATCACTTTCGACGTAAGTGAATCAGCCACGGTCGGAGTTAAATTTCCTCTGCAGAGCGCAGAAGATCTAGATGTTGGACAAAACATGTTGCAGGATTACGTTTTATCACCAAATGACAATTTTGTATTGAATCAACAATTAAATCCAGACGGAAGTAAATATGTTGAAATGGTGCTCCAGAAGCCTTTAGACCGAGAGAAACAACCACATCTGTCTTTGAAACTAATCGCAGTAGACGGAGGAACACCACAAAGATCTGGAACAGTGAATATAGATATCACTGTCTTAGATGTTAACGATAATGCTCCAGTTTTTAATCAATCGGTTTATAAATCATCTGTGATAGAAAATACAGCGAGAGGCTCTAGACTTATCACAGTGAATGCTACAGACGCTGACAGTGGTTCAAATGGTCTCATCAGCTACAGTCTGTCTACGGCAAAAGGAAGTGCTGCAGATGTGTTTAGTATTGATGAGAAAACGGGGACAATTTCTGTCAATGGTGTCATAGATTATGAAAAACACAGGAAATACGAGGTGAGGGTGGAAGCTCGTGATCAGGGTGGCTTAATTGGAACAAGTAAAGTAATATTTGATGTATTTGACGTGAACGACAATGCTCCAGTGATTAATATGATGTCGTTTTCAAGTCCTTTATCTGAGGATGCTCCTCCTGGTACAACGATTGCCGTTTTAAACATAAAGGATACGGATTCCGATAAAAATGGACAAATAAAATGTTCGATCCATGGTAAACTTCCATTTAAGATTGAGTCGTCACTCACAAACTATTACAATTTGATCTCAGACCAACATTTTGATAGAGAGTCCGTCTCCGAATATAACATCACAATTACAGCCACAGACTCTGGTTCTCCTCCTCTTTCCAGTTCAACCAAATTGCAGCTGAAAATTTCTGACGTAAATGACAAC
Organism: Cetoscarus ocellatus; assembly: GCA_037902135.1. Lineage (NCBI taxonomy): Eukaryota > Metazoa > Chordata > Actinopteri > Labriformes > Labridae > Cetoscarus > Cetoscarus ocellatus. Next base: position 55,881 of record JBAMNC010001004.1, read on the forward strand.
GCACCTTTATTTGATAAACCCGCATACACTGCTTACGTCACAGAAAATAACTCCCCTGGAGTTTCCATATTTGCTGTCAGTGCGCGTGACTTGGATTGGAATCAGAACGCGAGGGTTTCATATCTTTTAGAAGATACACAGGTCAGTGGTAGTCCGGTCTCTTCTTATGTTTCTTTAAACTCTGAAACTGGAGTTCTTAGTGCGGTTCGTTCTTTTGATTATGAGCAAATCAAACAACTTCAGCTGGTGGTCCGAGCTCAGGATGGAGGCTCCCCTCCACTCAGCAGCAACGTGACAGTGAAAATGCTGATCCAGGACCAGAACGACAACCCCCCTCAGGTCCTGTACCCGGTGCAGACTGGAGGCTCATTGGTGGCTGAGATGGTGCCTCGTGCAGCAGATGTGGGCTATCTGGTGACCAAAGTGGTGGCTGTTGATGTGGACTCTGGCCAGAATGCCTGGCTGTCGTATAAACTGCAGAGAGCCACAGACAGGGCGCTGTTTGAGGTGGGCTCCCAGAATGGAGAGATCCGGACTATCCGCCAAGTGAGTGACAAAGATGCAGTGAAACAGAGACTGACTGTTATAGTGGAGGACAACGGGCAGCCGTCTCGTTCAGCTACAGTCATTGTGAACGTGGCGGTGGCGGACAGCTTCCCTGAAGTGCTGTCTGAGTTCACTGACTTTGCACACGACAAGGAGTACAATGACAACCTGACTTTTTACTTAGTGCTGGCTCTGGCTGTGGTGTCGTTCCTCTTCATCACGTGTTTGGTGGTGATCATCTCAGTCAAAATCTACAGATGGAGACAGTCTCGCATCCTGTATCAGTCCAGTCTGCCTGTCATTCCATATTATCCCCCACGTTACTCAGACACTTTGGGCACAGGGACTCTCCAGCACGTGTACAACTACGAGGTGTGCAGGACGACAGACTCCAGAAAGAGTGACTGTAAGTTCGGCAGAGCTGGTAGTCAGAATGTGCTGATGATGGACCCCAGTTCAACAGGGACCATGCAGAGGATGCAGAGTGAGAAGAGCATCCTGGATGAGCCAGACTCTCCTCTGGAGGTCAGTTCACCTTTTTCATGTACTTCTCTTTGTTGTCTTTAATATTTTATAAAGGAGATAAACATATTAATTTCTCTCATTCAGCACCATGGACAGCACCCACATAATTGTAATTGACTTAACAAGTACTCTTTCCTTACATTTCTTTGAACTTGTTTTTCATTGGTTATCAGCTATTAAATGTCGTTTCTTGTAGTATTGTTTTAATCAGACCTGACAGGGTGTGAAGATATTTCTCTTGTTGTTGTGCTTGCAGTTTTCTTTTTTTATGTAAAAGAAATGATCTATGAAAAGAAAACAATAATCTATAGATAGCCAACTTCCATATAATATTAAATAAGCCCCAAAAGACTTTTACAATTTGGTTTTAGAATAATGCATTGGCTTAAAATCCTTCCCAGTAAGCAACATAACAGTTTCAGACCTTCATTTCTGTTCTCCAATTCGTTCTACTTCAAGATAACTAGTGTCATCCCCCCCCCCCCAAATTACTGAACGTTTCGTCCTTCGATCTAAGTCTTATTCTTATCAGCAGCATGGACAGTTTCTCAGTAATTTATTTTATTTAATTTTTTTTTCTTGATTGTTTTTTTTTCTTCTTTTTTTTTTTCACAACAGCTAATATTCTAACCAAGATCCTTTGTGGATCTCCTTTGCAAGCTGCAGTGTAAAAACCTGGTTTGTTTCATCCATTTAATTGATGCATGTTTTTCCGGCATCACATTCAGAACCATGGACAAGACCAATACAATTGCTTTTGATTTAAGTTTTGTTTTTTTTGTTTTTTTTGTTTTTTTTTGTACACTGAAAGCATTTTCAAATTGTGCTGTAGGCCCACATGTACATATAACCCGTTTTTGAAAATAAACCTGGCCTAATATATAATCCAGCTTGTTTTGCATTAATGATTGGCTACCAATTGTCTTGTCAAATCACAACTGACCTTATATATGTGACCACACACAGTGTGATGTGAGGCCAATTCTCATGCCCACTGATATATATAAAAAAATACAATATATGTAATTGTCAGTACATACGTTTATTGTTTTTAAACGAAAAACATACAAAAATGTGAATGAAAAATAATGAGGAAAAAAAAATCGGCTTTAGGCATTCATTTGACGAGGGGTGGCCTAACAGGAACATTCAAAATAATTCTTCATGTGTTTAACTTTGACAACAACGTCCCACTGATGATATTCAAGTCACAACAGCTTTTTGTCTGACTTTGCTTCTCCTAGTTCAAGAAATTTACATTTTTAATTACAAATAAAATGCATATTCACAGAGATTTGGGGCAATGAGATTTTCTATGACAAGCTCAAATCAGAGATGAAATCCTTTCTATCAGCGTGAAGGAGTCAGTTTTGATAGAGAACCTGTCCAATGATGTAACATCACATTTAAGGCCTCTGATCTAGTTTTTCCCACTAAGTCCATTCCAGATAAACTTGTTTGTGCCATCATAGAACATTTAAACCATTTCATAGCTTTAACTCACATCAGCACCATGGACAGCACCTCAGTTGGGTTGTTGACTTTTTAAAAGCATTTCTGTCTTTTACATTTAACTTTCTCTCATGGTCCTCGGTGGATAAGTGGATATGCTTTTCCTGAACAAAACTTGAATCTCTGTATGTTTTTGTCTTTTCAAAGTTTAAATGTCAACTCACATCTTATTTCAACCCAAGAGCTTGTTGAGTATATGAGTTTAGTTGTAGCATCTTATTTCCAGAGGTAACCTTCAGTGCCTGATATCCCCAAAATCTGTCTTAATATGTAGGAGCCACATGTTTTTAACTTTACAATGTAAGAATTAAAAATACACTATAAAATAGAAATAGACCCACTGACCTACTTACTGCATCTAAAATGAAAGACAAACGGACTGAATTTAATACATTTATCCCTGTATAAGTCAAAATATTCTGCATGAAATTATTAAATAATACAGGCATATGCAAAGGTTACAGTATAATGATTGGTTAATAAACGAAGTTCAATAGAAGTAATTCATGTAGCCCATTATATTGATGTTTAGATACAATCTGTAAGTGGTGTTGATAATGTTTTGTGTTTTTCTTCTTCTTGTTTTAAGAATAACAATTTCAATACTTATCTTACAATTCGCATGTTACTTAAAAACTAAAACTCTGAAAGTAAGCCTTCTAGCCCAGTGGCAGTTTGCTGTTTTGCGTAGAAAACAACCGCAGAGTGACAACACAAACATTTTAGTAGATTAACATATGCATCTTGTCAGTTTGTTTGACAGCTCCATGTGCAAACTTGCCATAAAAACTTGAAAATGAATTAAAATGATGAGTTATTTGGTTACAGCTTTGTGGTGCTACTCGGAGAAATTAACTTTAACCTGTGCGCCTTAGCTTTGTTTCACAATGATGTTTTATTGAGTTACTTTCACCATATGAACTATAACAATATTTGGGATTCCTCTTTTCTAAAATAAGATGCTTCAATTTTTACTCGAGTTTCACATCTGCTGAGCAAAATAATTCTTAAAAATTCAATCTACCCACCATTTTTCCTCTTACACACGTAGATCTTCGCGTGAACGATTTGTTGTATAAAAAGGAAAAGACATTTCTACATCATACTTTGATTGTGCTACGATGGTCCAAAGATTGCTTGTTGTTCTTTATTTGGACTCTAAGGGACGCTGTTGGTCAGCAAAACATTTTCTGTGCGTCGTCACTCAGTCCATCCCCCGGCTGACTGCGTATTACAGAAGGCTGTGAGTGTTATTGAGGTTTTAGGGATATTGTCTTTCAGATCTGCATGTTTAGATCGAGGAAGTGTTCATAGTTTTTAGGGCCACTGATTAAGCCAGAGCTATATATTTTGTGGATACTCGACCCGTTTGTTGTATTTTTTTGTTACAATGATGGCAATTCGAGGATCACTCGCCCTCAGTTGCTCAAGATGGCGAGTGTTTCCTGCACTGCGACGGAAAACGGAGATATTTATAATCCTGCTTTTTCTTTACATGGTTGATGGTCAGATTCGTTACTCTATCCCTGAGGAGATGAAGAAAGGCTCTATTATCGGGAACGTCGCTCAAGACCTTGGTTTGGATCTGAGAAGGCTCCGATCAGGGCGGGCCCGAATCGTGAGTGGAGAAAACATCCAGTACACCGAGCTGAAGACAGACAAAGGGACTCTGGTTGTGAATGAGAGGATAGATCGAGAGCAGCTTTGTGGAGACGTTACACCGTGTAGCTTCAGCTTTGAGATGATTTTAGAAAATCCCATGGAGCTGCACCAAGTTACTGTCGAGGTTTTGGATATAAATGATCATGCTCCTGTATTTCCAAACAATGATAAATCTATCACTTTCGACGTAAGTGAATCAGCCACGGTCGGAGTTAAATTTCCTCTGCAGAGCGCAGAAGATCTAGATGTTGGACAAAACGCGTTGCAGGATTACGTTTTATCACCAAATGACAATTTTGTATTGAATCAACATTCAAATCCAGACGGAAGTAAATATGTTGAAATGGTGCTCCAGAAGTCTTTAGACCGAGAGAAACAACCACATCTGTCTTTGAAACTAATCGCAGTAGACGGAGGAACACCACAAAGATCTGGAACAGTGAATATAGATATCACTGTCTTAGATTTTAACGATAATGCTCCAGTTTTTAATCAATCGGTTTATAAATCATCTGTGATAGAAAATACAGCGAGAGGCTCTAGACTTATCACAGTGAATGCTACAGACGCTGACAGTGGTTCAAATGGTCTCATCAGCTACAGTCTTTCTACGGCAAAAGGAAGTGCTGCAGATGTGTTTAGTATTGATGAGAAAACGGGGACAATTTCTGTCAATGGTGTCATAGATTATGAAAAATACAGGAAATACGAGGTGAGGGTGGAAGCTCGTGATCAGGGCGGCTTAATTGGAACAAGTAAAGTAATATTTGATGTATTTGACGTGAACGACAATGCTCCAGTGATTAATGTGATGTCGTTTTCAAGTCCTTTATCTGAGGATGCTCCTCCTGGAACAACGATTGCTATTTTAAACATAAAGGATGCCGATTCCGATAAAAATGGACAAATAAAATGTTCGATCGATGGTAAACTTCCATTTAAGATTGAGTCGTCACTCACAAACTATTACAATTTGATCTCAGACCAACATTTTGATAGAGAGTCTGTCTCCGAATATAACATCACAATTACAGCCACAGACTCTGGTTCTCCTCCTCTTTCCAGTTCAACCAAATTGCAGCTGAAAATTTCTGACGTAAATGACAACGCACCTTTATTTGATAAACCCGCGTACACTGCTTACGTCACAGAAAATAACTCCCCTGGAGTTTCCATATTTGCTGTCAGTGCGCGTGACTTGGATTGGAATCAGAACGCGAGGGTTTCATATCTTTTAGAAGATACACAGGTCAGTGGTAGTCCGGTCTCTTCTTATGTTTCTTTAAACTCTGAAACTGGAGTTCTTAGTGCGGTTCGTTCTTTTGATTATGAGCAAATCAAACAACTTCAGCTGGTGGTCCGAGCTCAGGATGGAGGCTCCCCTCCACTCAGCAGCAACGTGACAGTGAAATTGCTGATCCAGGACCAGAATGATAACCCCCCTCAGGTCCTGTACCCGGTGCAGACTGGAGGCTCATTGGTGGCTGAGATGGTGCCTCGTGCAGCAGATGTGGGCTATCTGGTGACCAAAGTGGTGGCTGTTGATGTGGACTCTGGCCAGAATGCCTGGCTGTCGTATAAACTGCAGAGAGCCACAGACAGGGCGCTGTTTGAGGTGGGCTCCCAGAATGGAGAGATCCGGACTATCCGCCAAGTGAGTGACAAAGATGCAGTGAAACAGAGACTGACTGTTATAGTGGAGGACAACGGACAGCCGTCTCGTTCAGCTACAGTCATTGTTAACGTGGCGGTGGCGGACAGCTTCCCTGAAGTGCTGTCTGAGTTCACTGACTTTGCACACGACAAGGAGTACAATGACAACCTGACTTTTTACTTAGTGCTGGCTCTGGCTGTGGTGTCGTTCCTCTTCATCACGTGTTTGGTGGTGATCATCTCAGTCAAAATCTACAGATGGAGACAGTCTCGCATCCTGTATCAGTCCAGTCTGCCTGTCATTCCATATTATCCCCCACGTTACTCAGACACTTTGGGCACAGGGACTCTCCAGCACGTGTACAACTACGAGGTGTGCAGGACGACAGACTCGAGAAAGAGTGACTGTAAGTTCGGCAGAGCTGGTAGTCAGAATGTGCTGATGATGGACCCCAGTTCAACAGGGACCATGCAGAGGATGCATAGTGAGAAGAGCATCCTAGATGAACCAGACTCTCCTCTGGAGGTCAGTTGAATAGCTCTTTTTATTTGTTGTTTGTTATTATTATTTTTATTTTTTGACCTTTTTTTTAATCTTGATTTGCTGTGTACACTTTATTTGCGTCACATTCAGCACCATGGACAGCTTCCCTACTATGGTAACTCACTTGACAGAATTTTTTGTACATTAAAAATTTTTCCATATTACATTGTATGTACCTGTCTTAAATGCTTTTTACACATATGACATTTTTTCTGTTTTCATAATTGGCGACCAATCGTCTGATCAAATAACAGCTCCCTTTTGATTTGATCTCCCACAGTGTGACTTTGGGACAATTCTTTTCTTTTAGCACCCCACAGAGTAAACAGTCACCCTTTGGCAATTTTTTTTACAGATTGCTTTTGTTATTTTCATTTTTGTTGAAAGAAAAAACACACTGATCTCTCAGCGTAAGTTCGAAATCAGGGTGGCCTCAATTGTGCCATTCCACCTTAGACAACAGGCTGCAACATGTCACGTTTATCAGTTGGACATTGTCGTCAGGGGTTGCTCCTCCTGGTACGACGATTACTATTCATAATTTTAAGAATCAGATCATTCAGATTGCACTTCCACCCCAAAAGGCAAACACTGTCTTTCGAATCTGAGACAATTTAAAGGATAGTCCTCCCCAGAATATGATATCACAGCCATAGACGTTGGTTCTCCTAATACATATATATCCAGTGAACCCTGAAAATGCGTTATCTTATTTTTATTTATGTATTTTCTGTGTGCGTGTGTGTGTGTGTGTGTGTGTGTGGATGGGTGTGTGTGTGTGTGTGTGTTTCCATTGGTCGACAACTTCTTGGTCCTCGTGCTTGTATAAGCACCATGGAGAGCACCTCAGTTGGTTCATTGGCTTTTATTTATTCTAAGGATGTTTGTGATGATTCAGCTCAAACGATGGTAGATTTGTTTTGCGAGCTACAAGTTGGTGGTTTGTGCTTCTTGATTGATTTATTGAAACACAAAAAAATATCAACAGTCATCTCATTTCAACCTGAGAGCTTGTTCGGAATGTATATTTCAATAGCATCATCTTCCATCCTAACGTAGAAGTTAAGTTCCTGATGTTTCCAAACTTGAGTTGATATTGACGTATGAATATTGAAGTTTTCTTTTTCACTGAATCAAATTCTAAATGTGCTGCATCATCAAATGTGAAGCTTGTAAGTACCCACATCAGCAAAAATAAAATGACAATTGAAACACAGTCATTATAGATTATTTATCCTGAATCAACTACATAGAACCTAAAATTATTACAGCGGTAAAGGCCGGTGTAAAACGTAAATTAAAATTTGTCAATAACCACAGTTCATCAGACGCAATGCATGTGGCCCCAATAATTGCTATTAAGTTGGGTTGTGTAGTGTTGGTGAGGAAAGTGTGTTTGTCTTAAACTACGTCACAAACACTCACTTCAGTACTATTCTTACGTTCCTCATATTAGCATTGTAATAACATAACACGGAGCCCGAGCCTTGTAGCCACAGTGATAAGTTGTTTTACAGAGAGAGTCAGCTTGACTTCGTATTGTTTTGATATCTGTCAATAAATTAGATCGCCGAGTTGCATGGCTGCTGGATGTTATACTGGTACACATGCAGATCAATACATTATAACTTGCGGCCTTTTTCTTTAAAACTCACTGTTAGATTAAAAGAGTTGAACCTCTTGACATATGAGAAAACTTTGCATCTCCTCTTATCACTCACATCTGGGTTTTAATGTTTAATGTTGTTTCTTACACAAATGTTTTGGTCAATTTTGATCTACCCAACTCTTCACTGTTGTTTAGAACACTTTCCATCTATTATTTGATGCATATTCAGAAGATGTAATTCCACAGCAAACTGTGGATTTGCGGTCAAAAAGTCGCGTGTTGTTCTTATTTTAGACTCTAAGGGACGCTGTTGGTCAGCAAAACATTTTCTGTGCGTCGTCACTCAGTCCATCCCACGGCAGACTGCATATTGAAGAAGGCTGTGTGTGTTATTGAGGTTAGAGGGATATTGTCTTTCAGATCTGCATGTTTAGATCGAAGTAGTGTTCATAGTTTTTAGGGCCACTGATTACGCCAGAGCTATACGTTTTTCTGGATACACAATCCGGTCATTGTGTTTTGTGTTACCATGATGGCAACTCGCGGATCTCTCGCCCTCAGTTGCACAAGATGGCGAGTGTTTCCTGCACTGCGACGGAAAACGGAGATATTTATAATCCTGCTTTTTCTTTACATGGTTGATGGTCAGATTCGTTACTCTATCCCTGAGGAGATGAAGAAAGGTTCTGTTATCGGGAACGTCGCTCAAGACCTTGGTTTGGATCTGAGAAGGCTCCGATCAGGGCGGGCCCGAATCGTGAGTGGAGAAAACATCCAGTACACCGAGCTGAAGACAGACAAAGGGACTCTGGTTGTGAATGAGAGGATAGATCGAGAGCAGCTTTGTGGAGACGTTACACCGTGTAGCTTCAGCTTTGAGGTGATTTTAGAAAATCCCATTGAACTACACAGAGTTACTGTCGAGGTTTTGGATGTAAATGATCATGCTCCTGTATTTCCAAACAATGATAAATCTATCACTTTCGACGTAAGTGAATCAGCCACGGTCGGAGTTAAATTTCCTCTGCAGAGCGCAGAAGATCTAGATGTTGGACAAAACGCGTTGCAGGATTACGTTTTATCACCAAATGACAATTTTGTATTGAATCAACAATTAAATCCAGAAAGAAGAAAATATGTTGAAATGGTGCTCCAGAAGCCTTTAGACCGAGAGAAACAACCACATCTGTCTTTGAAACTAATCGCAGTAGACGGAGGAACACCACAAAGATCTGGAACAGTGAATATAGATATCACTGTCTTAGATTTTAACGATAATGCTCCAGTTTTCAATCAATCGGTTTATAAATCATCTGTGATAGAAAATACAGCGAGAGGCTCTAGACTTATCACAGTGAATGCTACAGACGCTGACAGTGGTTCAAATGGTCTCATCAGCTACAGTCTGTCTACGGCAAAAGGAAGTGCTGCAGATGTGTTTAGTATTGATGAGAAAACGGGGACAATTTCTGTCAATGGTGTCATAGATTATGAAAAACACAGGAAATACGAGGTGAGGGTGGAAGCTCGTGATCAGGGTGGTTTAACAGGGACAAGTGAAGTAATATTTGATGTATTTGACGTGAACGACAATGCTCCAGTGATTAATATAATGTCGTTTTCAAGTCCTTTATCTGAGGATGCTCCTCCTGGTACAACGATTGCCGTTTTAAACATAAAGGATGCCGATTCCGATAAAAATGGACAAATAAAATGTTCGATCCATGGTAAACTTCCATTTAAGATTGAGTCGTCACTCACAAACTATTACAATTTGATCTCAGACCAACATTTTGATAGAGAGTCTGTCTCCGAATATAACATCACAATTACAGCCACAGACTCTGGTTCTCCTCCTCTTTCCAGTTCAACCAAATTGCAGCTGAAAATTTCTGACGTAAATGACAACGCACCTTTATTTGATAAACCCGCGTACACTGCTTACGTCACAGAAAATAACTCCCCTGGAGTTTCCATATTTGCTGTCAGTGCGCGTGACTTGGATTGGAATCAGAACGCGAGGGTTTCATATCTTTTAGAAGATACACAGGTCAGTGGTAGTCCGGTCTCTTCTTATGTTTCTTTAAACTCTGAAACTGGAGTTCTTAGTGCGGTTCGTTCTTTTGATTATGAGCAAATCAAACAACTTCAGCTGGTGGTCCGAGCTCAGGATGGAGGCTCCCCTCCACTCAGCAGCAACGTGACAGTGAAATTGCTGATCCAGGACCAGAACGACAACCCCCCTCAGGTCCTGTACCCGGTGCAGACTGGAGGCTCACTGGTGGCTGAGATGGTGCCTCGTGCAGCAGATGTGGGCTATCTGGTGACCAAAGTGGTGGCTGTTGATGTGGACTCTGGCCAGAATGCCTGGCTGTCGTATAAACTGCAGAGAGCCACAGACAGGGCGCTGTTTGAGGTGGGCTCCCAGAATGGAGAGATCCGGACGATCCGCCAAGTGAGTGATAAAGATGCAGTGAAACAGAGACTGACTGTTATAGTGGAGGACAACGGGCAGCCGTCTCGTTCAGCTACAGTCATTGTTAACGTGGCGGTGGCGGACAGCTTCCCTGAAGTTCTGTCTGAGTTCACTGACTTTGCACACGACAAAGAGTACAATGACAACCTGACTTTTTACTTAGTGCTGGCTCTGGCTGTGGTGTCGTTCCTCTTCATCACGTGTTTGGTGGTGATCATCTCAGTCAAAATCTACAGATGGAGACAGTCTCGCATCCTGTATCAGTCCAGTCTGCCTGTCATTCCATATTATCCCCCACGTTACTCAGACACTTTGGGCACAGGGACTCTCCAGCACGTGTACAACTACGAGGTGTGCAGGACGACAGACTCGAGAAAGAGTGACTGTAAGTTCGGCAGAGCTGGTAGTCAGAACGTGCTGATGATGGACCCCAGTTCAACAGGGACCATGCAGAGGATGCAGAGTGAGAAGAGCATCCTGGATGAGCCAGAGTCTCCTTTAGAGGTCAGTTAACCTTTTTCATGTACTTCTCTTTGTTGTCTTCAATATTTTATATAGGAGATATTTTTTTTTTTTCACATTCAGCACCATGGACAGCATCCATATCATTGTAACTGACTTAACTATTTCTCTTTCCTTACGTTTCTTTCAACTTTTTTTTTCACTGGTAATCGCCTATTAAACATCTTTTCTTGCAGTATTGTTTTAGTCAGACCTTTGACATGGTATGACGACATTTCTCTGGTTTTAGTGCTTTCAATTTTCTTTTTTTATTACGAAGAAATTATCTATCAAAAGAAAATAATTATCTATAGATAGCCAACTTGTATGTAATATTCGATAATCCAAATCAAACTTTTACAATTTGATTTTAGAATAATGCATTGATTGAAAATCCCTCCCACTATGGAACATAATAGTCACAGCCCAGTATTTCTGTTCTCCAATTCGTTGTCCTTCGAGATAACCAGTTTCAGTGCCCCCACAACCCCCAAAATACTTTATGTTTTATCCTTCGATCTTAGTTTTATTCTTATCAGCACCATGGACAAATTCTCAGTTGTTTGGTTAAATGAAGAGTTTTTTGTTTGTCTGCTTTTTTTTTTTTTTTAACAAATACCTTATTTTCTAACCAAGATCCTTTGTAGATCTACTTTGCAAGCTGCAGTGTAAAAACCTGTGATTTGTTTCTTCCATCAAATCGATGCATGTTTTTCCTGCATCACATTCAGAACCATGGACAAGACCTATATCATGCTTTTATTTTAACTTTTGTTTTTTTGTTTTTTTTAAACTGAATATATTTTTAAATTGTGCTGTAAATGTTCAAATTATACGTTTTTGTAAATAAGCCTGGCCTAATATGTAATCCGCTTTTTTTGCATTAATAATTGGCTACAAATTGTCTGTTCAAATAACAATTGACCTTATATATGTAACCACACATAATGTGATGTGAGGATGATTCTCGTGTCCCCTGATATAAAAAATTACAATATATATGCAATTGTCTGTTTATGAGTTTAATTGTTTTTAACTGAAAAACATACAAACAGGTGAATGAAAAATAATGGGGAAAAAACATTAACTGAAGGTGTTCATTTGGCTAAGGGTGGCCTAACAGGAACCTTCAAAGTCATTTTTCATGTGTTTGATTTTAACAACAATGTCCCACTGATGATATTCTAGTCACAACAGCTTTTTGTCTGACATTCCTTCTCCTAATTAAAATAAATAAATAAATAAATAAAAATAAAATGCATATTCACAGAGATTTGAGGAAATGAGATTTTCTATGACAAGCTCAAATCAGAGATGAAATCCTTTCTATTAACTTGAAGGAGTCAGTTTTGATAGAGAACCTGTCCAATGATGTAACATCACATTTAAGGCCTCTGATCTTGTTTTTCCCACTAAGTCCATTCCAGATAAACTTGTTTGTGCCATCATAGAACATTTAAACCATTTCATAGCTTTAACTCACATCAGCACCATGGACAGCACCTCAGTTGGGTTGTTGACTTTTTAAAAGCATTTCTGTCTTTAACATTAACTTTCTCTCATGATCCTCAGTGGATAAGTGGGTATGCTTTTCCTGAACAAAACTTGAATCTCTGTATGTTTTTGTCTTCTCAAAGTTTAAATGTCGACTCACATCTTATTTCAACCCAAGAGCTTGTTGAGTATATGAGTTTAGTTGTAGCATCTTATTTCCAGTGGTAACCTTCAGTGCCTGATATCCCCAAAACCTGTCTTAATATGTAGGAGCCATATGTTTTTAATTTTACAATGTAAGAATTAAAAATACACTATAAAATAGAAATACACCCACTGACCTACTTACTGCATCTAAAATGACAGACAAACGGACTGAATTTAATAAATGTATCCCTGTATAAGTCAAAATATTCTACATGAAATTATTAAATAATACAGGCATATGCAAAGGTTACAGTATAATGATTGGTTAATAAACGAAGTTCAATAGGAGTAATTCACGTAGCCCATTATATTGATGTTTAGATACAATCTGTAAGTGGTGTTGATAATGTTTTGTGTTTTTCTTCTTCTTGTTTTAAGAATAACAATTTCAATACTTATCTTACAATTCGCACGTTACTTAAAAACTAAAACTCTGAAAGTAAGCCTTCTAGCCCAGTGGCAGTTTGCTGTTTTGCGTAGAAAACAACCGCAGAGTGACAACACAAACATTTTAGTAGATTAACATATGCAGCTTGTTGTCAGTTTGTTTGACAGCTCCATGTGCAAACTTGCCATAAAAACTTGAAAATGAATGAGTTATTTGGCTACAGCTTTGTGGTGCTACTCAGAGAAATTAACTTTAACCTGTGCGCCTTAGCTTTGTTTCACAATGATGTTTTATTGAGTTACTTTCACCATATGAACTATAACAATATTTGGGATTCCTCTTTTCTAAAATAAGATGCTTCAATTTTACTCGAGTTTCACATCTGCTGAGCAAAATAATTCTTAAAAATTCGATCTACCCACCATTTTCTCTCTTACACACGTAGATCTTCGCGTGAACGATTTGTTGTATAAAAAGGAAAAGATATTTCTACATCATACTTTGATTGTGCTACGATGGTCCAAAGATTGCTTGGTGTTCTTTATTTAGACTCTAAGGGACGCTGTTGGTCAGCGAAACATTTTCTGTGCGTCGTCACTCAGTCCATCCCCCGGCTGACTCCATATTACAGAAGGCTGTGAGTGTTATTGAGGTTTGCGGGACATTGTCTTTCATATCTGCATGTTTAGATCGAGGACGTGGTTGTACTTTCAGAGAGAGCCCTACATTTTGTGGATACTCGGCCCGTTTGTTGTGTTTTGTGTTACCATGATGGCAGCTCGAGGATCTCTCGCCCTCAGTTGCACAAGATGGCGAGTGTTTCCTGCACTGCGACGGAAAACGGAGATATTTATAATCCTGCTTTTTCTTTACATGGTTGATGGTCAGATTCGTTACTCTATCCCTGAGGAGATGAAGAAAGGCTCTGTTATCGGGAACATCGCTCAAGACCTTGGTTTGGATCTGAGAAGGCTCCGATCAGGGCGGGCCCGAATCGTGAGTGGAGAAAACATCCAGTACACCGAGCTGAAGACAGACAAAGGGACTCTGGTTGTGAATGAGAGGATAGATCGAGAGCAGCTTTGTGGAGACGTTACACCGTGTAGCTTCAGCTTTGAGATGATTTTAGAAAATCCCATGGAGCTGCACCAAGTTACTGTCGAGGTTTTGGATATAAATGATCATTCTCCAGTATTTCGAAACAATGATAAATCTATTCTCCTGGAAATCAGTGAATCGGCTGCAGTGGGAGTTCAGTTTCCACTTAAAAGCGCAGAAGATCTAGATGTTGGACAAAACGCGTTGCAGGATTACGTTTTATCACCAAATGACAATTTTGCATTGAATCAACAATTAAATCCAGAAAGAAGAAAATATGTTGAAATGGTGCTCCAGAAGCCTTTAGACCGAGAGAAACAACCACATCTGTCTTTGAAACTAATCGCAGTAGACGGAGGAACACCACAAAGATCTGGAACAGTGAATATAGATATCACTGTCTTAGATTTTAACGATAATGCTCCAGTTTTCAATCAATCGGTTTATAAATCATCTGTGATAGAAAATACAGCGAGAGGCTCTAGACTTATCACAGTGAATGCTACAGACGCTGACAGTGGTTCAAATGGTCTCATCAGCTACAGTCTGTCTACGGCAAAAGGAAGTGCTGCAGATGTGTTTAGTATTGATGAGAAAACGGGGACAATTTCTGTCAATGGTGTCATAGATTATGAAAAACACAGGAAATACGAGGTGAGGGTGGAAGCTCGTGATCAGGGTGGTTTAACAGGGACAAGTGAAGTAATATTTGATGTATTTGACGTGAACGACAATGCTCCAGTGATTAATATAATGTCGTTTTCAAGTCCTTTATCTGAGGATGCTCCTCCTGGTACAACGATTGCTATTTTAAACATAAAAGATGTTGATTCCGATAAAAATGGACAAATAAAATGTTCGATCGATGGTAAACTTCCATTTAAGATTGAGTCGTCACTCACAAACTATTACAATTTGATCTCAGACCAACACTTTGATAGAGAGTCTGTCTCCGAATATAACATCACAATTACAGCCACAGACTCTGGTTCTCCTCCTCTTTCCAGTTCAACCAAATTGCAGCTGAAAATTTCTGACGTAAATGACAACGCACCTTTATTTGATAAACCCGCATACACTGCTTACGTCACAGAAAATAACTCCCCTGGAGTTTCCATATTTGCTGTCAGTGCGCGTGACTTGGATTGGAATCAGAACGCGAGGGTTTCATATCTTTTAGAAGATACACAGGTCAGTGGTAGTCCGGTCTCTTCTTATGTTTCTTTAAACTCTGAAACTGGAGTTCTTAGTGCGGTTCGTTCTTTTGATTATGAGCAAATCAAACAACTTCAGCTGGTGGTCCGAGCTCAGGATGGAGGCTCCCCTCCACTCAGCAGCAACGTGACAGTGAAAATGCTGATCCAGGACCAGAACGACAACCCCCCTCAGGTCCTGTACCCGGTGCAGACTGGAGGCTCATTGGTGGCTGAGATGGTGCCTCGTGCAGCAGATGTGGGCTATCTGGTGACCAAAGTGGTGGCTGTTGATGTGGACTCTGGCCAGAATGCCTGGCTGTCGTATAAACGGCAGAGAGCCACAGACAGGGCGCTGTTTGAGGTGGGCTCCCAGAATGGAGAGATCCGGACGATCCGCCAAGTGAGTGACAAAGATGCAGTGAAACAGAGACTGACTGTTATAGTGGAGGACAACGGGCAGCCGTCTCGTTCAGCTACAGTCATTGTTAACGTGGCGGTGGCGGACAGCTTCCCTGAAGTGCTGTCTGAGTTCACTGACTTTGCACACGACAAGGAGTACAATGACAACCTGACTTTTTACTTAGTGCTGGCTCTGGCTGTGGTGTCGTTCCTCTTCATCACGTGTTTGGTGGTGATCATCTCAGTCAAAATCTACAGATGGAGACAGTCTCGCATCCTGTATCAGTCCAGTCTGCCTGTCATTCCATATTATCCCCCTCGATACTCAGACACTTTGGGCACAGGGACTCTCCAGCACGTGTACAACTACGAGGTGTGCAGGACGACAGACTCGAGAAAGAGTGACTGTAAGTTCGGCAGAGCTGGTAGTCAGAACGTGCTGATGATGGACCCCAGTTCAACAGGGACCATGCAGAGGATGCAGAGTGAGAAGAGCATCCTGGATGAGCCAGACTCTCCTCTAGAGGTCAGTTAGCTATACTTTTTCCACATCCTGATTGGTGATTAATGTTTTATCTCAGCTCAATTCTAAAATGTCACTGCCCAGTTTTAGACCAGAAGACTTTAACATTTATTTTCTTTATTTAAATGGTCTTGCAAGATCGTTTCGTGTTTTCATCCTCATTTTTTGCATACTAAGTTTTTCCTGTTTTAAAAAAATCCCATTAGATTCAGCACCTTGGATAGTTTCTTGGATGCATATTTTTATTTTGCTTTTTCCGTTGATGAAGTTGACATAAAGTTGAAATGATACATCCACATAATACAATTTCTTCTTGTGTTGTTTTTGTTCCTGAAATACAACATCCAATGCAATGCATTTTTTCTCTCGATATTTTTATAGGTTTTTCTCAAATGAGCAATTGATTGATATTTAACCGTAACTTTTCCGTACTTTTTTTTCCTAACAATTCTTAATGTGCTCTTGCCTTCATATTCATTCTGTCAAAACAACCAAACTTAATGACTAGGAATATTTCAACACCAACGTGTTTCTACAGCACTGCTTTGTGAGGCTCAGTGTTTTTTTGTCGGACGTGTCATAATCCTTCAACTTGTCAATGTTCCCATACCACAGACATAATGACGTATTATATTTATTTGTTAACTTTACAATCCTCCATATTTCGTTGCATTTTTCTGTTGTCGTATCTTGACCACTCGTGATGTGCAGAAGATTGAAGGAGACTTCGTGACACTGGCTTGCTTCAGAATAATGGGTTTATTACCAAAACAAGCAACACCAGAATCATACAGGCACTGCAGGATACCTGGGAGAGACTGCCAATGATGTCCTTCTCCCAGATTTCAGTTTGACCACACTGATAGATTGCATGACCAATTATGGTCCGCATATGTTTTCCTAAGTAACTTGTTTATGAAATAATGCACTTTAACTCTGTACATTATTCAACATGTCAGGGCAGGGAGGAGGACAAAAGTCTCCAACACACCATTGTCTGTCATTGCATAGCTTCTTTTTTACCTTTGCCTTTCATGGATACAACTCAGATACTTCAGTGTCTAGTTTGATAAATAGATTTATATATACGACCACAAATACAGTTTGTCAATTTTCATCCGCAGAGGCCTTGGTTTAATGTTTGCTCAGAGAAAAATACCTTATTCATGTATGAGTAACACTCGATACAATCCACGTATTTCTTCCAAGGGAAGCCTTTCTCTCATAGCAGATTAGTTTCTATTTCTTCTTCATAGTATGTGCAGAATTATTTATGTGCCAGGAATAACATAAAATTACATCCAACATTTAGTGGCCTTTGAAAAAATAGAATTAATAAACCGTCTAGTGTTGCTCATAAAATAATACATAGTGAGAAATAAACATACAGATGCCCAAGAAATGTGGTCGTGACAAGTTTATGTATATGGCCTCTAAAGGTCGCTGTTGATCACAAAATCAAATTGATAGAGTGTGTTTGTCAGAGCTCTGCCCTCTCCTTCTTGTTATATAGATGAGAGGCGTCTTCTCGTGAGAGGAGGGTGCTGATGTGCATAGCGAAGATATAAATAATCTGTACTCTTTTCTTCTCATCTCTTCAAATACATAAATATTTTTATATTTGCCATTGCCTCAAGGATTGTTTGAGTGGATCCAGTTCGTTCCTCAGTCTAATATGGCTGTTCACAGGGCACCCTATCGTCTGAACTGGCGTTTTCTCTCCGTCTCCCTGTGGTCTAGATGGATTATTACATATCTTCTAATCTTCAATTCAGCTGTGAAATGTCAAATTCGTTACTCTGTCCCAGAGGAGATGAAGAACGGCTCTCTAATCGGTAACATAGCCCAGGACCTCGGTTTGGATCTGAAACGGATCCGTTCAGGCCGGGCCCGCATCGTGACCGGAGAAAACACCCATTACATAGAGCTCAACACAGACAAAGGGACTCTGGTCGTGAATGAGAGGATAGACCGAGAGCAGCTCTGCGGAGACGTCACACCTTGCAGTTTCGTCTTTGAAATTATTCTGGAAAATCCTATCGAGTTGCATCGTGTCATGGTTGAAATCCTGGATATAAATGACCACTCACCCGTTTTTCGAAATAATCAGGTTCAGATGGAGATAAGCGAGTCGGCTGTTATAGGCTCCCGTTTCGTGTTGGAGAGTGCGGATGACCCAGATGTTGGAGTAAATGGTCTGAAAAATTATGTTTTGAGCGCAAGTGATCATTTTGTACTGAAACAACATGCTAATCCAGACGGCAGTAAATTTGCAGAAATCATCTTACAGAAACCATTAGACCGAGAGGAGGAACCTCACCTCTCCTTTAAGCTGCTAGCTGTTGATGGTGGAGCACCGCAGAGATCTGGTACAGTAAAAATCGACATCACTGTGTTAGACGCAAACGACAACCCTCCTGTATTTAACCAGACTGTATATACAGCCACTGTATTAGAAAATTCAATACCAGGCACTCATATCATAACCGTGAATGCTACAGATGTTGACAGTGGATCAAACGGTAAGGTGACTTACACATTTTCTAATTTAAAAGGCAATTTGGCTGATATATTTAAAATTGACAAGAGTACTGGAACAATAACCGTCTTTGGACAGGTAGATTTTGAAAAAGACAAAAAATATGAAATAAGAGTTGAAGCAAAAGACCAAGGAGGGTTGACGGATCTCAGCAAAGTGATTATTGATATTATAGATGTTAATGATAATCCACCCGTAATCAGCCTCATGTCTTTCTCTAGTCCTCTTTCTGAGGATGCTCCGATAGACTCGACTGTCGCTGTCTTTAATGCTAAAGACGCAGACTCGGAGAGGAATGGACAAATCATGTGCACAATCGATAAGAACTTACCGTTTAAAATAAAATCTTCAATAACCAATTACTACTCATTGGTTTCAGATGCAGCTTTTGACCGTGAAAAAACACCAGAATACAATATAACTATAAATGCGATTGATTCAGGATCACCGCCTCTGTCCAGTGACCTAAAGTTGCACCTTACTCTGTCGGACATTAATGACAACCCCCCGGAATTTCGTGAATTATCTTATAATGCCTTAATCACTGAAAATAATTCCCCTGGAGTGTCGATAATCACTCTTAGCGCATTTGATAATGACTGGAACCAAAACGCAAGGATATCTTATATTTTAGAAGACTCATATGTAGGTGGGTTCCCAATCTCAATTTATGTCTCAGTAAACTCTGACACTGGAGTGATAAGCGCGGTTCGATCTTTTGATTATGAGCAGATCAAGCAGCTGACTTTTGTCGTCAGAGCTCAGGATGGAGGCTCCCCTCCACTCAGCAGCAACGTGACAGTGAGAATGGTGATCCAGGACCAGAACGACAACCCCCCTCAGGTCCTGTACCCGGTGCAGACTGGAGGCTCACTGGTGGCTGAGATGGTGCCTCGTGCCGCAGATGTGGGCTATCTGGTGACCAAAGTGGTGGCTGTTGATGTGGACTCTGGCCAGAATGCCTGGCTGTCGTATAAACTGCAGAGAGCCACAGACAGGGCGCTGTTTGAGGTGGGCTCCCAGAATGGAGAGATCCGGACGATCCGCCAAGTGAGTGACAAAGATGCAGTGAAACAGAGACTGACTGTTATAGTGGAGGACAACGGGCAGCCGTCTCGTTCAGCTACAGTCATTGTTAACGTGGCGGTGGCGGACAGCTTCCCTGAAGTGCTGTCTGAGTTCACAGACTTTGCCCACGACAAGGAGTACAATGACAACCTGACTTTTTACTTAGTGCTGGCTCTGGCTGTGGTGTCGTTCCTCTTCATCACGTGTTTGGTGGTGATCATCTCAGTCAAAATCTACAGATGGAGACAGTCTCGCATCCTGTATCAGTCCAGTCTGCCTGTCATTCCATATTATCCCCCACGCTACTCAGACACTTTGGGCACAGGGACTCTCCAGCACGTGTACAACTACGAGGTGTGCAGGACGACAGACTCGAGAAAGAGTGACTGTAAGTTCGGCAGAGCTGGTAGTCAGAACGTGTTGATGATGGACCCCAGTTCAACAGGGACCATGCAGAGGATGCAGAGTGAGAGGAGCATCCTGGATGAACCAGACTCTCCTCTGGAGGTTAGTTTACCTCTTTAACTTGTTTCTCTGGCCCATGTCCCATCATTACGTGTGTTTTTCTTTCTTTTTTTAAGTCTCATCACAATGGATGCTCCCCCAAGCCTTTGCTTTAGCACAATTTGAAGATGATATCTTTCTTTTCTGTTCTTTTTTCCCCTGACGTTTAGCATGCAATATTGGAATAATTGTAATTATTTATGACCAGACATATATTCTCTAAGTTGATACAAGATATGAACTTCTGGAAGGAGACAGTCTCGCATCCTGTATCAGCCCAATCTTCATGTCATTCCAAATTATCCCCCACGTTACTGAGACACTTTTGGTGAACGTTGATGAACACAGACTCTCCTCTAGGGAAATGAGGTTGAGTTCTCCTGCATCTCCCCTCTTTTCCTATGTCTTTACTCTTTTTTCCCATGTGATTTGATGGTAGAAGCAGCTGCGTTACTGCATTTGCACTTTCAGTACATTGGACAGCGATTTGATGAAATGTTTTTCCATTAACTGAAAACTTTTGTTTTTATATTTATTTTGGCATAAGTTGAGTGTAACTCAGTGTAAGAATTTACTTGAAATTTATCCAGCTGAGTGCGTGGTTAAAGTGCCCTTTGCATAACTATAGAGTTCGTTGCTCATGGAAATACCGTGACTAGGTGTCAGTTTCTTTCCTGTTATTCCATGATACACTAAATTATAATACACTGCAAAGCCTTGTTACCAAATGTTAAGGTGAAGCCATGTCAGAAAGCTCACTGGGGCATATTGTGTCTGGATTTTATGTCCCTTCAGCTGCATTTATAGATTAATACAGTAGCTGATATTACTCCTTGTTGCATGGTGTTCCCCGTTTTGAACTCTAAGGGACGCTGTTGGTCAATGTAACGTCTCTATAACCATCACTCTGTCCCCTCCTTCACCAACATTACCAATGAGAGCGAGAGAGATTGTAACATTATGTGGGCAGACAGTCAGGAGAAAAGACTCGCGTTATCTGTTATCTACCTTTTTATGGTTCATCGCGCTAGCATCATCCGCCTTCTGAGTTATTTGTTGTCATTGTTCTTGGATCATTGTGAGGAATTTATCTCTGTTTTTCTGTGGCCATGGAATGTGGAATACTCCCCTGCAATCCCTGCGTGAAATGGCGCTCTGGCTGCGGACTGAAGTGGCAGATCGTCTTTTTCTTCGTGTATTTCATTAATGTGATCAGCGGACATATCCGATATTCAATCCCAGAGGAGATGAAGAAAGGCTCCTTAATCGGTAATGTAGCACAAGATCTTGGTTTGGATGTGAAAAGGCTCCGTTCAGGGCGGGCCCGTATCGTGAGTGGAGACAACATCCAGTACACCGAGCTGAGGACAGACAAAGGGACTCTGGTCGTGAATGAGCGGATAGACCGAGAGCAGCTCTGCGGAGACGTCACACCTTGCAGCTTCAGCTTTGAGGTGATTTTAGAAAACCCTATGGAGCTTCATCAAGTTACGATTGAAATAACAGACATTAATGATCACTCACCAACATTTGAAAGGAATGAAATGTCTTTTGATATAAGCGAATCAGCCATCACTGGCGCCCGATTTCCACTGACAAGTGCAGAGGACCCTGATGTGGGTGTAAATGGACTCAGAGAATATTTTCTGACCGAAAACGAAAATTTTATTTTGAAACAAAACTCGAATGCAGATGGAAAGAAATATGCAGAGATGGTGTTACAGAAGCCTTTAGACAGAGAGACAAATCCCACCCTCTCTCTCAAGCTGATAGCTGTAGATGGTGGAACTCCGCAGAGGTCTGGTACAGTAAATATAGATATCACTGTTCTTGATGCCAATGACAATGCGCCTGTCTTCAACCAATCTGTGTACAAAGCTACAGTGATGGAAAACTCTCCGAGAGACACGTACGTGACCACTGTTAATGCCAGTGACGCAGATTTTGGCTCTAATGGCATTGTTTCCTATTATTTTTCTGATCGCAGCGGTAGCCTTGGTAATTTATTTTCAGTGAATGAAAGAACAGGTGTAATTTTAGTCACAGGTTCACTGGATTATGAAAAAGACAAAAAATATGAGCTGAGAGTTGAGGCAAAAGATCAAGGCGGTTTAACGGATCTAAGTAAAGTCGCAATTGAAGTAGCTGATATAAATGACAACACCCCCACTGTTAGTGTGATGTCATTCACCAGTCCTGTGTCAGAGGACTCTCTTCCTGGTACAACCATTGGCATCATAAATGTCAAAGATCTTGACTCAGGTGATAATGGACAGGTTAACTGTAGGATTGAAGAAAACGCACCTTTTAAGATCAAATCCAATTTGAGAAACTACTACACTTTGGTCACAGACACAGTTTTAGATCGGGAAAGTGTTTCAGAGTACAACATCACTGTAGTTGCAACAGATGCAGGAGTTCCTCCTCTGTCAACAAAGAAAACTTTTAATTTGAGGGTCTCCGATGTGAATGACAACGCTCCAGTGTTTCCACAAGTAGTTTACAATGCGTTCATCACCGAGAATAACTCACCTGGTGTGTCTATAGTCACTTTACGAGCTAAAGATCCTGATGCGAACCAAAACTCGAGAATATCTTACATCCTACAAGACAGTGATATCAGCGGATCTCCAATTTCTGGTTATGTCTCAGTCAATGCAGACAGCGGAGTTGTGCACGCAGTGCGCTCTTTTGATTATGAGCAAATCAAGCAGCTGACTTTTGTCATCAGAGCTCAGGATGGAGGCTCCCCTCCACTCAGCAGCAACGTGACAGTGAGAATGGTGATCCAGGACCAGAATGACAACCCCCCTCAGGTCCTGTACCCGGTGCAGACTGGAGGCTCATTGGTGGCTGAGATGGTGCCTCGTGCAGCAGATGTGGGCTATCTGGTGACCAAAGTGGTGGCTGTTGATGTGGACTCTGGCCAGAATGCCTGGCTGTCGTATAAACTGCAGAGAGCCACAGACAGGGCGCTGTTTGAAGTGGGCTCCCAGAATGGAGAGATCCGGACTATCCGCCAAGTGAGTGATAAAGATGCAGTGAAACAGAGACTGACTGTTATAGTGGAGGACAATGGGCAGCCTTCTCGTTCAGCTACAGTCATTGTTAACGTGGCGGTGGCGGACAGCTTCCCTGAAGTGCTGTCTGAGTTCACTGACTTTGCACACGACAAGGAGTACAATGACAACCTGACTTTTTACTTAGTGCTGGCTCTGGCTGTGGTGTCGTTCCTCTTCATCACGTGTTTGGTGGTGATCATCTCAGTCAAAATCTACAGATGGAGACAGTCTCGCATCCTGTATCAGTCCAGTCTGCCTGTCATTCCATATTATCCCCCACGTTACTCAGACACTTTGGGCACAGGGACTCTCCAGCACGTATACAACTACGAGGTGTGCGGGACGACAGACTCCAGAAAGAGTGACTGTAAGTTCGGCAGAACTGGTAGTCAGAACGTGTTGATGATGGACCCCAGTTCAACAGGGACCATGCAGAGGATGCAGAGTGAGAAGAGCATCCTGGATGAGCCAGACTCTCCTCTAGAGGTGTGTTTCAGTTTCACAATTATCAGTGCTTCCCTCTACTTTTTCCCCTTTTCTGTTGCGAGATCCTAGCTGCAGTTTTCTGATTTTCAGCCCACTGGACATCACCTTACCCAGACTTTCCAAACGGGATCTGTGCCACTCTTCACATAGTTTTGTCTTTGAGTTCCCATGTAGATTAATTGCTAGTGTCAGACTTTTATTTAACCACACTGTCACGTTGAATTCCGATGTTTTTTCTTAATTTTACATTTTTTTATTGTGATAATCACTTTTATTGTTTTAACTTTCCTTACGCGGCAATTGATACGCTAAGCCAGTTGATAACCTCCTTGCCGTTTTCGAGATGTTTTATAGCTTTCTGACCTCAACTCTCTTTTTTTCGACCTTTATTTTCATTAACACAGGCAGCAACATTTCACTTTTGCACTACCGGACCTTTTTTTAGCCAGGTGAATAATTTAACATATTATCGATATTTTACTGCACTCCATTTTTCCCTCCACATATACTTTTCTTTATTGTTTTATTTTCTAACAAGCAATATCTTGTCATGGCGTTGAATGCAGTGCTCTGTTTCTCTTATACAAAATGTACTCAAAGCCCCCACTGAAAACACCATCAAAACAACCAAAAACATTACTTTCTTGCTGCTTGCTTCCTCTCTTTGTAACTGCATCTCTATTAGTGATAGTTTATGTTTTGGACTCTAAGTGACGCTGTCGACCAGCTAAACGTTTTGAGTGTCGACATACAGGCATTAGTTTTGTACTGAAGCCTGAGAGCAGGGAACAGACCTGCTAAGAGGATACGGAGCGGAGGGACGTCATTTCAGAGCATCACATATGGAGTAAGACGGACGTTTTACTTAATCATCTCCTTGCACTCAGTTTGTGTTGGACGACGGGCTTTGCTTTGTTTCTTCAATAGGAGACAATCCGACTGTTGTTTCGGTAATGGCCACCGGAGGACTACAGTCTTCTGAAGACTTAAGATGGCGATCGCCCTTTGTATCACGATACCAAATGGGATTCATCATATTGCTGGTCTGTTTTTGTAACAGAATGGCAGCCCAAATTCGTTATGCTATTCCAGAAGAGATGAAAAAAGGTTCAGTTATCGGTCATGTGGCACAAGACCTCGGTCTGGAATTGAAAAGGCTCCGCACTGGCCGTGCCCGTATCGTAAGTGGGGAAAATATCCACTACACCGAGCTGAACACAGACAAAGGGGCTCTCGTAGTGAATGAAAAAATAGACAGAGAGCTGCTCTGTGGGGATGTGGCACCGTGTAGCTTCAGTTTCGAAATAATTCTCGAAAGTCCAATTGAACTTCATCGTGTTACAGTGGAAATTCTAGATATAAATGATCACAGTCCTTTTTTTCCAAACAAGGATTTGCATTTTGAAATAAGCGAATCGGCTATTCTTGGGTCGCGGTTTCCCGTTGAAAGCGCTGTTGATCCTGACGTTGGACTTAATGCACTGCAAAATTATATGTTGTCCCCAAATAATTATTTCATACTTAAACAACACACCAATCCAGATGGCAGTAAATACGCTGAACTGGTGTTACAGAGACCTTTAGACAGAGAAGAGCACTCCAGTCTTCCTCTCAAAGTAATAGCTGTTGACGGTGGAAACCCACAGAGATCTGGCACAGTGAATATAATTGTAACCGTATTAGATGCAAACGATAATGCCCCTGTATTCAACCAGTCTATGTACAGGGCTTCTGTTGTGGAAAATGCCTCAAAGGGAACTTATATAACCACAGTGAATGCAACCGATGCAGACATTGGTACTAACGGGGAAATTATTTTCAATTTTTCGAAAATTAAAGGCAATACTGTCAACATGTTCAATATTAATGAAAGCACTGGTGTGGTATCAGTTGCTGGAGTCATTGATTTCGAAAAAGAGAAGAAATATGAACTAAGATTGGAGGCCAAAGACAGAGGAGGTTTGATAGGGACAAGTAAAGTAATCATAGATGTTACTGACGTCAATGATAATGCTCCAGTGATCAGTATCATGTCATTTGCGAATGCGGTATCTGAAGATTCTCCCCTTGGCACAACAATAGCTGTTCTTAATGTTAAAGACGCCGATTCAGAGAAAAATGGTCAGATTATATGTACCATAGAAAAAACGCTTCCATTCCGAATTGAATCTTCTCTAACAAACTATTATAATTTGGTAGCAGATCAGCATTTTGATCGAGAGACCACTTCTGAATACCATGTTAGAATAACAGCAACAGATTCAGGATCTCCTCCTCTCTCTAGCTCCGTCACATTGAACCTGAAGATATCTGACGTAAACGATAACATGCCATTATTCAACGAAAATCTTTATTCTGCTGACCTTACAGAAAATAACTCCCCCGGGGCGTCAATAACCACTGTTAGCGCACAGGACTCTGACTGGGGTCCAAACTCAAGAATCTCCTATTTTCTGGAGGACACGAAAATCAGCGGCAACTCCGTGTCCGAATATGTGTCCATAAATTCTGATACAGGAGTTTTACAGGCTGTGCGCTCTTTTGATTTTGAGCAAATTAAAGAACTAAATCTGAGTGTTAGAGCTCAAGATGGAGGCTCCCCTCCACTCAGCAGCAACGTGACGGTGAAAATAGCAATCCAGGACCAGAACGACAACCCCCCTCAGGTCCTGTACCCGGTGCAGACTGGAGGCTCACTGGTGGCTGAGATGGTGCCTCGTGCAGCAGATGTGGGCTATCTGGTGACCAAAGTGGTGGCTGTTGATGTGGACTCTGGCCAGAATGCCTGGCTGTCGTATAAACTGCAGAGAGCCACAGACAGGGCGCTGTTTGAGGTGGGCTCCCAGAATGGAGAGATCCGGACTATCCGCCAAGTGAGTGATAAAGATGCAGTGAAACAGAGACTGACTGTTATAGTGGAGGACAACGGGCAGCCGTCTCGTTCAGCTACAGTCATTGTTAACGTGGCGGTGGCGGACAGCTTCCCTGAAGTGCTGTCTGAGTTCACTGACTTTGCACACGACAAGGAGTACAATGACAACCTGACTTTTTACTTGGTGCTGGCTCTGGCTGTGGTGTCGTTCCTCTTCATCACGTGTTTGGTGGTGATCATCTCAGTCAAAATCTACAGATGGAGACAGTCTCGCATCCTGTATCAGTCCAGTCTGCCTGTCATTCCATATTATCCCCCACGTTACTCAGACACTTTGGGCACAGGGACTCTCCAGCACGTGTACAACTACGAGGTGTGCAGGACGACAGACTCCAGAAAGAGTGACATGAAATACATGCATCCAGCGAGTCAAAGTTTGGTTAGTGTTGATGAAGCCGGAACTGAACCACAGATCGAAAAGCAACTTACAGAGAGCTGTTCTCGAATGTCCACCTTGGTGAGTAATGAATGGACTTTCTAAGCTGCCTCTCTCTATTTGATGATTTTGTTGTGGCTTTGCATTAGCAATGCCGTCGCTCAAACACAGGCCTCAGTGCTGTCTCATTGTAACTCTCCATGGTCCTGACACTGTGGGATTATAGTCTGAGACTCCTTTTTTTCTTTCTCTTTAAATTTTGCCTTCGGGGAGGCGTTTCCTTTCAGACCTAGATAATACGTTTTGTCTTAAAAAACAGTCAGTTTAATTGTGATCGTGTTTTCTTCTCTAAAACCTAAAATTATCTATTTCTTAATGCTTATTTTAAGAGTATTATAGAATATACGCTGTTACTTACATAACATCAACAACAATCGCACTTGTGGCTGGAAGACTTTGCTGTGTTTTGGCTTTCAGGATAGATAGGCCATCTGCTTTTTTTATGGTTCATTCGCTATCTGAAGGATATTTTGGCCTCAAACATCTGAGAAACTTACCATATGTGTTACATATGTATTTTATATTTTAAAAAAGAGGATAATAAACCTTTACATTCTGGGGTTTTTCAGGCTCAGGCATCAAAGAAAACGTTTTTCTCCAACATTTTTTGTTTTGTAGCTGTGCTTTGTGCAACCCAATACCGATACTCAGGATCCTGAAACAAGTGTATTTAAAAATGTTATTCAATACATATCTAGATATGATGTTACGAAAATCTCTTTTAAGGTTTGTTTAAAAGATGGTAGCACATAATTGTTTAGACTATTCAAAATATAATAATTGAGAGCCTTATGGGTTAAGATAATCATTCAAGATTATTTTGCAGAAAATGCCCCACTAAAATATTAAAGCTACAGTAACAGGATTGTGAACAATGCCATAGGTGAATGGTTAAATTACTTTGGATTTTGGGTATTTACATTAATGCGAAATATAAACAGGATCAGTGAATTGCTTTGTTCTTGTTGTTGTTGTTGTGTTGTATCTTTTTCGGAAATAAAATTAGGAAAAAATTACGATCTTTTTTTTCTGATAAAACATTGAATGTACAAAAAGTTGACCAAATAGTCCACGTCAAGCCCAAAAAATTGTCATTGCTAAAGAATGGACAAACACATTGAAAACTGCTCAGTCTCCTTTGTTTCAGTCAATAATGTTGCAACAACCAGGGCTTTTGGACATGTAGACAAATTTACTGTGCTCTCTAGTGGCTTCACATTAACTATGGTCCCATGCAGATTTCACTCAAATTGTACACGTTTGGGACAGATTCTGGTTGGGAGATCGTGCCTATTGCTGGCTGTTATGATAGCTGGAAAAAGACAATCAGATTAACCTAAAAGACACTTAAACAATGTAGTTTATTTGCCTTATAATGAAAAAGGAGTCAGGGGTTAAGTTGGTTTGAGCAATGCAATCAATTACGACAGCAAGTATTCATTCATTTTAGGAATTTTTGAAGAGGTGTGGACTGGATATACAAAGCATACTACTTGAAGTTTTAATTTCTGCAGGGCTGTGTTGTTTTCTGTTTTTTACTCATTTTCTGTATAGCTTAAGTTGTCTTGGTAAAAGGGTTACACACATGTTGTGGGACAAAACTGTGTGGTGTAATGATTGTAATTTGAATTATAATCGTTAAACGCAATTGTTTTCCAAATTCAAGAGGCAACATTTAACAGAAGGAAGGAACCTAAACTATATTTTAAACGGATTTTTTACTATTACATTGGGTATGTGAGCTGGTGAGACGATGGAACAAAATGAAAAATGAAAAAACTTTTTTTGGAACCACTTTTATAACTGCAGCCGTTGCATTTCTCCCCAGGAGATCTGGATTTTGAACAACACCTGTGTGTTTTTTTATTATTATTATTATTTTGATTTGTTTGCATTTATGATTCAAATCTTCATGGTTTGGACACAAAAATGTCCTCCAATTCT
The DNA here is from genome assembly GCA_037902135.1 of Cetoscarus ocellatus. Classification (NCBI taxonomy): domain Eukaryota; kingdom Metazoa; phylum Chordata; class Actinopteri; order Labriformes; family Labridae; genus Cetoscarus; species Cetoscarus ocellatus. The sequence goes on from JBAMNC010001004.1 coordinate 85,185, forward strand.
GGAATGTCCCACATCGTAAATTCTGAGATCTCAAGAAAGAGGGGCCGATTGTCTTACATAATTTGAATTCAGACTTTACCTGAAGATTCAGGTCAATGTAAAGGTTTTTTTCTCATCTCGGTTTTACTCATCTTGTGAACTCTAGCATGATTTTATGTTCGAACTTAAAGATGTGATTATTTTTTACGTTCTCATTCGTGTTCAACCTTACTTCAACACTGAATGGACACCATCATTTTAACCAACAACAGTTGATACGTGAACTGCACCTAGTGGGCTTACAAAGTTGTATTCCCATACCTCCACTTTTCCAGTAAGTTCTGAATTATTTGATCCTAGGTCGAATAGTGAATTATTACGCCTTTACATGTGAACTTTCTCAATTTGTTCTTCAGCCATCTACATTACCTTGTTTGGGCTCTGAGTGCCGCTGTTGATACACCATTGACAGAGCGTTCAGTCAGCAGAGCTGCGGTCCGCCCCTTGTATTCATTCCAGTGTTTTACTGCACGGAGAGAAGACGTCTGATCCGGAGGGATTTAAAAAGCAACATATATCTTTGCATTTTTCATCTGAAAATATAAACAACATTTCAGTTAATGGAATACAATACACCTGTTTTGTCTTAAAAGGACCTACTTTGTCTGAATCGGTGGATTATGATGGTTTTAATGTGGATCACTGCTCTCAGAGGCCCATGGCGAACACTGTTGGTCATTCTTTGTCTTTCCGTGCTGAGCTCGGTGAACGGACAGGCTCGGTACTCCGTACCAGAGGAGCAGGCAGAGGGCTCTTTTGTTGGAAATATCGCTCGAGATTTGGGTTTGGATGTGGCCAGACTCGTATCAGGTAGAGCTCGAATAATTACCAAAGGAGGGCGACAGTACGTTGATTTAGACCGAGACAAAGGCGCTCTGGTTATTAAAGAGCGAATCGACCGGGAAGAACTGTGCGGAAAGACGACGCCCTGCAGCTTTAGCTTCGAGTTGATTTTAGAAAATCCAATCCAGCTTCATCGGGTCACGGTTGAGGTAGTGGACATCAACGATAACAGCCCGTCCTTCCCAAAGGATGAAATCAATTTGAAAATTGTTGAAACCGCAGCTTCGGGGACTCGTTTCTCACTAGAAAGTGCAGATGATCCCGATGTCGGTATTAATGACATTCAAAAGTACACGCTTAAACCCTCTGATCACTTTAAATTGGAAGTGCAGAGCCAGCCTGATGGAGGCAGATTTATTGAGATGATTTTACAGAGCCCGTTAGACCGAGAGAAAGAGGAGACTCACACCCTCGTGCTGCTTGCTTCAGATGGAGGAGAGCCTCACAGATCAGGGACAGTGCGTATTCATATTACTGTACTCGATGCTAATGACAATGTTCCAGTGTGTAGTCAGCCTGTTTATAGAGCAGATGTTAGAGAGAATTCGCCCGAAGGAACTATAGTGACCACTGTCAGTGCGAACGATGCAGATAAAGGAGTGAATGGAGAGGTAACTTACTCCATAGCTCACGTCGCCAGAGAGACGAAGCAGCTTTTTGAGGTCAATGAAAAATCAGGAGAGATTAAAGTAGCAGGTAAACTGGATTATGAAAAATCTAAAAGTTATCAATTAAACGTTCAGGCTAGTGACCATGGAGGATACACAGACACGTGCAAAGTTATTGTTCAGGTAATTGATGAAAATGACAACGTGCCCACAATACAGCTGATGTCATTTTCTAACTCCATCTCCGAGGACTCTCCTCCAGGAACAACACTGGCTGTAGTTAACGTTGATGACGCAGACTCTGATGGTAACGGTGTCGTCAAATGCTTCATAAACTCTGACGTCCCTTTTAAAATGGAGTCTTCATTAACTGGTTATTACTCCATAGTGACCGAGGACTTCTTAGACAGAGAAAGTGTCCCTGAGTATAATATCACCATCACTGTCTCTGACAAAGGCACTCCCCCTCTGTCCAGCAGTAAGAACATTAATGTGAAAGTTTCTGACGTCAACGACAGCCCCCCTAAATTTGTACAATCAGAATATGTTAAGACTGTACCAGAGAACAATTCTCCAGGAGTTTCTGTGTTTACTCTCAGTGCCAGTGATGCAGACTGGGGCCAAAACGCCCAAGTTTCTTACTTTCTGGAGGAAAGAGAGATAAATGGGGTCCCAGTGTCTTCCTTGGTGTCACTAAACTCAGCAAATGGCGTCATTAATGCAGTGAGGTCGTTTGATTATGAGCAGATCAAGTGGTTTGAGTTTAATGTGACAGCTCGTGATGCTGGATCCCCTCCCCTGAGTTCTGTGGCTACAGTGAAAATGGTGATCCAGGACCAGAACGACAACCCCCCTCAGGTCCTGTACCCGGTGCAGACTGGAGGCTCACTGGTGGCTGAGATGGTGCCTCGTGCAGCAGATGTGGGCTATCTGGTGACCAAAGTGGTGGCTGTTGATGTGGACTCTGGCCAGAATGCCTGGCTGTCGTATAAACTGCAGAGAGCCACAGACAGGGCGCTGTTTGAGGTGGGCTCCCAGAATGGAGAGATCCGGACTATCCGCCAAGTGAGTGATAAAGATGCAGTGAAACAGAGACTGACTGTTATAGTGGAGGACAACGGGCAGCCGTCTCGTTCAGCTACAGTCATTGTTAACGTGGCGGTGGCGGACAGCTTCCCTGAAGTGCTGTCTGAGTTCACTGACTTTGCACACGACAAGGAGTACAATGACAACCTGACTTTTTACTTAGTGCTGGCTCTGGCTGTGGTGTCGTTCCTCTTCATCACGTGTTTGGTGGTGATCATCTCAGTCAAAATCTACAGATGGAGACAGTCTCGCATCCTGTATCAGTCCAGTCTGCCTGTCATTCCATATTATCCCCCACGTTACTCAGACACTTTGGGCACAGGGACTCTCCAGCACGTGTACAACTACGAAGTGTGCAGGACGACAGACTCCAGAAAGAGTGACTGTAAGTTCGGCAGAGCTGGTAGTCAGAACGTGCTGATGATGGACCCCAGTTCAACAGGGACCATGCAGAGGATGCAGAGTGAGAGGAGCATCCTGGATGAACCAGACTCTCCTCTAGAGGTATGAGGTTGAGTTTTCCTGTATCTCCCCTCTTTTCCTATGTCTTTACTTTTTATTCCGCATGTAATTTGATGCCAGATTTGGCTGCCTTACTGCATTTGCACTTTCAGCACGCTGGACAGCGACCTGCAACAATTGTATTTTTTTATTAACTGCAAAACTTTTGTTTTTATTATTATTTTGCATTAGTTGAGTGTAACTCTATATAAGATTTTACTTGAGTCCCTAAATTAATGTGCTCTTTGAAATAATTATAAAGTTCGTTGCTCATGGAAAATACCGTGACTAGATGTCAGTTTCTTTCTTCTTATTCCATGATACACTAAATTATATTACACTGCAAAGCCTTGTTATCAAATGTTAAGGTGAAGCCATGTCAGAAAGCTCACTGGGGCATATTGTGTCTGGATTTTATGTTCCTCCAGCTGCATTTACAGATTAATACAGTAGCTGATATTACTCCTTGTTGCATGGTGTTCCTCGTTTTGAACTCTAAGGGACGCTGTTGGTCAATGTAACGTCTCTATCACCACCACTCTGTCCCCTCCTTCACCAATATTACCAATGAGAGCGAGAGAGATTGTAACATTATGTGGGCAGACAGTCAGGAGAAAAGACTCGCGTTATCTGTTATCTACCTTTTTATGGTTCATCGCGCTAGCATCATCCGCCTTCTGAGTTATTTGTTGTCATAGTTCTTGTTCTTGGATCATTGTGAGGAATTTTTCTCTGTTTTTTCTGTGGCCATGGAATGTGGAATACTCCCCTGCAATCGCTGCGTGAAATGGCGCTCTGGCTGCGGACTGAAGTGGCAGATCGTCTTTTTCTTCGTGTATTTCATTAATGTGATCAGCGGACATATCCGATATTCAATCCCAGAGGAGATGAAGAAAGGCTCTTTAATCGGTAATGTAGCACAAGATCTTGGTTTGGATGTGAAAAGGCTCCGTTCTGGGCGGGCCCGTATCGTGAGTGGAGACAACATCCAGTACACCGAGCTGAGGACAGACAAAGGGACTCTGGTCGTGAATGAGCGGATAGACCGAGAGCAGCTCTGCGGAGACGTCACACCTTGCAGCTTCAGCTTTGAGGTGATTTTAGAAAACCCTATGGAGCTTCACCAAATTACGATTGAAGTAACAGACATTAATGATCACTCACCAATATTTAAAAGAGATAAAATCAGTTTCGACATCAGCGAATCAGCCATCACTGGCGCCCGATTTCCACTGACAATTGCAGAAGACCCTGATGTGGGTGTAAATGGACTCGGAGAATATCTTCTGACCGAAAATGACAATTTTATTTTGAAACAAAACTCGGATGCAGATGGAAAGAAATATCCAGAGATGGTGTTACAGAAGCCTTTAGACAGAGAGACAAATCCCACCCTCTCTCTCAAGCTGATAGCTGTAGATGGTGGAACTCCGCAGAGGTCTGGTACAGTAAATATAGATATCACTGTTCTTGATGTTAATGACAATGCGCCTGTCTTCAACCAATCTGTGTACAAAGCTACAGTGATGGAAAACTCTCCGAGAGACACGTACGTGACCACTGTTAATGCCAGTGACGCAGATTTTGGCTCTAATGGCATTGTTTCCTATTATTTCTCAGATTTCAGCAGTAGCCTTGGTAATTTGTTTTCAGTGAATGAAAGATCAGGTGTAATTTTAGTCACAGGTTCTCTTGATTATGAAATAGTTAAAAAATACGAACTGAGAGTTGAGGCAAAAGATCAGGGAGGATTAACTGATTCCTGTAAAGTGATCATTGAAGTAGCTGATATAAATGACAACACCCCCACTGTTAGTGTGATGTCATTCACCAGTCCTGTGTCAGAGGACTCTCCTCCTGGTACAACCATTGGCATCATAAATGTCAAAGATCTTGACTCAGGTGATAATGGACAGGTTAACTGTAGGATTGAAGAAAACGCACCTTTTAAGATCAAATCCAATTTGAGAAACTACTACATTTTGGTCACAGACACAGTTTTAGATCGGGAAAGTGTTTCAGAGTACAACATCACTGTTGTTGCAACAGATGCAGGAGTTCCTCCTCTGTCAACAAAGAAAACTTTTAATTTGAGGGTCTCCGATGTGAATGACAATGCTCCAGTGTTTCCACAAGTAGTTTACAATCCGTTCATCACAGAGAATAACTCTCCAGGTGTGTCTATAGTCACTTTACGAGCTAAAGATCCTGATGCGAACCAAAACTCGAGAATATCTTACATCCTACAAGACAGTGATATCAGCGGATCTCCAATTTCTGGTTATGTCTCAGTCAATGCAGACAGCGGAGTTGTGCACGCAGTGCGCTCTTTTGATTATGAGCAGATCAAGCAGCTGACTTTTGTCATCAGAGCTCAGGATGGAGGCTCCCCTCCACTCAGCAGCAACGTGACAGTGAGAATGGTGATCCAGGACCAGAACGATAACCCCCCTCAGGTCCTGTACCCGGTGCAGACTGGAGGCTCATTGGTGGCTGAGATGGTGCCTCGTGCAGCAGATGTGGGCTATCTGGTGACTAAAGTGGTGGCTGTTGATGTGGACTCTGGCCAGAATGCCTGGCTGTCGTATAAACTGCAGAGAGCCACAGACAGGGCGCTGTTTGAGGTGGGCTCCCAGAATGGAGAGATCCGGACTATCCGCCAAGTGAGTGATAAAGATGCAGTGAAACAGAGACTGACTGTTATAGTGGAGGACAACGGGCAGCCGTCTCGTTCAGCTACAGTCATTGTGAACGTGGCGGTGGCGGACAGCTTCCCTGAAGTGCTGTCTGAGTTCACTGACTTTGCACACGACAAGGAGTACAATGACAACCTGACTTTTTACTTAGTGCTGGCTCTGGCTGTGGTGTCGTTCCTCTTCATCACGTGTTTGGTGGTGATCATCTCAGTCAAAATCTACAGATGGAGACAGTCTCGCATCCTGTATCAGTCCAGTCTGCCTGTCATTCCATATTATCCCCCACGTTATTCAGACACTTTGGGCACAGGGACTCTCCAGCACGTGTACAACTACGAGGTGTGCAGGACGACAGACTCGAGAAAGAGTGACCTGAAATACATGCATCCAGCGAGTCAAAGTTTAGTTAGTGTTGATGAAGCCGGAACTGAACCACAGATTGAAAAGCAACTTACAGAGAGCTGTTCTCGAACGTCCACCTTGGTGAGTAATGAATGGACTTTCTAAGCTGCCTCTCTCTATTTGATGATTTTGTTGTGGCTTTGCATTAGCAATGCCGTCGCTCAAACACAGGCCTCAGTGCTGTCTCATTGTAACTCTCCATGGTCCTGACACTGTGGGATTATAGTCTGAGACTCCTTTTTTTCTTTCTCTTTAAATTTTGCCTTCGGGGAGGCGTTTCCTTTCAGACCTAGATAATACGTTTTGTCTTAAAAAGCAATCAGTTTATTTTGATCAGGTTTTCTTCTCTTAATCCTAAAATTATCTGTGTCTTAATGCTTATTTTAAGAGTATTATAGAATATACGCTGTCACTTACATAACATCAACAACAATCGCACTTGTGGCTGGAAGACTTTGATGTGTTTTGGCTTTCAGGATTTAAAGGCCATCTGCTTTTTTATGGTTCATTCGCTATCTGAAGGATATTTTGGCCTCGAACATCTGAGACACTAACCGTATGTTTTACAAATGTATTTTGTATTTAAAAAAAGAGGATAATAAACCTTTACATTCTGGGGTTTTTCCAGCTCAGGCATCAAAGAAAACGTTTTTCTCCAATAGTTTTTGTTTTGCAGCTGTGCTTTGTGCAACCCAATACCGATACTCAGGATCCTGAAACAAGTGTATTTAAAAGTGTTATTTAATACATATCTCGATATGATGCTATGAAAATCTCTTCTAAGGTTTGTTTAAAAGATGGTAGCACATAATTGTTTAGGCTATTCAAAATATAATAATTGAGATCCTTATGGGTTAAGATAATCATTCAAGATTATTTTGCAGAAAACACCCCACTAAAATATTAAAGCTACGGTAACAGGATTGTGAACAATGCCATAGGTGAATGGTGAAATTACTTTGGATTTTGGGTCTTTACATTAATGCGAAAATTTAAACATGATCAGTGAATTGCTTTGATTTTGCTGTTGTTGTTGTTGTTGTTGTTGTTGTTGTTGTCATGTCGTATCTTTATCGGAAATAAAATGAGGAAAAAATTACGATCTTTTTTTCTGATAAAACATTGAATGTACAAAAAGTTGACCAAATAGTCCATCCCAGGACCAAAGAGTTTGCATTGCTGTAGAATGGACAAACACATTGAAACCTGCTCAGTCTCCTTTGTCTCAGTCAATAATGTTGCAACAACCAGCGCTTTTTGACATGTAGATTTTGAACAACAGCTGTGTGGGGGTTTTATTATTATTATTATTATTATTATTATTATTATTATTATTATTATTATTATTATTATTATTATTATTGTTGTTATTATTATTTAGATTCGTTTGCATTTATGATTCAAATCTTCATGGGTTGGACACAAAAATGTCCTCCAATTCTGGAATGTCCCACATCGTAAATTCTGAGATCTCAAGAAAGAGGGGCCGATTGTCTTACATAATTTGAATTCAGACTTTACCTGAAGATTCAGGTCAATGTAAAGGTTTTTTTCTCATCTCGGTTTTACTCATCTTGTGAACTCTAGCATGATTTTATGTTCGAACTTTGAAGATATGGTTATTTTTTACGTTCTCATTCGTCTTCAACCTTACTTCAACACTGAATGGACACCATCATTTCAACCAACAGTTGATACGTGAACTGCACCTAGTGGGCTTACAAAGTTGTATTCCCATACCTCCACTTTTCCAGTAAGTTCTGAATTATTTGATCCTAGGTCGAATAGTGAATTATTACGCCTTTACATGGAAACTTCCCAATTTGTTCTTCAGCCATCTACATTACCTTGTTTGGGCTCTGAGTGCCGCTGTTGATACACCATTGACAGAGCGTTCAGTCAGCAGAGCTGCGGTCCGCCCCTTGTATTCATTCCAGTGTTTTACTGCGCGGAGAGAAGACGTCTGATCCGGAGGGATTTAAAAAGCAACATATATCTTTGCATTTTTCATCTGAAAATATAAACAACATTTCAGTTAATGGAATACAATACACCTGTTTTGTCTTAAAAGGACCTACTTTGTCTGAATCGGTGGATTATGATGGTTTTAATGTGGATCACTGCTCTCAGAGGCCCATGGCGAACACTGTTGGTCATTCTTTGTCTTTCCGTGCTGAGCTCGGTGAACGGACAGGCTCGGTACTCCGTACCAGAGGAGCAGGCAGAGGGCACTTTTGTTGGAAATATCGCTCGAGATTTGGGTTTGGATGTGGCCAGACTCGTATCAGGTAGAGCTCGAATAATTACCAAAGGAGGGCGACAGTACGTTGATTTAGACCGAGACAAAGGCGCTCTGGTTATTAAAGAGCGAATCGACCGGGAAGAACTGTGCGGAAAGACGACGCCCTGCAGCTTTAGCTTCGAGTTGATTTTAGAAAATCCAATCCAGCTTCATCGGGTCACGGTTGAGGTAGTGGACATCAACGATAACAGCCCGTCCTTCCCAAAGGATGAAATCAATTTGAAAATTGTTGAAACCGCAGCTTCGGGGACTCGTTTCTCACTAGAAAGTGCAGATGATCCCGATGTCGGTATTAATGACATTCAAAAATACACGCTTAAACCCTCTGATCACTTTAAATTGGAAGTGCAGGGCCAGCCTGATGGAGGCAGATTTATTGAGATGATTTTACAGAGCCCGTTAGACCGAGAGAAAGAGGAGACTCACACCCTCGTGCTGCTTGCTTCAGATGGAGGAGAGCCTCACAGATCAGGGACAGTGCGTATTCATATTACTGTACTCGATGCTAATGACAATGTTCCAGTGTGTAGTCAGCCTGTTTATAGAGCAGATGTTAGAGAGAATTCACCCGAAGGAACTGTGGTGACCACTGTCACTGCGAACGATACAGATAAAGGAGTGTATGGAGAGGTAACTTACTCCATAGCTCACGTCGCCAGAGAGACGAAGCAGCTCTTTGAGGTCAATGAAAAATCAGGAGAGATTAAAGTAGCAGGTAAACTGGATTATGAAAAATCTAAAAGTTATCAATTAAACGTTCAGGCTAGTGACCATGGAGGATACACAGACACGTGCAAAGTTATTGTTCAGGTAATTGATGAAAATGACAACGTGCCCACAATACAGCTGATGTCATTTTCTAACTCCATCTCCGAGGACTCTCCTCCAGGAACAACACTGGCTGTAGTTAACGTTGATGACGCAGACTCTGATGGTAACGGTGTCGTCAAATGTTTCATAAACTCTGACGTCCCTTTTAAAATGGAGTCTTCATTAACTGGTTATTACTCCATAGTGACCGAGGACTTCTTAGACAGAGAAAGTGTCCCTGAGTATAATATCACCATCACTGTCTCTGACAAAGGCTCTCCCCCTCTGTCCAGCAGTAAGAACATTAATGTGAAAGTTTCTGACGTCAACGACAGCCCCCCTAAATTTGTACAATCAGAATATGTTAAGACTGTACCAGAGAACAATTCTCCAGGAGTTTCTGTGTTTACGCTCAGTGCCAGTGATGCAGACTGGGGCCAAAACGCCCAAGTTTCTTACTTTCTGGAGGAAAGAGAGATAAATGGGGTCCCAGTGTCTTCCTTGGTGTCATTAAACTCAGCAAATGGCGTCATTAATGCAGTGAGGTCGTTTGATTATGAGCAGATCAAGTGGTTTGAGTTTAATGTGACAGCTCGTGATGCTGGATCCCCTCCCCTGAGTTCTGTGGCTACAGTGAAAATGGTGATCCAGGACCAGAACGACAACCCTCCTCAGGTCCTGTACCCGGTGCAGACTGGAGGCTCATTGGTGGCTGAGATGGTGCCTCGTGCCGCAGATGTGGGCTATCTGGTGACCAAAGTGGTGGCTGTTGATGTGGACTCTGGCCAGAATGCCTGGCTGTCGTATAAACTGCAGAGAGCCACAGACAGGGCGCTGTTTGAGGTGGGCTCCCAGAATGGAGAGATCCGGACTATCCGCCAAGTGAGTGATAAAGATGCAGTGAAACAGAGACTGACTGTTATAGTGGAGGACAACGGGCAGCCGTCTCGTTCAGCTACAGTCATTGTTAACGTGGCGGTGGCGGACAGCTTCCCTGAAGTGCTGTCTGAGTTCACTGACTTTGCACACGACAAGGAGTACAATGACAACCTGACTTTTTACTTAGTGCTGGCTCTGGCTGTGGTGTCCTTCCTCTTCATCACGTGTTTGGTGGTGATCATCTCAGTCAAAATCTACAGATGGAGACAGTCTCGCATCCTGTATCAGTCCAGTCTGCCTGTCATTCCATATTATCCCCCACGTTACTCAGACACTTTGGGCACAGGGACTCTCCAGCACGTGTACAACTACGAGGTGTGCAGGACGACAGACTCGAGAAAGAGTGACTGTAAGTTCGGCAGAGCTGGTAGTCAGAACGTGCTGATGATGGACCCCAGTTCAACAGGGACCATGCAGAGGATGCAGAGTGAGAAGAGCATCCTGGATGAACCAGACTCTCCTCTAGAGGTATGAGGTTGAGTTTTCTTGCATCTCCCCTCTTTTCGGTTGTCTTTACTTTTTTTTCTTTTCCCATGTGATTTGATGCCAGATTTGGCTGCCTTACTGCATTTGCACTTTTAGCACACTGGACAGCGACCTGCAATTTTTTTTTTGTTTTTGTTTTGTTTTTGTTTTTTTAACTGCAAATCTTTTGTTTTTATTTTTATTTTGCCATATTTTGAGTGTTACTCTATATAAGATTTTACTTGAGTCCCTAAATTAAATCAAATTTCTTTGAAATAATTATAAAGTTCGTTGCTCATGGAAAATACCGTGACTAGATGTCAGTTTCTTTCTTGTTATTCCATGATACACTAAATTATATTACACTGCAAAGCCTTGTTACCAAATGTTAAGGTGAAGCCATGTCAGAATGCTCACTGGGGCATATTGTGTCTGGATTTTATGTCCCTTCAGCTGCATTTACAGATTAATTCGGTAGCCGATATTACTCCTTGTTGCATGGTGTTCCTCGTTTTGAACTCTAAGGGACGCTGTTGGTCAATGTAACGTCTCTATCACCACCACTCTGTCCCCTCCTTCACCAATATTACCAATGAGAGCGAGAGAGATTGTAACATTATGTGGGCAGACAGTCAGGAGAAAAGACTCGCGTTATCTGTTATCTACCTTTTTGTGGTTCATCGCGCTAGCATCATCCGCCTTCTGAGTTATTTGTTGTCATAGTTCTTGTTCTTGGATCATTGTGAGGAATTTATCTCTGTTTTTTCTGTGGCCATGGAATGTGGAATACTCCCCTGCAATCGCTGCGTGAAATGGCGCTCTGGCTGCGGACTGAAGTGGCAGATCGTCTTTTTCTTCGTGTATTTCATTAATGTGATCAGCGGACATATCCGATATTCAATCCCAGAGGAGATGAAGAAAGGCTCTTTAATCGGTAATGTAGCACAAGATCTTGGTTTGGATGTGAAAAGGCTCCGTTCTGGGCGGGCCCGTATTGTGAGTGGAGACAACATCCAGTACACCGAGCTGAGGACAGACAAAGGGACTCTGGTCGTGAATGAGCGGATAGACCGAGAGCAGCTCTGCGGAGACGTCACACCTTGCAGCTTCAGCTTTGAGGTGATTTTAGAAAACCCTATGGAGCTTCACCAAATTACGATTGAAGTAACAGATATTAATGATCACTCACCAACATTTAAAAGAGATAAAATCAGTTTCGAAATCAGCGAATCAGCCATCACTGGCGCCCGATTTTCTTTATCGAGTGCAGAGGACCCTGATGTGGGTGTAAATGGACTCAGAGAATATGTTCTGACCGAAAACGAAAATTTTATTTTGAAACAAAACTCGGATGCAGATGGAAAGAAATATGCAGAGATGGTGTTACAGAAGCCTTTAGACAGAGAGACAAATCCCACCCTCTCTCTCAGGCTGATAGCTGTAGATGGTGGAACTCCGCAGAGGTCTGGTACAGTAAATATAGATATCACTGTTCTTGATGTTAATGACAATGCGCCTGTCTTCAACCAATCTGTGTACAAAGCTACAGTGATGGAAAACTCTCCAAGAGACACGTACGTGACCACTGTTAATGCCAGTGATGCAGATTTTGGCTCTAATGGTATTGTTTCCTATTATTTCTCAGATTTAAATAGTAACATGAATGATTTATTCACTGTCAGCGAGAAAACTGGAGAAATCTTGATAAAAGGCGCAATTGATTATGAAAAAGACAAGAAGTTTGAACTCAGACTGGATGCAAAAGATCAGGGAGGATTAACTGATTCCTGTAAAGTGATCATTGAAGTAGCTGATATAAATGACAACACCCCCACTGTTAGTGTAATGTCATTCACCAGTCCTGTGTCAGAGGACTCTCCTCCTGGTACAACTATTGGCATCATAAATGTCAAAGATCTTGACTCAGGTGATAATGGACAGGTTAACTGTAGGATTGAAGAAAACGCACCTTTTAAGATCAAATCCAATTTGAGGAACTACTACACTTTGGTCACAGACACAGTTTTAGATCGGGAAAGTGTTTCAGAGTACAACATCACTGTAGTTGCAACAGATGCAGGAGTTCCTCCTCTGTCAACAAAGAAAACTTTTAATTTGAGGGTCTCCGATGTGAATGACAATGCTCCATTGTTTCCACAAGTAGTTTACAATGCGTTCATCACCGAGAATAACTCTCCTGGTGTGTCTATAGTCACTTTACAAGCTAAAGATCCTGATGCGAACCAAAACTCGAGAATATCTTACATCCTACAAGACAGTGATATCAGCGGATCTCCAATTTCTGGTTATGTCTCAGTCAATGCAGACAGCGGAGTTGTGCACGCAGTGCGCTCTTTTGATTATGAGCAAATCAAGCAGCTGACTTTTGTCGTCAGAGCTCAGGATGGAGGCTCCCCTCCACTCAGCAGCAACGTGACAGTGAGAATGGTGATCCAGGACCAGAACGATAACCCCCCTCAGGTCCTGTACCCGGTGCAGACTGGAGGCTCATTGGTGGCTGAGATGGTGCCTCGTGCAGCAGATGTGGGCTATCTGGTGACCAAAGTGGTGGCTGTTGATGTGGACTCTGGCCAGAATGCCTGGCTGTCGTATAAACTGCAGAGAGCCACAGACAGGGCGCTGTTTGAGGTGGGCTCCCAGAATGGAGAGATCCGGACTATCCGCCAAGTGAGTGATAAAGATGCAGTGAAACAGAGACTGACTGTTATAGTGGAGGACAACGGGCAGCCGTCTCGTTCAGCTACAGTCATTGTTAACGTGGCGGTGGCGGACAGCTTCCCTGAAGTGCTGTCTGAGTTCACTGACTTTGCACACGACAAGGAGTACAATGACAACCTGACTTTTTACTTAGTGCTGGCTCTGGCTGTGGTGTCGTTCCTCTTCATCACGTGTTTGGTGGTGATCATCTCAGTCAAAATCTACAGATGGAGACAGTCTCGCATCCTGTATCAGTCCAGTCTGCCTGTCATTCCATATTATCCCCCACGTTACTCAGACACTTTGGGCACAGGGACTCTCCAGCACGTGTATAACTACGAGGTGTGCAGGACGACAGACTCGAGAAAGAGTGACTGTAAGTTTGGCAGAGCTGGTAGTCAGAACGTGCTGATGATGGACCCCAGTTCTACAGGGACCATGCAGAGGATGCAGAGTGAGAAGAGCATCCTGGATGAACCAGACTCTCCTCTTGAGGTTAGTTTATTATGCCACACCTTTGTTCATGCCATTTAATGTTCGTCATTATAATTTTCCGTGGTCTCTGACCCGTTTACTAAATTTCAGCACCACAGACAGCAGCTCTTCCTGCCTTCTCGATGGAATGGCTCAACATCCTGGGAGTTTTTTGAAAGGATATGACTTAGTGTAACCTCATTTAACTCAACATTTAACTTTCCCTTGTACAATTATGTTATAATAAGCATCCTGTTGAATGTTTTTTACTGTTTTCTTTCCTGGCTCCAACACTTTCTGAGTTTTGTTTGTTTGATTTTTATTTGTTCTCTTATTTTAGTTGTCGGTTTTACCAGCGCTGCAGTGCTGATCTAATTCGTGCTGACACATTTGGACTTATATACTGTCCTGAGCTGTGCTTTAAGGGACGCCTAAAAAACAGGACTCTTACCTTGACGTATGACTCCTGTACTAATGATTATTTATGCCAAAAAAGTGATCTGTCATACAGCTCTTTTGCGCAAGAAAACAAACATTCCTAACAAGATAGCGCCTACATTTCTTGTGGAGACATCAGTTCTCTGACATCAGTCTTATGTCCCCCCTATCATAGCATTAGTTATGCGGATATTTCAATAATCAGTCATTTCATTATCCCATACCATTTTCATGCAGGTAACAAACATTTCAAATACACATTGACAGTCCCGCACCTTTTCTCCAAGTCACTCGTTCAAACTCTGAATTCCAACTCCACAATAACGCATAAATAAATGTTATACAAAAAATGACTGGAAATTAATTTGTGATTGCAGATTGAATATTGGTAGGTTGTACTAAGCTCTGCATTTTTTATGTTAAACCCCAACCAAGTGAATAATGTTTGCAGGACAAATATTAAGTGTTGCATGGTGTTCCTGATTTTGACTCTGAGGGACGCTGTTGGTCAATGAAACGTCTCTTAAGCAGCACACCACCTTCGCTACTCTAACCAATGGGAGCGAGAGATTGTGGCATTATGTGGGCAAACATTGAAGGGGAAACGATTCGCAGCATCTGTGAACTCCTTTTAGATATTTAAAAACGCCAGCGTGATTCTCCTTTAGAGTTAAGATTTCCCATAAACATTTTTCTCGTCTTTAAGGATTATTTCTGCGTTTTTCTGTGGCCATGGAATGTGGAATACTCCCCTGCAATCGCTGCGTGAAATGGCGCTCTGGCTGCGGACTGAAGTGGCAGATCGTCTTTTTCTTCGTGTATTTCATTAATGTGATCAGCGGACATATTCGATATTCCATCCCAGAGGAGATGAAGAAAGGCTCCCTAATCGGTAATGTAGCCCAGGATCTTGGTCTGGATTTGAGGAGGCTTCGCTCTGGGCGGGCCCGTATCGTGACCGGGGAAAACAACCATTACACCGAGCTGAAGACAGACAAAGGGACGCTGGTCGTGAATGAGAGAATAGATCGAGAGCAGCTCTGCGGAGACGTGACACCGTGTAGCTTCAGCTTTGAGATGATTTTGGAAAATCCCATGGAGCTCCACCAAATCACAGTCGAAATAACAGACATCAATGACCACTCGCCAACATTTAAGAGAGATAAAATACATTTTGATATCAGTGAAATAGCAAATGCAGGCGCTCGTTTTCCGTTGACGAGTGCAGAAGATCCCGATGTTGGTGTCAACGGACTCAAAGAATATTTCCTGACTGAGAATGAGAATTTTATTTTGAAACAAAGCTCGAATGCAGATGGAAAAAAATATGCGGAGATGGTTTTACAGAAGCCTTTAGACAGAGAGACGAATCCTTCACTGTCTCTCAAGCTGATAGCAGTGGATGGCGGAACTCCTCAGAGATCTGGTACAGTCAATATAGATATTACTGTTCTTGATAACAATGATAATGCACCTGTATTTAATCAATCTGTGTACAAGCCACAGTGATGGAGAATTCTCCCAAGACACGTACGTAACAACTGTAAATGCCAGTGACGCAGATTTTGGTTCAAACAGTGTTGTTACCTATTATTTCTCAGATCTGAACAGTGGCTTGGTGACTTGTTCACAATAGATGAAAAAACTGGAATAATTTTGATCAAAGGTTCTGTTGATTATGAAAAAGACAAAAAATTTGAACTCAGACTTGATGCAAAAGACCAGGGAGGCCTGACAGATTCGTGCAAAGTAACAATCGAGGTAACTGATGTCAATGACAACACCCCCACTATAAGTGTGATGTCATTCACCAGTCCTGTATCAGAGGACTCTCCTCCAGGTACAACTATAGGAATCATTAATGTAAAAGATCTCGATTCAGGTGATAACGGACAGGTGAGCTGTAGAATTGAACAAAATGCACCTTTCAAGATCAAATCCAATTTGAGGAACTATTACACTTTGGTCACCGATACTGTATTAGATCGTGAGAGTGTTTCAGAGTATAACATCACTGTTGTTGCGACAGATGCAGGAATGCCTCCTCTTTCGACAAAGAGAAACTTTCATTTAAAGGTCTCTGATGTGAACGATAACGCTCCAGTGTTTCCGAAAAGTGTTTACACTGCGTTCATAACAGAGAACAACTCTCCAGGTGTTTCTGTTCTCACGTTGAGAGCTAAAGATCCTGATGAGAACCAGAATGCCCGATATCTTATATTCTTGAGGACACCAATATCGGGGGGTCCCCAGTGTCTGGTTATGTATCAGTTAACACAGAGAGTGGAGTCGTGCATGCAGTGCGTTCATTTGATTATGAGCAGATCAAACAGCTGGTTTTCGTTGTGAAAGCGCAGGATGGAGGCTCCCCTCCTCTCAGCAGCAACGTGACAGTGAAACTCCTGATCCAGGACCAGAATGACAACCCCCCTCAGGTCCTGTACCCGGTCCAGACCGGTGGCTCAGTGGTGGCTGAGATGGTGCCTCGTGCAGCAGATGTGGGCTATCTGGTGACCAAAGTGGTGGCTGTTGATGTGGACTCTGGACAGAATGCGTGGCTGTCGTACAAACTGCAGAAAGCCACAGACAGGGCGCTGTTTGAGGTGGGCTCACAGAATGGAGAGATCCGAACTATCCGCCAAGTGAGTGATAAAGATGCAGTGAAACAAAGACTGACTGTCATAGTGGAGGACAACGGGCAGCCGTCTCGTTCAGCTACAGTCATTGTGAACGTGGCGGTGGCGGACAGCTTCCCTGAGGTGCTGTCAGAGTTCACAGACTTTGCTCACGACAAGGAGTACAATGACAACCTGACGTTTTACTTAGTGCTGGCTCTGGCTGTGGTGTCGTTCCTGTTCATCACGTGTTTGGTGGTGATCATATCAGTGAAAATCTACAGATGGAGACAGTCTCGCATCATGTATCACTCCAATCTGCCTGTGATTCCATATTATCCTCCACGTTACTCAGACACTATGGCCACAGGGACTCTGCCACACGTGTACAATTACGAGGTGTGCAGGACGACAGACTCGAGAAAGAGTGACTGTAAGTTCGGCAGAGCTGGGAGTCAGAACGTGCTGATAATGGACCCCAGCTGCACAGGGACCATGCAGAGGATGCAGAGTGAGAAGAGCATCCTGGATGAACCAGACTCTCCTTTAGAGGTATGAGGTTGAGTTCTCCTGCATCTCCCCTCCTTTTTTATGTCTTTACCCCTTTTACTTGAATGCTTTTCTTTGTTTTTGTCTTAGTCATCTTCAGTACTACCACAATGGACAGAAGGTTCTTGATTTCTGCCAGTGCCTGTCATGGGCGCATTCAAAAATATTTCTTTTCAACTGAATGACCTTAATGATGGTTATCAACATGTACAGATCGTTCTTCTTTACATGGTCTTTTTTTTTTTTTTTTTTTTTTTTTTTTTTTTTAATGTGTGGGTGTGTGTGTGTGTGTGTGTGTGGGGGGGGGGGGGGGGGGGTGTAAAACGATCAATCATCCATTTTCTTCATTTTTTTTGTTTAGAGAGAGACACTTAATGAATATTATTTGTTCACTATCATATATAGTGTTTGTTCACTGCAGCCCGTAGTTTCATCTTCATCCTTATCTGCCTCTTATATACACATGGTACTCTTTCCATTTTTTCTCAGTCCTGTCAGAGCCCCCAGTTACTTATATGGAACTCTATTTCGCCCACATTAACCATATCATTTTATATTATCTTTACTTTAAATTATATTCCTTCCCCCTTTCTTCATTTTCAACTCGTTGCTATTGTCACCTTGAACTGCAAGGGCCGCTGTTGCTCTACCAAGCACACTCGAATGGGCTTTTCTTAATGCAGCTACACCTCCTGCTCTTCTCTCAGTGTGTTGCGGAGAGTGTGGCATTCGCTCCTTCTTTTCGCCGGTGATATTACGACTTATTTGTCTGCCCTTTTAATGCATTTTAAAAGATTACATCAATCAGAGGACACCCCCGTGTACATGCTGGCCTCTTGTGACTTATTTGTTTGCTGAGTGGATTAAATTGCTTCAGGAACATGCCTTTTATCAGCAGGAGACCCTCGATAAAATGGCAAGTACGGGCTTTTATTCTTGTTTCTTTATTCGACGTCACACTCTGTCAGATCCGCTATTCAGTCCCAGAGGAAATGAAAAAGGGCTCATTCGTTGGTAATGTGGCTGAAGATTTAGGCATCGATGCTAAGAGACTGATATCAGGCGGTGCCCGAATAGTTAGCAGCGATAGCAGCGAGTATATAAGGTTGGATGTAGACAAAGGGATTCTGGTGGTGGGGGAAAGGATTGACAGAGAGCAGCTCTGCGGACAGTTATCGCCCTGTAGCCTCAATTTTGAAATGATAACTACGAACCCTATGCAGTTACACAGTGTTGTAGTTGAGGTGTTGGATGTTAATGATAACGCACCTGTGTTCCCCGAAAAAGAGGTGCATGTAGAAATCCTAGAATCTGCTCTTTTGGGGACTGAGATATTACAAGAGAGTGCTACAGATCCGGACGTTGGCATCAACGCTTTACACGGATATACATTACAACCAACAACACATTTCAATATCAAAGTCCTCTCCAGTCCAAACGGTCACAAATACGCGCAGCTGTATCTTGCCAACGCTTTAGACCGGGAGAGGGAGGATAAACTGCTTCTCACGCTGACCGCTGTGGACGGCGGTCAGCCACAGCGGTCAGGGACACTGAAAATACATGTAACTGTGCTAGACACTAACGACAATGCCCCGGTTTTTACACAGTCACTATTTAAGGCGACTGTTAAAGAAAATGTACCAAAGGGAACCTCGGTGCTGAAAGTGAGCGCAACGGATGCAGATAAAGGTATGAATGGCCACGTTACATATCATTTTAATCGTATGTCAGGTAATGTGGCCGAGCTGTTTAAGTTGGATGAAAATAGTGGGGATTTGACTGTAAACGGTGTCATTGATTATGAGGAGATTAACATTTACGAGATTGGTGTGCAGGCTAAAGATCAAGGTGGACAGAGCACATCAACAAAGGTGGTAATCGAGGTGACTGATGTAAATGATAATGCCCCCGTGATAACATTAACCTCGTTTACCAGTGCTATAGCAGAGGACTCTCCTAGTGGTACTACTGTGGCAATTATAAACGTTAAAGATCTAGATTCAGGAAAAAATGGCAAAGTAGACTGCTCACTGAAAGACAATATCCCATTTGCAATTCACTCCTCTCTAAAGAACTATTACACTGTAGTCACAAACGGTGTCCTTGACAGGGAGCTTAATCCTAATTATACGATAACTTTCACTGCTGTGGATGAAGGGAGCCCACCACTGTCAACTAATAAGACAATAACACTTCGGATATCCGACGTAAATGACAACGCACCTGTATTTGAACAGAGTTATTATGAAGCTAACATCATGGAGAATAACTTGCCAGGATTATCCGTGTTTTCCGTAAAGGCACAAGACTTGGACTTTGGATCTAACGCACGTGTGTCTTACCTGCTTGTTGATACTCAGTTGAATGGTAACCCTATATCCACCTATATCTCTGTTAACGCTGAGAGTGGGGTTATACGGGCCGTGCGATCATTCGACTTTGAGCAAATGAATGCCCTAAATATACGCGTTAAAGCGCAAGATGGGGGTTCTCCTCCACTCAGCAGCAATACTACAGTGAAATTAAATATTCAAGACCAGAACGACAACCCCCCTCAGGTCCTGTACCCGGTGCAGACTGGAGGCTCACTGGTGGCTGAGATGGTGCCTCGTGCAGCAGATGTGGGCTATCTGGTGACCAAAGTGGTGGCTGTTGATGTGGACTCTGGCCAGAATGCCTGGCTGTCGTATAAACTGCAGAGAGCCACAGACAGAGCGCTGTTTGAGGTGGGCTCCCAGAATGGAGAGATCCGGACTATCCGCCAAGTGAGTGACAAAGATGCAGTGAAACAGAGACTGACTGTTATAGTGGAGGACAACGGGCAGCCGTCTCGTTCAGCTACAGTCATTGTTAACGTGGCGGTGGCGGACAGCTTCCCTGAAGTGCTGTCTGAGTTCACTGACTTTGCACACGACAAGGAGTACAATGACAACCTGACTTTTTACTTAGTGCTGGCTCTGGCTGTGGTGTCGTTCCTCTTCATCACGTGTTTGGTGGTGATCATCTCAGTCAAAATCTACAGATGGAGACAGTCTCGCATCCTGTATCAGTCCAGTCTGCCTGTCATTCCATATTATCCCCCACGTTACTCAGACACTTTGGGCACAGGGACTCTCCAGCACGTGTACAACTACGAGGTGTGCAGGACGACAGACTCGAGAAAGAGTGACTGTAAGTTCGGCAGAGCTGGTAGTCAGAATGTGCTGATGATGGACCCCAGTTCAACAGGGACCATGCAGAAGATGCAGAGTGAGAAGAGCATCCTGGATGAACCGGACTCTCCTCTGAAGGTGAGGCCTTTGTCCTATTAATCATCATGCACTGTTTGGTTGGCAAAGCTGCCTTGAGGTTTAAATAGTCATCGATGATGTACTTTAAGACTCCAACCTTCAGGACAGCTTCACCTATTAGTAACCCATACTTCTTTTATACCACAATCCCCGAGAAGGTTGTTCTTGTATCAGTGATTTTTTTTCTTTCTTTTTAATTTGTTATTTATTTCATTTATTCGTACATAATTTCACAAAGCTTTATACTAACCGAGTAGTTATGTCAGAGCCTCGGTGCTAGCAATACAGAAATTTTGAAAATACATAGGCTATTAAAAAAAAAAATATTACGAAGTTTTGCAGCAAATCATACATAATGTTTTTATTTACCTTTATGTCTGTGGAATACATGTACAGTGCCCAGCATAAATGAGTACACCCTCTATTAAAAGTAATGTATCAATCAATATCTAAATGAACAAAAGAACAATTTCCAAAGTTTTGACAAAGCAGAGCGAAACATAACTTCTTTTTTTTTTTTTTTTTTTTTTTTTTTAACCAAAAGATGAAAACAAGGGTAATATGATAACTAAACTTTAGTTTTTCTCCCACTCCTTTGATTGGGGTGTACTTATTTTTTTCATCCTGATCTTAAATTGAGAAAAATCCTTTTCTTTGTGTGCAACTCAGACAAATCTTGTTTGCAATCAATGGCCGACATTCGGGGGAGTATTTTGTGATATTGTTTGCCATAGAAAATGTTGATTTTGAAAGGAAACTAAAGGTTTTCTGACAAATTAGAAGGGGTGTCCTCATTTATGCTGAGCACTGTATTTCCCTTCTTCTTACTGAAGTCCTCCCCCTAATACACATCTCTCCTCCCCCTCCCGGCTGTATGTGTTCATGGTGTTCATGTTTTGAACAGTGAGTGACGCTGTTGGTCTGTGAAACAAGTATTTGAAGTTAATAAAGGGGAGGCAGAGCCTTCATTTTCTGTTCTATCAGAGGAAGGAGGCAAACTGTGAGCGTTGTCTGTAGGAATATAACCACGACTCGATTCAGGACGAGGACATTAAAACCAATGGAGTACTTGATGAAACTTTAGATTGTCTTTTCCTCTCACTGGATTTAATACAACAGGCATTTGATTTCCTTTTTGTTGATGAAATGGCGTTTGGAAAATCTCTGTCCCGCGGAGAAGGGCGTTTGTGCGGTGTGTCAATATGGCCGTGTCTGGTCCTCGTCTTGTGCCTCTGCCACTTCGTATCTGGCCAGATCAGGTATACAATACCAGAGGAGCAGAAAAAAGGCTCTCCTATCGGTAATGTAGCTCAAGACCTTGGTTTGGATGTTCAAAGGCTTCGTTCTGGCCGTGCTCGTATCGTGACTCGACAAAGCATTCCTTACACTGAGCTACAAACAGACAAAGGCTTTTTAGTCGTGAGCGAGAGAATAGACCGAGAGCAGCTCTGCAGAGATGTCACACCGTGCAGCTACAGCTTTGAGGTCATTTTAGAAAATCCAATGGAACTACACCGAGTTACCGTGGAAATAACCGACATAAATGACAATTCTCCCACATTTAGAAAGGATGATATTAAATTTGAAATAAGCGAATCAGCCGCGCTCGGATCACGCTTTTTATTACCCAGTGCTGAAGACACAGACGTGGGCAGCAACGGTCTCCAGAAGTATATTCTTACGACTAATGATGTTTTCGGTTTAAAGCAACATTCGAGCCCAGATGGCCGAAAATATGCCGAGATGGTCTTACAAAAAGCATTAGACAGAGAAAGCCAGCCAAGAATATTATTGAAGCTGATCGCTGTGGACGGTGGAAATCCACATAGATCTGGTACAGTAAATATAGACATTACAGTACTTGATGTTAATGACAATCCCCCCATTTTTAACCAGTCCCTCTATAGGGCTACTGTCCCAGAGAATGCATCAAAAGGGACTTATATCACAACAGTAAATGCAAGTGATGCAGACAGTGGATCAAACGGTGTCGTCACATACAGATTTTCAAACATAAAAGAGCAGCTGGCTGACATATTTCATTTAGATGAAATTACAGGGATTATGACACTTACAGGGGAAGTGGATTATGAAAAAGACAAGAAGTTTGAGATAATGATTGAAGCCATGGACCAAGGAGGTCTTACGGATTCAAGTAAAGTGCTGCTTGAGATTGTAGATGTGAACGATAATGCACCTGTTATAAATGTGATGTCTTTCTCCAGCCCGGTGCCTGAGGATTCTGCTTCCGGTACAACTGTCGCAATAATTAATGTGGTTGACGCAGACTCGGATCAAAATGGCCAAGTTGTTTGTAAACCAGAAAAAAGTCTCCCCTTTAAAATGAAATCAACGCTAACTAGTTACTATGCACTAGTAACAGATGCAGCTTTTGACAGAGAGGTTGTCCCGGAATATAACATAACAGTCACGGCCACAGACTCCGGCGAGCCGCCTTTATCCAGTACAACAGTATTGCTACTGAGAATCTCTGATGTAAATGACAATGTCCCTGTGTTTGATAAAATGAGCTACATCTCTCAGGTCATAGAGAATAATTCTCCTGGTCTGTCCATATTTTCTGTCAGAGCACACGACAGTGACTGGAACCAAAACGCAAGGATATCTTACTTTTTGGAAGAAACGCAGATAAATGGTAGCCCGGTTTCATCATACATCTCTATTAACTCTGAAACCGGGGCTGTTCATGCAGTGCGCTCTTTTGATTATGAGCAAATCAAGGAGCTTCAATTCACTGTCAGAGCTCAGGATGGAGGCTCCCCTCCACTCAGCAGCAACGTGACAGTGAGAATGGTGATCCAGGACCAGAACGACAACCCCCCTCAGGTCCTGTACCCGGTGCAGACTGGAGGCTCACTGGTGGCTGAGATGGTGCCTCGTGCAGCAGATGTGGGCTATCTGGTGACCAAAGTGGTGGCTGTTGATGTGGACTCTGGCCAGAATGCCTGGCTGTCGTATAAACTGCAGAGAGCCACAGACAGGGCGCTGTTTGAGGTGGGCTCCCAGAATGGAGAGATCCGGACTATCCGCCAAGTGAGTGATAAAGATGCAGTGAAACAGAGACTGACTGTTATAGTGGAGGACAACGGACAGCCGTCTCGTTCAGCTACAGTCATTGTGAACGTGGCGGTGGCGGACAGCTTCCCTGAAGTGCTGTCTGAGTTCACTGACTTTGCACACGACAAGGAGTACAATGACAACCTGACTTTTTACTTAGTGCTGGCTCTGGCTGTGGTGTCGTTCCTCTTCATCACGTGTTTGGTGGTGATCATCTCAGTCAAAATCTACAGATGGAGACAGTCTCGCATCCTGTATCAGTCCAGTCTGCCTGTCATTCCATATTATCCCCCACGTTACTCAGACACTTTGGGCACAGGGACTCTCCAGCACGTGTACAACTACGAGGTGTGCAGGACGACAGACTCGAGAAAGAGTGACTGTAAGTTCGGCAGAGCTGGTAGTCAGAACGTGCTGATGATGGACCCCAGTTCAACAGGGACCATGCAGAGGATGCAGAGTGAGAGAAGCATCCTGGATGAGCCAGACTCTCCTCTGGAGGTCAGTGTAGCTGTATTTCTTTGTTCTCGTACTGGTAATGTTGGATACCTTTTCTTGTCATTGTAAAATTATTAAAATCTTGTAGGCCTTGTAAGTACAATATCTTTCTATTAAGGTTTTATTATATTCCTCAACAT
Organism: Cetoscarus ocellatus; assembly: GCA_037902135.1. Classification (NCBI taxonomy): domain Eukaryota; kingdom Metazoa; phylum Chordata; class Actinopteri; order Labriformes; family Labridae; genus Cetoscarus; species Cetoscarus ocellatus. The sequence continues at coordinate 109,679 of JBAMNC010001004.1, forward strand.
TTAGTTATATTTGCTTCATAATTTCTAAGGAGATACTTTTCCCCCTACTTTTTTAAAAATGTATTCATTATTCGTAGTTGTATATATTTTTTTTTGTTTGTTTGTTTGTTTGTTTTTTGTTTGTTTGTTTTTCGCAGCATCGTTATTAACTATATTTCCCTGAGGTTTTTGAAGAATATGGATTTCTTTGACTCCGTGGGTCTGAGCTCTGTTTGAAATTAACACTGAACCATTCGCGGGCTGCCCAGTTCAGCACCATGGACAGAGATCACACATCAACTGTATTGCAGTCAGTATGGACTTTCAGAACTTGTAAGGTCATTACGTTACTTCTTAGTTAATACAGTACAATGTTGTCAACTTGTATTAAAACTACATATTTTTAGGTTGTTGAATTTTATATAACGGAGACTTATTTTAATATAAAAACAACAACAACAACAACAACAACAACAACAACAACAACAACAATAATAATAATGATAATAATAATAATAATACTTTCTTGAAGGTAGAATGTTGTTTTTTGGCTCACTAATATAATTTCATACCAAAGTTTTCACTCCTCCGAGTTGTTACATTTTATCCCACTGTTGTGTGATATTTATCAAACACAGCATCCTGGATGAACCAGACCCTTCACCTGGAGGCAGGTTGAAGAACTGAAATTCACTTGATTATGTCGTTCGAATTTCAGTCTTCAAAAGTATTAACCATTCGTGATTTACCTGTTTTCCGCACCATGGGTAGAGACTGCACATGCTGTACTTAACATCTGAACTTTATAATGTCCTTACATTACGTCTTAAACATTTATATAGCTTAATATTGTCATGTTATCTTACAGCTGCATTACTTTGAAGTTGCTAATTGTTTAGAGAGACAGTTTTCGTGAAATGGAAAAAAGGATTTGTGTGCTTTTTTTTTTTTTCATTTTTGGCTCAGCAAAGTTTTACTCCAACGACATTTTTTTCTCTTCTAAGTCACTGTTGCTTTTTACCCCACTGTTGTGTAATTTTAATAAAAAGTTAACTAACCGAGAGAAAATCCTCGACTTTTCTCACCTTTCTCAAATTGGCTGTGGACCCGTGGGCAAAGCTTCAGTGCTGTGCAGGATTACGGTTAAAGTTGGCAGTCAAAACAGCTTAACTCATTTGTCTTTCTGCTGTTGTTTGATTAAATATGTGGGCGTCTTAACGCATCTTTTGGCAAGATATTCTTACAGTTTTTGTGACAGAAAGTTTATGTATTGTCCCTGCTGGTTCCTTCATTAGACTGAATAGAAAATGTACATATATTTTTCTCCAACTTGATTGCAGTTTGTTTGTTCATTCCTCTGTTTGGACTCTAAGGGACGCTGTTGGTCAGGAAAACGGAGCCTGGTGTGGTTGTTGGGATAAAGGAGAGAAAGAGGGGGGAGAAAAACAGTCAGTTCATACAAGGAGGCAGTCGATGAAAATTCTCTCCATTAGACGAGCAGTTTATTGTAGTAATGCAATGATTTTGACTGATGTCTATGCACAACTGTTTCATTGGACGGTGCCTTGTTTCCTTCTGTAGTGGTTGAACACATTTTCGGTCACCAGTCGGACTTTGTTCTTTACACCATGGGGATACGCCATCGTGGATGCGGAAAATGGCTGCTGTGTGAGACTCGTTCATGGCAAATACTCATTCTTTGCTACATGGTTTGCACCATCAGTGGCCAAATCAGGTATTCCGTGCCAGAGGAAATGAAGAAAGGCTCTCTTATTGGTAACGTGGCACAAGACCTCGGTTTGGATCTGAAAAGGCTTCGCTCTGGCCGGGCCCGAATCGTGAGTGGAGAAAACACCCAGTACATCGAGCTGAAGACAGACAAAGGGACTCTAGTTGTGAGCGACAGAATCGACAGAGAAGAGCTCTGCGGAGACATTTCACCTTGCAGCTTCAGTTTCGAGATAATTTTGGAAAATCCTATCGAGCTGCACCGAGTCACAGTCGAAATATTGGATGTAAATGATCACGCGCCGACATTTAAAAGTAATATAATTAATCTGGAAATAACCGAATCTGCTACAGTAGGATCTCATTTTGACTTAGAAAGTGCATATGATCCCGATTCGGGAATCAATAGCCTTAAAAATTACATTTTATCACCGAATGAAAATTTTGTCTTAAAGCAACAGTCCAACGCCGATGGAGTCCAACTCGCTGTGATGATTTTACAGAAGCCTTTAGACAGAGAGCTGCATCAACACCTCACTTTGAGGCTGATTGCCGTAGATGGAGGGACTCCACAGCGATCTGGTACAGTAAACCTTGATGTGACTGTTATTGATGTCAATGATAATCGTCCCGTTTTTAATCAGTCATTGTACACTGCAACTGTGAGAGAAAATGCACCTGTGGGAACTTATGTTACAACTGTAAATGCCTCAGACGCCGACAGCGGGTCTAATGGCTTGGTTTCATATTCCATTTCTAACCTATATGGGAAGTCTCGTGAACTATTTGCAATCGACAGTTTATCCGGCAAAATAACTGTCGCTGATAATATTGACTTCGAAAAGGACAAAAAATACGAAATACGAGTTATCGCCAAAGACCAAGGCGGTCTCAGTGAGGCAACTAAAGTCGTGATTGACGTTACTGACGTAAATGATAATTCTCCCGTTATAAATATAATGTCCTTTTCCAGCCTTGTTTCAGAGGATGTTTCTCCTGGCACGACTATTGCTGTTTTTAATATAAAGGATGCAGACTCTGAGAGAAATGGTCAAATAACGTGTTCAATAAATTCTCATCTTCCATTTAAAATACACACTTCTCTGACAAATTATTATAATTTGCTCACAGATGCACCGCTTGATCGTGAAATGAAATCAGAGTATAATATAACAATAACAGCAACCGATTCAGGTACTCCGCCACTGTCGGCAGAGACAACTTTACACCTAAAACTTTCTGATGTAAACGACAATGCCCCGCTCTTTACTATTCCGAGTTATTCTGCCGTTATCTTTGAAAATAATGTTCCGGGCATTTCAATATCCAGTGTTAGTGCTCGGGATGCTGACTGGAATCAAAATGCAAGAATTGCATACTTTCTGGATGATACCCAGATAAGTGGTAGCCCAGTTTCCTCATACGTGTCCATTAACTCAGAAACTGGGGTCTTAAATGCAGTCCGCTCTTTTGATTATGAGCAAATCAAGCAGTTTCAGTTCACCGTCAGGGCGCAGGATGGAGGCTCCCCTCCACTCAACAGCAACGTGACAGTAAAAATAGTGATCCAGGATCAGAACGACAACCCCCCTCAGGTCCTGTACCCGGTGCAGACTGGAGGCTCACTGGTGGCTGAGATGGTGCCTCGTGCCGCAGATGTGGGCTATCTGGTGACCAAAGTGGTGGCTGTTGATGTGGACTCTGGCCAGAATGCCTGGCTGTCGTATAAACTGCAGAGAGCCACAGACAGGGCGCTGTTTGAGGTGGGCTCCCAGAATGGAGAGATCCGGACTATCCGCCAAGTGAGTGACAAAGATGCAGTGAAACAGAGACTGACTGTTATAGTGGAGGACAACGGGCAGCCGTCTCGTTCAGCTACAGTCATTGTGAACGTGGCGGTGGCGGACAGCTTCCCTGAAGTGCTGTCTGAGTTCACTGACTTTGCACACGACAAGGAGTACAATGACAACCTGACTTTTTACTTAGTGCTGGCTCTGGCTGTGGTGTCGTTCCTCTTCATCACGTGTTTGGTGGTGATCATCTCAGTCAAAATCTACAGATGGAGACAGTCTCGCATCCTGTATCAGTCCAGTCTGCCTGTCATTCCATATTATCCCCCACGTTACTCAGACACTTTGGGCACAGGGACTCTCCAGCACGTGTACAACTACGAGGTGTGCAGGACGACAGACTCGAGAAAGAGTGACTGTAAGTTCGGCAGAGCTGGTAGTCAGAACGTGTTGATGATGGACCCCAGTTCAACAGGGACCATGCAGAGGATTCAGGGTGAGAAGAGCATCCTGGATGAACCGGACTCTCCTCTGGAGGTTAGTTTATTAATTTAGATCGTTTCTCTGACTTTTTACAGATCAAGTTACACTGCATTTTGTCTTGGCGTTGATTTTTTTTTACTTTCAGGACCACGGACAGTGACTCACAGAAAGCCTTAAAACGACATTCACAATAGGCAAAGCTTTCTATACACTGCACAAGGTCTTTTTCTAACATATATGAAGTCATTCTTCTTTTGTACAGTAATCGTCCTGTTTTTTTTTTTTTTATTATTTTGTGTTGATTTCATGCTTTAGTTAGTGTTGTTCAATACCGACCTACATGATTAGGGAACTCTCATGCAGCGATATAGTGCAACTGGCATATGAACTCAGTATAATCTAATACAATTAATTACATTCAATCAGATTCACTGGCATGTTTTTTGTGTGTTGCAACAGCATCTTAACATAATTCACGGAATTTAAAATGAACGAAATCAATCTTGTGAAGTAGAGAATTGCTTACCATATATAGTATCGACATTATCTTAATGACTAAAGATCAGATTGTTTTAAAACAAAAACTTTTTTTTATTGTAGGTCAAAAACACTCTTTACACTGAGGAAAAAAAAAAAGTTGTGTTTTTGTAAAAAATATTCATGGCCTAGTTTCTCTTTCTCATCTTAATATTTCAGTGATTCTTATGTTTTTTGTTTTGTGTTTTGTTTTGTTTTTTTCGTTTTTTCAACACATATATTTTTAAACACTATTGCCATAGCATATTTTAATAATTCATGAATTATTAAATGAAAACCATCACCTACTAGCAGTCAGAAAATGAACTTTTTGCCGATAGAGAAAGGCTTTTATAGTCACATGGGTAATAATCAAATTGCAATCAAACCAAACTTTTTTGTTCCTTTCTAATGATTAAAAACAAAAATACAGAAAAACACTAAAAAGAAAATAACATCCTTTTCTTGAGTTTTTATTTTTTCATGTAGAGTTTTTTCAGGACCTTGAATCTCTCGCTTCCTCTATCTCTCCCTTTTAGGTGTCCCTGTCTCTGAATTCATTTTCACTTCTGAAGATTTATGGCATGACTGCTGCACAACATTGCAAATACATGGTATACAAAATCACTTCTTTAAGCCAGAGGTAAAGTGTGGGTTCATGGACGTGTTTTTGTAAAATACCTGTCAATGTTACACTACAACAAAGTGGAAAATTAGGCTCATGCCTTTTTTCCTTGACATTTCTTGGATCCTAAGATATATTTAAGGTATTGACCATGTTGTCCTGTATACACATGTTTTATGCCACATGTGACCTTTAAACTACAGACTTGGTAACATGATAACATGATTTGTTTTGTTTTGTTTTTGTTTGTTTTTTTTATTTTTTGTTTTGTTTTTGTTTCATTTCATCTCAATTTTGATAAATGCATCTTTGTATTTAGTAATTCTCTGACGTTGGTGTGTCAGTATTGTTAGCAGATAGGACTTGTGGATTAATGATGGGTTTAATTAAACAACAGAATTTGCGTTAGTTAATAGATTGTGTAATTGTTTTCAATTGTCTGACATTCGGTTGCCTGTACAATAAGAAGTGTAGTTTAACCAATTGAACAGAGAGGGACGCTGTTGGCCATCAAGTTTTTGTGAAGCGTTTGTTGCAGCACCTCCTCTAGCTCAGTATATTACATCGTAAAATAGAGGGAGGAATATTAGACTGCCAGGACCGCCATTGACATCACAAGCCAGGACTACACGATGGGATTTTTGTGTTGGAGAATTTAGCAAAAATAACATCTTTGGATCATATTGATTGTTGACGGATTAATTACGAATCCTTAGTGTGATCAAAGAGTGGATATTTCGCCTTTCTTCACAGACGTGTTGACTGAAATGATGGGATGGCAAGTGCTGTTGTTTCTCTCTGTGCTTCATCTCAGTGTAATACACGGGCAGGTCAGCTATTCTATTCCCGAGGAGATGAAAACGGGAGCTGTGGTAGGCAATATAGCCCAGGATTTGGGTCTAGGTGTAGATAGACTGAAGTCCGGTAAAGCTCGTATTTACACCGGTAACACTGAGGAATATATTGAACTGCGGCGAGACAGAGGAGTCCTCCTCGTTAAAGACAGAATAGACAGAGAGGCGCTGTGTGGGCAGACAATGCCTTGCGCGCTCCATTTTCAAATGATCCTGGAAAACCCGATGGAGTTTTACACGGTTACTGTTGAAATTACTGATATAAATGACAACCCTCCAACATTTGAGAGAGGTGAGATGAAATTTGAAATTTCGGAATCAGCTCTTACTGGAGCTCGTTTCGTCTTAGAGAGAGCCGTAGATGATGATGTTGGTGTAAATGGCTTGAGCAGCTACGCCCTAAAACCCACTGATAATTTTTCTCTGAAAACGATCAGCAGAGGAGACGGGACCAAACACGTGGAGATGGTTTTACAGAAACCATTAGACCGAGAGAATCATGAGCATTTGTCACTGATACTGACCGCTCTGGATGGAGGTGAGCCACAGCTCTCAGGAACAATGCAGATTCTCATAACAGTTTTGGATGCCAATGATAATCCTCCCGTTTGTTCCAAACCGGAATACAAAGCAAGCGTGGCGGAGAATGCTGCGGTTGGCACTGCGATCACCACCGTCAGAGCTACAGACAAAGATAAAGGTAATAACGGGAAAGTGACTTACACGGTTTCAAAATCTGGGGCAGCCTCCCTCTTTAAAATAGACCCCAGCAGTGGTCTACTGACCTTAAGTGGAAATGTCGATTATGAAAAGAGGAGACTTTATGAGCTGGATGTTCAAGTGTCGGATCAGGGAGGGTTATCTGACGCATGCAAAGTCATCGTGGATGTGACGGATATAAATGATAACCCTCCATCCATTAACATAATGTCTAATTCCAACAAGGTATCTGAGAATGTGAAACCAGGTACTGTTGTGGCGATCCTCAATATCCAAGATCCTGACTCAAATGATAATGGAAAAGTAACCTGTCTTTTAAATGAAAACATTTCTTTTGCTATAAAATCAACAGCAAATAATTTCTTTAGCGTTTTAACAAACGGTGATTTAAACAGAGAGAGATCGTCTGAGTATAACATCACAGTGACGTGTTCTGATGAGGGAGTGCCCTCCCTCTCCAGCAGCGTCACTCTCACCTTACAGATTTCTGATGTGAATGACAACGCGCCTGTCTTTGAGAGGAGCTCATATGAGGCCTACATTGTAGAGAACAACACACCAGGCCTGTCTATATTCACAGTGAGAGCCAGAGACGCTGACTGGAACCAGAATGCCCGTGTTTCTTACATCCTGGAGGACTCCTTTGTGAACGGAGTGCCAGTCTCGTCATATGTGTCCGTGAGTGCAGACAGTGGAGTGATCCATGCAGTGCGCTCTTTTGACTACGAGCAGATCAGAGAGTTCCAGTTCCGCGTGAGAGCTCAAGATGGAGGCTCCCCTCCACTCAGCAGCAACGTGACAGTGAGAATGGTGATCCAGGACCAGAACGACAACCCCCCTCAGGTCCTGTACCCGGTGCAGACTGGAGGCTCATTGGTGGCTGAGATGGTGCCTCGTGCAGCAGATGTGGGCTATCTGGTGACCAAAGTGGTGGCTGTTGATGTGGACTCTGGCCAGAATGCCTGGCTGTCGTATAAACTGCAGAGAGCCACAGACAGGGCGCTGTTTGAGGTGGGCTCCCAGAATGGAGAGATCCGAACGATTCGCCAAGTGAGTGACAAAGATGCAGTGAAACAGAGACTGACTGTTATAGTGGAGGACAACGGGCAGCCGTCTCGTTCAGCTACAGTCATTGTGAACGTGGCGGTGGCGGACAGCTTCCCTGAAGTGCTGTCTGAGTTCACTGACTTTGCACACGACAAGGAGTACAATGACAACCTGACTTTTTACTTAGTGCTGGCTCTGGCTGTGGTGTCGTTCCTCTTCATCACGTGTTTGGTGGTGATCATCTCAGTCAAAATCTACAGATGGAGACAGTCTCGCATCCTGTATCAGTCCAGTCTGCCTGTCATTCCATATTATCCCCCACGTTACTCAGACACTTTGGGCACAGGGACTCTCCAGCACGTGTACAACTACGAGGTGTGCAGGACGACAGACTCGAGAAAGAGTGACTGTAAGTTCGGCAGAGCTGGTAGTCAGAACGTGCTGATGATGGACCCCAGTTCAACAGGGACCATGCAGAGGATGCAGAGTGAGAAGAGCATCCTGGATGAGCCAGACTCTCCTTTAGAGGTTGGTTGAATCATATAGATTTCCTTATTTCTTTTGTTCGTATTTCAGTTTCAATAAACAATGAATAGCTCGATCCCCCATCCTCAGCACCATGGTCAGAGGCAGCATATCCATCCTAGTCTGTATTCACCATCAGACCTTTATGTGGGTTATTTTAGTTGTTTCATTTGGAGACTGGTTTTCTGATGATGAAAGAAGTAGTTTTTTGAGTGCCTGCTGTTATTTCATAGCTCACTCTTTAATAAAATTTAATCAAGACAGGGTTTTTTTTCTCTCTGCAGAGTTGCTGCTCTTTACTTCACTGTTGTGTGATATTTATCAAGACAAGCATCCTGAATGAATCAGACTCTCCTTCTGGAGGCTGCTTTCATTTTTGTTGTTGGTTTCATGAATAAGTTATTTAATGTGTAACAGTCAAGTTGTGGTGGTTTTGATGTTTTCATTTGAAGTAGACTTCTTTTCTTCTTCTTTTATTTTAATTTCTGTAGGGATCGCCCCCAGCCCCCGCGACCCTGAAACGGATACGCGGTATATATACCGCTTATAATGTGTGAATTGGTGTCAGATGACAGAGCTCTCTACGCTAAAGCCACACACATGAGAAAAGAGTCAAGGTATAGGCAACAGCAGCAAGATTAAATTGGGGTATTATTTTTAACTCTCATGCCGTCCTAGGTTCAAAAGTTACCCAAAATAATTTCCAAAAGGGGAAGAAATTGTTCAAATTATATATTTTTTTTCAACGTTAAAATTGTATTACTTCTTCTACAGGGACCCCAACTTTGCAAAAAGTGGAAAAATCCATTTTTTAATATTTTTTTATGGACGCTTCTTTTTTTTGCCTCAGGGTCATTTTGACCCTTCATTTAAAACTACAGACTGTTACACATCATTAATGCAGTCCGTCACAGACGCAGACCCACACACACAAAATGGAGCTGTGCCGGCAAGCAGATATTGCTTAGTCCCTCTAATGTCTTAGCATTCTGCACAGTCCTCTAGTCATTCTGGTCGAAAATGACCTGCATTCGCTAAGCTCCAGAAATAAAGCAGCTGAACAGAATTTGAACATAAAATTGATTTTGCTTGAAGGGACAGCCTGTCTGTGATCACAAAATTTGTTAATATTAGTATTTTACCTCTTCACAGTGGATGAAGACTGTAATTATAGTTATCATTATAGTTATTGTTATTGTTGCAGTACTTATTACATGGTTGGAAAGGTTTTTTGAGAAACTATTGTATGGCCTGAGCAAGTATAGAATATATGTGTGTAAAAGTTTACTTTTTTTTTTTTTTTTTTTTTTTTCAAAATACTGCATATCATCATACAGTATACCTCACAATTCAGCCATAAGAATACTCTTCATCTCCCATTTGTTAACCATTGCTTCCAACCACAATAAGAATAAATAATATCAGGCATAAGAGTAAGATTATAACATAAAATATGAGATAAAGACTTAAGAAATTAATACATGGGGTAATGCACATGCAGATGTGTTTCTTGCCTGTGTAGCACTCAGTGTTTCAGTTTTGGATCTATAATGAAATGTGCCTCTGTTGTTGCCCCCTAGCTGGGGCATCTATAATGTAAAGCGAATAAGGACATTATTATTTATTTATTTATTTATTTTTTTTTTTAACCCCATTAGCTACTGCTAATCAATCACAGTAATAGTCTTAGATGCCCAAAGATCAGGGCATATGTACATCAATTAGTAAATTATAATTTGAAACAATTCTATAAATGAATGATTCTGCTTAAGACAGTGTATTTGGACAGAACAGAACTACAGTTTAAATATTTCTGAATGGTAATTACACAATTCTGCATGTTACTTTAAATTATACAATGGACAGAATGTTAAGATAATATTGATGACATTAGATTTTTCTTCATAGTCTTTTTAAATGCAATTTTACTGGTTAAACTTGTGATCTCTGTTGGAAGACTATTCCATCTTTCATACCTCTATACAAAACAGTACTTTGTCCTGCACTGGTATTTGTGAGTGGTAGCGTAAAACAACCTCTGGAAGCATGCCTTGTATTGAAATAGTGACCATCCCCACTGTAATATACTTGATCATAAAGAACATTTGGAATCTGTGATAAGGAAATGTTCCTAAATAAACAAAAAAAGCAGAGAGTGGTAATTGTCACTTTTACCAATAACCAACCTGAGGTTAAATTCATTTCATTGATGTTTGCTCTACTGTCACAGGTCAGTGCCAGCCTTGCAGCTCTATTCTGTACAAACTCTAATTTCTCTAAGTCTGTGTTTGATGCACTAGACCAAACTGCTGGGCAGTAGACCAAGTGAGTAAGAACAAGTGTTTTAAGAACCAGCTTGATGCAGTGATGTGGCAGAAATTTAGCACAGCTCCTTAGGAATGTATTGTCAATCACCAAGGAGCTTAACCTCTTCCACTTGTTCAATTGACACAGTTTCAATACACAAGTTTAACTGTGGCCGATTTTTGGTTTAAAATTTGATCCAAATACAATGCTTTTTGTTTTTGTCAGACTTAGATCTAGCTTATTAATATTGTGTCCAGTTGACAACGGCTTGTAGTTCTCTATCCAAAGAACTTGACAAATCTCCCACTGGATTTGATGGTAAATAAATTGTTGTATGATTTGCGTACATAACTGCATGGGCTTGATTTTAAACAAGAGACAGGTCATTGGTGAAAATGGAGAAGAATAAAGGCCCCGAGCAGCTTCCCTGAGGTATGCCATACTTCAACTCTTTCACATTCGAATAACACCCATTATAAAACACATGCTGTTTTCTATTGGATAAATAACTCTTAAATCAACTCAATGTATTAGGTGCAAATTTGTAACATTTTAATTTATGTAAAATCAATTAATGGTCTAAGACATCAAAGGCTGAGCTAAAATCCAGTTACACTGCACCAACTAGTTGATTATCATCAATGTAGTTAAGGTAGTCATTTGTCATCTATATAAGCGCTGTTCCAGTTGAGTGTGCCTCTCGGTATGCATGTTGATAATCAGTTATCAGCCTATGCTCTTTAAAAAAGTGTTGCATTTGTTGACAAACAATGTTTTCTAATAGTTTACTAAGACTTGGTAAGAGACTAATAGGTCTGCAGTTTTTGCCACTGAATTCTTCAGCTGAGTTTTTGTGTGAAGGAATAACCTTTGCCTCCTTCCATGCTGAAGGAAATACATTTTTTTCAACACTAGTATTTAAAAAATGACAAACAGGTCCTGCCAGACAACTCGCAACCATGTTCAAAAGCTTTCCATCTAGGAAAGTGTCCCTGCCTCCTGGTTTATCAGTGTTTATGGTTGATAAAAGACATTCAACTTGTTTTGTACTTACGTTCATTAATTCAAATGTCATGGACTTTCAGATAACATACCCTGTCTTCGTTTTTCAATTTTATCTGTCAGACAATGACTTAAATTAGTTGCCTGTATCAGTAAAGGATGGGATCTGGTTAGATTTCCTTCCTATTATTTCATTAAGAGCTCCCCACCATTTTTTTCCATCAAATTTACACTAACTGATTTTATATCTAAAAAAACCAACCTTTTTTTCCTATTAAATTTAGTAACTTGATTTTTTATCTTCCAGTAAGCATCCCAGTCTTCCCTACTCCCTGATCCCTTTGCTTTGTTTTTAGTCGCATCTCTCTCAGGCATCATGCCTCTTAGTTCATCATCAATTAGTGCATGTTTATCTGCTACATAGTAAATATGTTCACAAAATCTTGATGGCATTATCAGGATGATTTTCCTTAAAAGCATTAGACCAGCATAAAGTATTTACATCATGACAGAATGAATCCTGACAAAATCTCTTATATGACCTTTTATTAATTATTTAAGGTTTCCCTTTAGGTACTTTAGCTTCCCTTGTTATGGCTATTCTATTGTGATCACTAAATCCTAGGTCGCTAGATACTCCCTTAGAAGACACCTCTGCTGTATTTGTAACTATATGGTCTATACAAGTGGCTGTTTTTTTTTGTCGTTGTTTTTTTTATAAGGGTGTTCATATGGATCCGTGTTGGGTGATTAATAACTTGAGTTAGATGACAAGCATTGGTTACACTTAGAAGTCTCAACTTTAGATGACAGTCCTATGACATCCAGTTAATATTTAAGTCTCCCAAAAGATAAACTTTATTGCCAGTGTCACAAACACATTCAATCATGTCACATAATTGACTCAAATACAAGCTGTTTGCACATGGTGGTCTGTAACAGCACCCGACTAACCCAGAGCCTCCACACTAACAGGCATGAGGTCTTGTCTCTCTGTTGCTGGAATATGAGTCTACATAGCAGCTCCTCCACCGTTTGCATTTCTGTCTTTTCTGTAAATATTATATCCCTGTATGTTCACTGCTTTATCTAAGAATGTACAATCAAGATGAGTCTCTGTAACAGCAAGAATATGAATTCTGTTTGAAATCACCACATCTGATACACTGACTTGTTTGTTTTTAAGACTACAAACATTAATTTGTGCAATTTGTAGTCCTTTCTGGGGTAACCTAGTTAACGATGTCATACTTGAAGGCAGTGTTTGATTTATTTCCTTTTTAAAGGCCTATGAATAGCATGGTACAATAAACTTGATTTAACTGATTTAATTAGGTTTCTTTTTAGTGTTATTCTTGTCTTGTGAACGTTTAAATGTGATAAGTCTGTCATAGCAGAGAAAGGCGATCTCACCCCACTTTCAGGCAGCTTTCAGTTGAGGCAGAAGTTCTTTCCGCTTTTGTCGAACAGCATCTGGAAAGTCTTCATTAGGTAGATGTTGGTGCCTTTGAGGTATTTTGCCTTTCCCAAGACTGCTTCTTTTTCCTTTGATCAAAGAAATCTGACCACATTGGGTCTGGGTCTGGTTTAATTTCCATTTTTTTGTCTTCCTGTTCTGTGTGCTCTTTCAGTGGTAACTTTGGTGCCATCAAGCAGGGATTTAGACCCCTGCAAAACTTTTTACAGGCCTTGTTGAGGATGTGCTCAAAGTCAGATACTGCTTCAACCTTTGACAGTATTGCCCAATAATTATCATTGCTTTCTAGGAATTTGGTTTTAAAATGGTTGAACTTCAAATACTGTATGATCCTGATAACTTGTGTTGCACCTGCACCAAACAAATTTGACTTGATATAAAATGTTGTAGAAATCAAAAATTGCAGCAGTCTGAGACTGTGATATCAACTTTTGTATTTGGATCAATGCAACGCAGACTTGGACATATTCTCTATGTAAAAGCAGGAAAGAACATGTTTGTGAACTGACTTTGTGCATTGCTATGTGTGTGTGTTTTACATTTGCATCCATGCACCAATGATATTAGCTCTGGCGTTAACATTTTTCCCACCACGTCAACACATATTTTTTTATCATCTTACAAAACTCCATTTGAGGTGTAGTTCAGTCCATTCAACTCACAGGGACGCTGTTGACCAGTTTGTTGAGAATTCATAGCTCAATGCAGCTGTACCTCCCCCATCCTCTCGACATGTTAGAGAGAAGGGGAGACATTTAAAGGCACTTTATGAAAGACGGAGATGAATAAACATGGATACAGCTGATTTATTGGCAATCTAAGGAGTGTGGACTCAAGAAGATATATGTTGGAAGTCTCTTTGTTTGGATATAGTTTTTGATTGTATTTTCCTGTGGACGGAAGCATATCGGACAGAACAATGGAACTGCAAGTAGGACTGTTCTCTTTCATGGCGTTTGCCTCCATCAGCTCTGTTTTGGGCCAGGTCAGCTATTCCATTCCCGAGGAGATGTCGAAAGGCTCTGTGGTCGGTAACATAGCTCAAGACTTGGGTTTAGATATGAAACGGCTAAAATCAGGGAAAGCTCGTACTTACACGGGGGAGGGTAAGGAATATATCGAGCTGAATAAAGACAGGGGGCTGCTCGTAATCAAAGAGCGGATAGACAGAGAAGCGCTATGTGGACAGACGACGCCCTGTGCTCTCGATTTTCAGATTATTTTAGAGAACCCAATGCAATTTTTCAGCGTCACTGTCGAAATCACAGACATTAATGATAACGCACCGGGTTTTAAAAACAGTGAAATGAAATTTGACATCAGTGAGACGGCCAAAATCGGGGCGAAATTTGTCTTAGAAAAAGCTGTTGACCTCGATGTGGGTGTAAATGGACTTCAGAGATATTCACTGAGTTCAAGTGAAGTATTTGCATTAAATCCTTACAGAATAGGCAGCAGCAGACATGTTGAGATGGTTTTAAAGAGGGTCCTTGACCGAGAAAAAACAGAGCGTTTGTCTTTAGTCCTGACTGCTTTAGACGGGGGCGACCCGCAGTTATCTGGAACAATTAAAATACAAATTACTGTTTTAGACGCTAATGACAATACCCCTGTTTGCGCCCAACCAGAGTATAAGGCAAGTGTGAAGGAAAATTCATTAAGAGGAACCGTTTTAACAACAGTGAGTGCCTCTGATGCCGATGAAGGGCCACACGGGACCATACATTATTCCATTTCACATGTTCCAGATGGCGCATCAGACATATTTGATATTGATAAAGAAAACGGGGAGCTTACGTTGGTTGGAAAACTTGACTATGAAAAATTTAGGCATTATGAAATAGATGTTCAAGCATCGGATGGTGGTGGTAATGCAGATGTTTGTAAAGTCATGCTTGAAGTTCTGGATACAAATGACAACCAACCATTAATAAACATTATGTCAACGTTGTCAAGCATAAGTGAGGACGTAAAACCAGGGACTGTGTTGACAATGCTAAACGTCCAAGATTCAGACTCAGGTGCAAATGGAAAGGTCCACTGCGATCTAGATAAAAATGTGCATTTTGAGATAAAACCAGCCTCGAATAATTTATTTACTTTGGTAACAGAAACTACATTAGACAGAGAAGTCGCTACTGAGTATAACATCACAGTGATGTGTTCTGATGAGGGAGTGCCCTCCCTCTCCAGCAGCGTCACTCTCACCTTACAGATTTCTGATGTGAACGACAACGCGCCTGTCTTTGAGAGGAGCTCATATGACGGCCTACATCGTAGAGAACAACACACCAGGCCTGTCTATATTCACAGTGAGAGCCAGAGACGCTGACTGGAACCAGAATGCGCGTGTTTCTTACATCCTGGAGGACTCCTCTGTGAACGGAGTGCCAGTCTCGTCATATGTGTCCGTGAGTGCAGACAGTGGAGTGATCCATGCAGTGCGCTCTTTTGACTACGAGCAGATCAGAGAGTTCCAGTTCCGCGTGAGAGCTCAAGATGGAGGCTCCCCTCCACTCAGCAGCAACGTGACAGTGAGAATGGTGATCCAGGACCAGAACGACAACCCCCCTCAGGTCCTGTACCCGGTGCAGACTGGAGGCTCATTGGTGGCTGAGATGGTGCCTCGTGCAGCAGATGTGGGCTATCTGGTGACCAAAGTGGTGGCTGTTGATGTGGACTCTGGCCAGAATGCCTGGCTGTCGTATAAACTGCAGAGAGCCACAGACAGGGCGCTGTTTGAGGTGGGCTCCCAGAATGGAGAGATCCGGACGATTCGCCAAGTGAGTGATAAAGATGCAGTGAAACAGAGACTGACTGTTATAGTGGAGGACAACGGGCAGCCGTCTCGTTCAGCTACAGTCATTGTTAACGTGGCGGTGGCGGACAGCTTCCCTGAAGTGCTGTCTGAGTTCACTGACTTTGCACACGACAAGGAGTACAATGACAACCTGACTTTTTACTTAGTGCTGGCTCTGGCTGTGGTGTCGTTACTCTTCATCACGTGTTTGGTGGTGATCATCTCAGTCAAAATCTACAGATGGAGACAGTCTCGCATCCTGTATCAGTCCAGTCTGCCTGTCATTCCATATTATCCCCCACGTTACTCAGACACTTTGGGCACAGGGACTCTCCAGCACGTGTACAACTACGAGGTGTGCAGGACGACAGACTCGAGAAAGAGTGACTGTAAGTTCGGCAGAGCTGGTAGTCAGAACGTGCTGATGATGGACCCCAGTTCAACAGGGACCATGCAGAGGATGCAGAGTGAGAAGAGCATCCTGGATGAACCAGACTCTCCTTTAGAGGTTAGTTTACTTCTCATATACTACTTATAACCGTTGCTGTTGTGCTTTTGATTCAAATGCACACTTTTTTTGCGGCTTTACTTTCTCACTTCATTTTCAGCACTGGACAGCTCCTCTTAAATCTGAACCAGTGGGCCAGCAATCAACTTTACCACCAACCATCTCTTATTAATATAATTTGTTTTTACTATAATGTTGCATTTAATCTGACTTTGTTTTTTAGATTTAACCTGATTTTTTTTGTTATCATGATTGTGGAAAATAAATCAAATTTGATCTCCCCCAGAAATTACATTTTAACAGCTTTTTCGATCCAACGTCATCCACCGTGATTGGTATCTTTAATCATTGCGAGATAGATAAGTCAGTTTTAGTCGTCTGTATTGCTTACGCCATATACATTAAACGTAATTTACAACAAAACAGTACTTTTCTCTCCCCATTCAAAAAAAACTTCTCCAATACAATTTAATAATTGGTGATATTTTGTATCTTTTTTCTTTTATTTCTCAGTTAACACTTGAAGGTGTTTATCCATTTAAACAGTTTTTTTAGTTGTGGACTTTGCCTGATTTTGAAGTGCATTACTCATTGTTGGTGACGGCCCACAGATCCAAAATGGTGGGGCAACCTCTGTTGTTCTTTCGTTTTGTTTTCTAACGTGCAGAGACATAATCTCTAAGGAATATGGTCGTTTGTTTATCTGTTGAGTGTTTGTATGAGTTTCAAGATGAGCCTAAACAGCATGGGGAATATTTCCAGTGTAAGTCAGCTCTTCTCTTCTTTTGAGGTCCTGCATTGAGTGTTACATTCCTGGCATGCACCTGCTGGTTTCTCAGCTGATGGCATTCAATATTACTTCACTTGTGCACATATTTGTAATGCATCAAAGTGAACTCATAGGGCCGCTGTTGGCCAGCGTGTGATATCTGAGGGGCAGGTTTCAGCTGGTCCTACCCCCATCGCCTCTCTTTTCTTTAAGCAGAGGACAACAGACGCGCAGTGCGAACATTACGGAGAGCAGCCATTACCAACACGGACATCCATGTAACTGTGAATCCTCCTTACTGTCTGTGTCGCATATACTGAGGGAATACACGAACTTTTCCCGCTTGGATTAAGACAACAGTAGGATTCAAGCTTCGTGGAAATACCGGAGAGAACAATGAGGTGGCTAGAGCTGTTGTTTGTCTACATCGTTTCTCTGACATCAGTGGTCGGACAAGTCAGTTACTCCATTCCCGAGGAGATGGCAAAAGGTTCGTTAATCGGCAATATCGCTCAGGATTTAGGTTTGGACCGAAAAAGACTAATCACAGGTAAAGCGCGGATTTTTACTGGAGACAGCAGAGACTACGTCGAGCTGAACAGAGAACGAGGAGTCCTCCTTTTCAAAGAGAAAATAGACAGAGAGGCGCTGTGTGCGCAGACGACGCCCTGCGCTTTGCATTTCCAGGTTATCTTAGAAAATCCAATGGAGTTGTTCACTGTTGTTGTCGAAATTACAGATATTAACGATAACTCTCCGGTGTTTGAAAAATCTGACATGACATTTAAAATAAGTGAGTCTGCAGTGATAGGAGCCAAATTCTCGTTAGAGCGGGCAATAGATCCCGATGTTGGCGTTAATACCCTTCAGAGTTATTTTCTTACAAAAAACGAAAATTTTGCACTGAAATTAAAAGATCAGCCTGATGGAGAAAAGATAGTTGAAATGGTTTTACAAAAATCTCTTGATAGAGAAAATCAAGAGGAGATATTTTTGGTGTTAACTGCAGAGGATGGAGGGGAACCAAAGCTTTCTGGCACGGCACAGATACATGTTATAGTACTCGATGCGAATGATAATGCTCCTGTTTTTACAACGACAGTCTACAAAGCTGCAATACCTGAAAATGCACCTAAAGGTACAATAATAACGAGAGTAAGTGCCTCAGATGCTGATAAAGGATCCAATTCAAAGATAACCTATTCCATTTTCAACGCTGCTGCAGATGTGCGAGACATGTTTGAAATTAATGGGATGAATGGGGATTTGATATTGAAAAGCGCTCTAGACTATGAAAAGGCACGTTCCTACCAAATACACGTGCAAGCCAGTGATGAAGGAGGATTGACAGATTCTTGTAAGATTACTGTAGAAGTTATAGACGTTAATGATAACAAGCCAGTAATAAATATAATGTCACAAACTAATATCATCCCCGAAGACTCTAAACCAGGAACAGTGGTAACTATGGTAAATATTCAGGACTCAGATTCTGGAGATAATGGTAAAGTTAAATGTGCAATAAATGAACACATTCCGTTTACACTAAAGCCAACATCCGGGCATTTTTTCAACCTGATGACAGAAAGTGACTTGGACAGAGAGAGATCGTCTGAGTATAACATCACAGTGACGTGTTCTGATGAGGGAGTGCCCTCCCTCTCCAGCAGCGTCACTCTCACCTTACAGATCTCTGATGTGAATGACAACGCGCCTGTCTTTGAGAGGAGCTCATATGAGGCCTACATTGTAGAGAACAACACACCAGGCCTGTCTGTATTCACAGTGAGAGCCAGAGACGCTGACTGGAACCAGAATGCCCGTGTTTCTTACATCCTGGAGGACTCCTCTGTGAACGGAGTGCCAGTCTCGTCATATGTGTCCGTGAGTGCAGACAGTGGAGTGATCCATGCAGTGCGCTCTTTTGACTACGAGCAGATCAGAGAGTTCCAGTTCCGCGTGAGAGCTCAAGATGGAGGCTCCCCTCCACTCAGCAGCAACGTGACAGTGAGAATGGTGATCCAGGACCAGAACGACAACCCCCCTCAGGTCCTGTACCCGGTGCAGACTGGAGGCTCATTGGTGGCTGAGATGGTGCCTCGTGCAGCAGATGTGGGCTATCTGGTGACCAAAGTGGTGGCTGTTGATGTGGACTCTGGCCAGAATGCCTGGCTGTCGTATAAACTGCAGAGAGCCACAGACAGGGCGCTGTTTGAGGTGGGCTCCCAGAATGGAGAGATCCGGACGATCCGCCAAGTGAGTGATAAAGATGCAGTGAAACAGAGACTGACTGTTATAGTGGAGGACAACGGGCAGCCGTCTCGTTCAGCTACAGTCATTGTTAACGTGGCGGTGGCGGACAGCTTCCCTGAAGTGCTGTCTGAGTTCACTGACTTTGCACACGACAAGGAGTACAATGACAACCTGACTTTTTACTTAGTGTTGGCTCTGGCTGTGGTGTCGTTCCTCTTCATCACGTGTTTGGTGGTGATCATCTCAGTCAAAATCTACAGATGGAGACAGTCTCGCATCCTGTATCAGTCCAGTCTGCCTGTCATTCCATATTATCCCCCACGTTACTCAGACACTTTGGGCACAGGGACTCTCCAGCACGTGTACAACTACGAGGTGTGCAGGACGACAGACTCGAGAAAGAGTGACTGTAAGTTCGGCAGAGCTGGTAGTCAGAACGTGTTGATGATGGACCCCAGTTCAACAGGGACCATGCAGAGGATGCAGAGTGAGAGGAGCATCCTGGATGAGCCAGACTCTCCTCTGGAGGTCAGTTTAAGAATTTAGATCGTTCCTCTGACTATCAACCGATCAAGTTACACTGCATTTTGTCTTGGCGTTGAACTTTTACTTTCAGGACCACGGACAGCGACTTACAGACAGCCTTCAAACGACATTCACAACAGTTGAAGCTCTTTATACACTGCATAAGGTCTTTTCTTCCCCAACATACATGAAGCAATTCTTGTTTTGTACAATAATCGTCCCGCAAATGTTATCATGTGTTGATTACATGCTTTAGTTAGTATTTTCAATCCCGACCGACAGGATTCAGGAACTCTCATGCAGCGATATAATGCAACTGGCATATGAACTTAGTATAACCCAGTATAATTAATTACATTCAATCAGATTCATTTTCATTTCTTTTTCTTTGTGTGTGTGTGTGTGTGTGGGTGGGTGTGTGTGTGTGTGTGTGTGTGTGGGGGGGGGGGGGGGGGGGGGGGGTGTTGCAACAGCATCTTAACATAATTCACGGAATTTAAAATGAACGACATCACCCTTGTGAAGTAGAGAATTGATCATTACCATATATAGTAATCACATTATCTTAATGAGTAAAGATCAAATTGTTTTAAAACTTAAACATTTTAATTTTAGACAAAAACACTCTTTACACTGAAGAGAAAATTAAATGTGTTATCATGGAAAATATTAATTTCCTAGTTTTTCCCTCTAATCTCAGTTCAGTGATTCTTATGTTTTGTTTGGTTTTTTTTTATTTGGTTGTTTTTCAACACTGATTTTTTTAAACAATACTGCCATAGCATAATTTTAATTCATGTTTTTTGAAAGAAAATCTCCACTTACCTGCTGTCCGAAAATGAACTTTTTGTCGATAGAGAATTGCTTTTATAATCACGTGGGTAATAATCAAATTGCAATCAAAAAAAACTTATTTCCCTTGTAATGATCAAGGACAAAAAAAAAAAAAAAAAAAAAAAAACAATACAGATAAAACTAAAGAGAAAACAAAATACTCTTCTTGCTTTTTATTTTTTTCATGTAGAGTATGTTCAGGGCCTTGAATCTCTCTTTCTCTCTCTCTCTCTCTCTCTCTCTCTCTCTCTCTCTCTCTCTCTCTGTCACTGACTGTTGCACAACATTGCAAATGCATGGTTAACAAAATCACTTCTTTAAACCAGAGGTAAAGTGTGGGTTCATGGACGTGTTTTTGTAAGATACCTCTAAAATGTTACACTACAACAAAGTGGAAAATTAGGCTCATAATTTTCTTTTTCTTGATTAAATACATTTCCATGCACAACAAAGATCAGAGTAGATTCAGGAGTAATTTGTATAGTAAGTGTTATGTAGACAGTAGGGCACACTGGCCAAGATGAACCAAAATCTTCTCCTTGGGTCAGCAAGAAAAGGCTTTTACTTTTGCTTTTTTAGCTGCAGATTAATAGAAGTGTGTGAACCTCACATTGTACTCTTACTCTCAGGACCCTAGACAGCATTTAGCACCCCTCACCTCTCCTCGTTCCTCTCTGGTGTAACATGGTTTTTGTATTGCAGAGTTGTTAGTTTTTTTTCACAAGTTTCATTTTGACATCCATTTCACGGAACTTCTGTCATTTATGACTTGGTATGTTAATGGTATGATGTAGTTTTTTCACTTTAAATTTGCCGCTTGGCCAAAGTGATGAAAATTGTTTTGACAATGAGGGGTTGAATCTCCTGCTTTCTCTCCCCCTCCCTCCATCTCTCTTTGCATGTTTGTGTTGGTTTGTATGGCATCTGTAAGACCTGAAAAAAACAGCGATGTAAGCATTGAAACACATTTTGTCTTATTTTTAAACGTCCATTGCTGAACGATGTGTAGTGGTTTTCGTTTGTTTGTTTGTTTGTTTGTTTGTTTGTTTGTTTGTTTGTTTGTTTGTTTGTTTGTTTGTTTTTCCAGAGCTGATACTTCTGATAAGTATTCACTTAAGAAACAGGGTAGACTTAAAACTTAATCGTCGTATTCTCAGGTTCTTGGATCCTAAGATATATTTAAGGTATTGATCACGTTGTCCTTTATACACATGTTCTATGCCACATGTGACCTTTAAACTACAGACTTGGTATCATGATAACATTATTTGTTCTTTTTTTTTATTTCATTTCATCTCATTTTTGATAAATGCAACTTTGTATTAAGTAATTCTCTGACGTTGGTGTTTCAGTAATGTTAGCAGATAGGACTGGTGGATTAGTGCAAGGTTTAATTAAACAAGAGTATTTGTATTATTCTATTTTGTTAATGTTTCAATTCTCTGATTGCCTGTACAATAAGAAGTGTAGTTTAACCAGTTGAACAGAGAGGGACGCTGTTGGCCATCGAGTTCCTGTGTTGCAGCACCTCCTCTAGCTCAGTATATTACTTCATCAAATAGAGGGAGGAATATGAGACTGCCAGGGCCGCCATTGACATCACAAGCCCGGACTACACGATGGGATTTTTGTGTTGGAGAATTTAGCAGAAATAACATCTTTGGATCATATTGATTGTTGACGGATTAATCCCGAATCCTTAGTGTGATCAAAGAGTGGATATTTCGCCCTTCTTCACAGACGTGTTGACGGAAATGATGGGATGGCAAGTGCTGTTGTTTCTCTCTGTGCTTCATCTCAGTGTAATACACGGGCAGGTCAGCTATTCTATTCCCGAGGAGATGAAAACGGGAGCTGTGGTAGGCAATATAGCCCAGGATTTGGGTCTAGGTGTAGATAGACTGAAGTCCGGTAAAGCTCGTATTTACACCGATAACAATGAGGAGTATATTGAACTGCGGCTAGACAGAGGAGTCCTCCTCGTTAAAGACAGAATAGACAGAGAGGCGCTGTGTGGGCAGACAATGCCTTGTGCGCTCCATTTTCAAATGATCCTGGAAAACCCGATGGAGTTTTACACGGTTACTGTTGAAATTACTGATGTAAATGACAACCCTCCAACATTTGAGAGAGGTGAGATGAAATTTGAAATTTCGGAATCAGCTCTTACTGGAGCTCGTTTCGTCTTAGAGAGAGCCGTAGATGATGATGTTGGTGTAAATGGCTTGAGCAGCTACGCCCTAAAACCCACTGATATTTTTTCTCTGAAAACGATCAGCAGAGGAGACGGGACCAAACATGTGGAGATGGTTTTACAGAAACCATTAGACCGAGAGAATCATGAGCATTTGTCACTGATACTGACCGCTCTGGATGGCGGTGAGCCACAGCTCTCAGGAACAATGCAGATTCTCATAACAGTTTTGGATGTCAATGATAATCCTCCCGTTTGTTCCAAACCGGAATACAAAGCAAGCGTGGCGGAGAATGCTGCGGTTGGCACTGCGATCACCACCGTCAGAGCTACAGACAAAGATAAAGGTAATAACGGGAAAGTGACTTACACGGTTTCAAAATCTGGGGCAGCCTCCCTCTTTAAAATAGACCCCACCAGTGGTCTACTGACCTTAAATGGAAATGTCGATTATGAAAAGAGGAGACTTTATGAGCTGGATGTTCAAGTGTCGGATCAGGGAGGGTTATCTGACGCATGCAAAGTCGTCGTGGATGTGACGGATATAAATGATAACCCCCCATCCATTAACATAATGTCTAATTCCAACACGGTATCTGAGAATGTGAAACCAGGTACTGTTGTAGCGATGCTGAATGTAAAAGATCCTGACTCAAATGATAATGGAAAAGTAACCTGTGTTTTAAATGAAAATATTCATTTTGCTATAAAATCATCAGCGAATAATTTCTTCAGCGTTTTAACAAACGGTGATTTAAACAGAGAGAGATCGTCTGAGTATAACATCACAGTGACGTGTTCTGATGAGGGAGTGCCCTCCCTCTCCAGCAGCGTCACTCTCACCTTACAGATCTCTGATGTGAATGACAACGCGCCTGTCTTTGAGAGGAGCTCATATGAGGCCTACATTGTAGAGAACAACACACCAGGCCTGTCTATATTCACAGTGAAAGCCAGAGACGCTGACTGGAACCAGAATGCCCGTGTTTCTTACATCCTGGAGGACTCCTCTGTGAACGGAGTGCCAGTCTCGTCATATGTGTCCGTGAGTGCAGACAGTGGAGTGATCCATGCAGTGCGCTCTTTTGACTACGAGCAGATCAGAGAGTTCCAGTTCCGCGTGAGAGCTCAAGATGGAGGCTCCCCTCCACTCAGCAGCAACGTGACAGTGAGAATGGTGATCCAGGATCAGAACGACAACCCCCCTCAGGTCCTGTACCCGGTGCAGACTGGAGGCTCATTGGTGGCTGAGATGGTGCCTCGTGCAGCAGATGTGGGCTATCTGGTGACCAAAGTGGTGGCTGTTGATGTGGACTCTGGCCAGAATGCCTGGCTGTCGTATAAACTGCAGAGAGCCACAGACAGGGCGCTGTTTGAGGTGGGCTCCCAGAATGGAGAGATCCGGACTATCCGCCAAGTGAGTGATAAAGATGCAGTGAAACAGAGACTGACTGTTATAGTGGAGGACAACGGACAGCCGTCTCGTTCAGCTACAGTCATTGTGAACGTGGCGGTGGCGGACAGCTTCCCTGAAGTGCTGTCTGAGTTCACTGACTTTGCACACGACAAGGAGTACAATGACAACCTGACTTTTTACTTAGTGCTGGCTCTGGCTGTGGTGTCGTTCCTCTTCATCACGTGTTTGGTGGTGATCATCTCAGTCAAAATCTACAGATGGAGACAGTCTCGCATCCTGTATCAGTCCAGTCTGCCTGTCATTCCATATTATCCCCCACGTTACTCAGACACTTTGGGCACAGGGACTCTCCAGCACGTGTACAACTACGAGGTGTGCAGGACGACAGACTCGAGAAAGAGTGACTGTAAGTTCGGCAGAGCTGGTAGTCAGAACGTGCTGATGATGGACCCCAGTTCAACAGGGACCATGCAGAGGATGCAGGGTGAGAGGAGCATCCTGGATGAACCAGACTCTCCTCTTAGAGGTTAGACTTTCATAATAATCTCAATTATACCATGATCTCAATTCTACAACTATATCGTTCTTGAAATGATGTTTATAACAGAGTTAACATTGAGATTTTACTCAAAGTGATGGGAGTGAAATTTGTTTTACTTATTGTTTAACTTGTGAAGTACAGTAAAATTTGCCCTGAACCTTTTATCGTTGTGACACAAGATGTTGTTTCACACATAGCTGTTCAACAGTTATTTTTTTACTGTATTTTATTTTCCTATTTTCTTTAAATTGTAGCACTAGCTGTGATTGCATGGCTTTAATATTTGTTATCTCTTTTTTGCTTTTGTGGCTTTAACTGTTCTTTTACCATTATTATTATTATTATTATTATTATTATTATTATTATTATTATTATTATTATTATTATTATTATTATTATTATTATTATTGATAATAATTTTAAAGGCATTTCGCTATTTTTATAATCCTTACTTTATATTTAGTGTAAATAAACGAATTTTGCAGTTTTGTAGTTTCTGCTATCGTGCTGTGCTCATTCATTTCAGGACTTTGGACAGCGACATAAAACGTGCAGCCACATGTTCATTCTGGATGTGCGCTGTTGTTGGCACATTTCAATTAAACATTATTCTTGCTCATTTTTATCATTTTACATTAAGAAATATAATGACTGGAACACTTTATTTTACATGATTTTCTTCTTTGGCCGTTTTCACTTTTATTTTTTATCCACCAATCCCTACACTCATCAGCCAACACTCAAACACAGTATATTCAATAGTGTATCTGTTTCTCTTTTTCCTTTTACAAAATGAATTAGTAGAAAAATGAAAGATTTTCATTGCGCAACTCCTTCGCACTTGAATGTGAAATGGAAAATATTATATGATTACTTTCATGGTAACCCGGCCTACGTGCAGTGACGCCTGTTCTCAGGGTAAAAACAAACAGCTCCTCTGCAGTTTTATAATATGGACTCTGAGGGCCGCTGTTGACCAGAGTGTCGATGACAGAAAGTAGGTTTGCAGCAGCACCTCCCTTCTAACGTCGACACAATACAGAGAGATCTCGACGAGGCACGGACAAACGAGCAGGGTTGGAAGATTTCTTTAAAAGAACAAAGTACGTTTGACGAAAGTATTATGGATCATCGCCTTTGAAAGTCGCAACCAGGGGATTTTGGATTTGAATCTGTGCATTTTCTCTTGTTGGGATTTCAAACACCTTGTGGAGCTTTACTGAGGGCGATTCTGATAGAACAATGAACAGGGAAGTACTGCTGATCATCCCTCTCCTTCTCCTCGACCTGGCTTTTGGACAGGTCAGTTATTCCATCCCGGAGGAAATGGCGACCGGCTCTTTGGTGGGAAATATAGCACAGGATTTAGGTTTGGAAATTAATCGTCTGATGGCTGGGAAGGCGAAGGTCTATACGAGGAACAGCAACGAGTACATCGAGCTGAACAGAGAGAGAGGAGTCCTCCTCGTCAAAGAGAGAATAGACAGAGAGGTACTGTGCACGGGGGCGGCGCTTTGTGCTTTAGATTTTCAGATTATTTTAGAGAATCCAATGGAGTTTTACAGCGTTACAGTGCAGATCACAGATATCAACGACAATGCACCTGCCTTTGAAAAAAGTGAATGGAAATCAAAAATAAGTGAATCAGCTGTGATTGGTACAAAATTTGTGTTGGGAAGAGCGGTAGATCATGATATTGACATCAATGATATTCAGACCTACGTACTGAAACCGACTGATAATTTTGCTCTGAAACTGCACAGTAACGCTGACGGGAACAAAAATGTCGAGATGGTGCTACAGAAGCCTTTAGACAGGGAGAAACAGGAGCAGATATCTCTCGTCTTGATGGCTGTAGATGGGGGAGAGCCGCAGATGTCAGGAACAATGCAGATTGTTATAACTGTTTTAGACGCTAATGATAATGCCCCCGTTTTTACACAGCCAACATACAAGGCTGCTGTGACAGAGAATTCACCCAAAGGCACTGTTGTTGCCACAGTTACAGCCACAGATGCAGATCAGGGCTCAAACAGCAAAATAACTTACTCTATTACAAATTCAATAGAAAGTGTCAGAAAAATGTTTGCGGTGAATGAAGAAAACGGAGAAATTATCCTAACTGGAAACATTGACTTTGAAAAATCCAGAAATTTTGAGATAAATTTACTTGCAGGTGATGATGGAGGACTGACAGACTCTTGTAAGTTAATAGTAATTGTACAAGATGTAAACGACAATAAACCCGAAATTAACATTATGTCAAAGTCCACTGTAATATCAGAAGATGCAAAACTCAATACTGTTGTTACAATGATTAACGTTGAGGATTCGGATTCGGGAGAAAATGGAGCTGTAAAATGCTTTATAAACGAGAATATTCCTTTCATTTTAAAGGCATCTTCTAATAATTTTTATAGTTTAGTGACAGACAGTGACTTAGACAGAGAGAGATCGTCTGAGTATAACATCACAGTGACGTGTTCTGATGAGGGAGTGCCCTCCCTCTCCAGCAGCGTCACTCTCACCTTACAGATCTCTGATGTGAATGACAACGCGCCTGTCTTTGAGAGGAGCTCATATGAGGCCTACATTGTAGAGAACAACACACCAGGCCTGTCTATATTCACTGTGAGAGCCAGAGACGCTGACTGGAACCAGAATGCCCGAGTTTCTTACATCCTGGAGGACTCCTCTGTGAACGGAGTGCCAGTCTCGTCATATGTGTCCGTGAGTGCAGACAGTGGAGTGATCCATGCAGTGCGCTCTTTTGACTACGAGCAGATCAGAGAGTTCCAGTTCCGCGTGAGAGCTCAAGATGGAGGCTCCCCTCCACTCAGCAGCAACGTGACAGTGAGAATGGTGATCCAGGACCAGAACGACAACCCCCCTCAGGTCCTGTATCCGGTGCAGACTGGAGGCTCATTGGTGGCTGAGATGGTGCCTCGTGCAGCAGATGTGGGCTATCTGGTGACCAAAGTGGTGGCTGTTGATGTGGACTCTGGCCAGAATGCCTGGCTGTCGTATAAACTGCAGAGAGCCACAGACAGGGCGCTGTTTGAAGTGGGCTCCCAGAATGGAGAGATCCGGACTATCCGCCAAGTGAGTGATAAAGATGCAGTGAAACAGAGACTGACTGTTATAGTGGAGGACAACGGGCAGCCGTCTCGTTCAGCTACAGTCATTGTTAACGTGGCGGTGGCGGACAGCTTCCCTGAAGTGCTGTCTGAGTTCACTGACTTTGCACACGACAAGGAGTACAATGACAACCTGACTTTTTACTTAGTGCTGGCTCTGGCTGTGGTGTCGTTCCTCTTCATCACGTGTTTGGTGGTGATCATCTCAGTCAAAATCTACAGATGGAGACAGTCTCGCATCCTGTATCAGTCCAGTCTGCCTGTCATTCCATATTATCCCCCACGTTACTCAGACACTTTGGGCACAGGGACTCTCCAGCACGTGTACAACTACGAGGTGTGCAGGACGACAGACTCCAGAAAGAGTGACATGAAACACATGCAACCAATGAGTCAGCCTTTAGTAAGTGTGGAAGGGGCCGATCAAGATCTAACGCAGGTGGAAAAGCAACTAATAGGAAACAGTTCTCAAATGTCAACACTGGTGAGTTTTACATAAACATGTATATATATATATATATATATATATATATATATATAATACATATATATATATATATATATATATATACTATCATATATATATATATATATACATATATATATATACATATATACACACATATATATATATTATATATATATATATATTAATATATATATAATATATATATATATATATATATATATATATATATATATATATAATTTTTTTTTTTTTTTTTTTTTTCCAGCTTTCCACCCTTCACTGTATTTTGCAGATTGCTCATGAAGCACATGCAAGGACACGGCCGCTCCTCTTTTCGCTGTCCTTGGTGCTTAAAGTTTAGAATCACCCTTGTGATGTTTCTCTATTCATTTTCTTCCCTTTCTCCCCTGTGGCAAACCATTTTGACTCAGCTACACAACTTGGGCCCTCTCTTTGGCTTCTTCTCTTTCACACTTTCCTATAAATTGATCTTTAACTGTTAAAATAAAATTTAAAAAAGTAACTTAAATCAAAAACGATTGTCTCATTTTCCTTTTTTTTCAGTTTTGGAAGATAATTAGGGATCTAGTTCTGAGTCACAGTTAGCTGGTTGTGCGGACATAATGAATATATTATTATTATTATTATTATTATTATTATTATTATTATTATTATTATTATTATTATTATTATTATTATCATTATTGTTGTTGTTGTTGTTATTTTAGTTGCTGTACATAGATATATCAATTGCACAAATATCCGGTTCATTTTTTTTTTTTCGTTTTCCTTTTTTTCCTTTTCTTTTCTTTTTTTTTTTCAAACAACGTGATAAACAGTCTTAATTGTCCACAGTGCATTCAGTACTTGAAATGTTTCTGAAGAAATCCAGAGTTACCTTTGACTCATTTAATCTTTAAGAAAAGAATGACAATATTGTTCTGTTTAGTTGGCATAAAAAGCTGTTACTTCACAGTTACAAATGAAGTTACAAATGAAGTTTAGAGCGATAATTGATGTTCTTTGCATCTCTCCCAGACACAAACTTAAATAATGACAATACCTGAAGTTGTCAAAACTACAGCTTACTGTTTCCCCTTCTGACTCCGTGCTTTGTTGAACTATTTACCTCGCCTCATAGATAAATGTCATCATAATAACAGCCCACCAAGTGAAAGTATAACTCAGTAGCTAAGCACTTCTGTACTATTACTTCTGTTATGGAAACGGTAGCCCTTACACTGCGAGTTTCACAAAATTAGTTTTATTACAGTGATGTATACGAGACATTAGTTCCAGTCTGACGATGATGGCATGTAAACTCTTTTTATAAATGTGAGTCAACTTACCTACATTACCTTGTCTGAACTGTGAGTGCCGCTGTTGATACATCGCTGACAGACTGTCTCAGTGAGCAGAGCTGCGGTCCGCCCCTTGTATTCATTCCAGTGTTTTCACTGCGTGGAGAGAAGACAGTATTTTTCCAGAATGGTTTAAAGGGTCGCGTTTGTCGTTGGCTTTCGCCTAAAAATACAACCTTTTTCTTCAGTTAATGGAATACAATACACCTGTTTTGTCTTAAAAGTACCTACTTTGTCTGAATCGGTGGATTATGATGGTTTTAATGTGGATCACTGCTCTCAGAGGCCCATGGCGAACACTGTTGGTCATTCTTTGTCTTTCCGTGCTGAGCTCGGTGAACGGACAGGCTCGGTACTCCGTACCAGAGGAGCAGGCAGAGGGCTCTTTTGTTGGAAACATCGCTCGAGATTTGGGTTTGGATGTGGCCAGACTCGTATCAGGTAGAGCTCGAATAATTGCCAAAGGAGGGCGACAGTACGTTGATTTAGACCGAGACAAAGGCGCTCTGGTTATTAAAGAGCGAATCGACCGGGAAGAACTGTGCGGAAAGACGACGCCCTGCAGCTTTAGCTTCGAGTTGATTTTAGAAAATCCAATCCAGCTTCATCGGGTCACGGTTGAGGTAGTGGACATCAACGATAACAGCCCGTCCTTTCCAAAGGATGAAATCAATTTGAAAATTGTTGAAACCGCAGCGGCGGGGGTGCGCTTTTCCTTAGTAAGTGCAGATGACCCCGATGTCGGTATTAATGACATTCAAAAATACACTCTTAAACCCTCTGATCACTTTAAATTGGAAGTGCAGAGCCAGCCTGATGGAGGCAGATTTATTGAGATGATTTTACAGAGCCCGTTAGACCGAGAGAAAGAGGAGACTCACACCCTCGTGCTGCTTGCTTCAGATGGAGGAGAGCCTACCAGATCAGGGACAGTGCGTATTCATATTACTGTACTCGATGCTAATGACAATGTTCCAGTGTGTAGTCAGCCTGTTTATAGAGCAGATGTTAGAGAGAATTCACCCGAAGGAACTGTGGTGACCACTGTCAGTGCGAACGATGCAGATAAAGGAGTGAATGGAGAAATTATCTTTTCAATCCCCCATGTCGCCAGAGAGACGAAGCAGCTTTTTGAGGTCAATGAAAAATCAGGAGAGATTAAAGTAGCAGGTAAACTGGATTATGAAAAATCTAAAAGTTACCAATTAAACATTCAGGCTAGTGACCATGGAGGATACACAGACACGTGCAAAGTTATTGTTCAGGTAATTGATGAAAATGACAACGTGCCCACAATACAGATGATGTCATTTTCTAACTCTATCTCCGAGGACTCTCCTCCAGGAACAACACTGGCTGTAGTTAACGTTGATGACGCAGACTCTGATGGTAACGGTGTCGTCAAATGCTCCATAAACTCTGACGTCCCTTTTAAAATGGAGTCTTCATTAACTGGTTATTACTCCATAGTGACCGAGGACTCCTTAGACAGAGAAAGTGTCCCTGAGTATAATATCACCATCACTGTCTCTGACAAAGGCTCTCCCCCTCTGTCCAGCAGTAAGAACATTAATGTGAAAGTTTCTGACGTGAATGACAGCCCCCCTAAATTTGTACAATCATAATATGTTAAGACTGT
This sequence comes from Cetoscarus ocellatus, assembly GCA_037902135.1. Classification (NCBI taxonomy): domain Eukaryota; kingdom Metazoa; phylum Chordata; class Actinopteri; order Labriformes; family Labridae; genus Cetoscarus; species Cetoscarus ocellatus. The sequence goes on from JBAMNC010001004.1 coordinate 141,179, forward strand.
ACCAGAGAACAATTCTCCAGGAGTTTCTGTGTTTACTCTCAGTGCCAGTGATGCAGACTGGGGCCAAAACGCCCAAGTTTCTTACTTTCTGGAGGAAAGAGAGATAAATGGGGTCCCAGTGTCTTCCTTGGTGTCATTAAACTCAGCAAATGGCGTCATTAATGCAGTGAGGTCGTTTGATTATGAGCAGATCAAGTGGTTTGAGTTTAATGTGACAGCTCGTGATGCTGGATCCCCTCCCCTGAGTTCTGTGGCTACAGTGAAAATAGTGATCCAGGACCAGAACGACAACCCCCCTCAGGTCCTGTACCCGGTGCAGACTGGAGGCTCACTGGTGGCTGAGATGGTGCCTCGTGCAGCAGATGTGGGCTATCTGGTGACCAAAGTGGTGGCTGTTGATGTGGACTCTGGCCAGAATGCCTGGCTGTCGTATAAACTGCAGAGAGCCACAGACAGGGCGCTGTTTGAGGTGGGCTCCCAGAATGGAGAGATCCGGACGATCCGCCAAGTGAGTGACAAAGATGCAGTGAAACAGAGACTGACTGTTATAGTGGAGGACAACGGACAGCCATCTCGTTCAGCTACAGTCATTGTTAACGTGGCGGTGGCGGACAGCTTCCCTGAAGTGCTGTCTGAGTTCACTGACTTTGCACACGACAAGGAGTACAATGACAACCTGACTTTTTACTTAGTGCTGGCTCTGGCTGTGGTGTCGTTCCTCTTCATCACGTGTTTGGTGGTGATCATCTCAGTCAAAATCTACAGATGGAGACAGTCTCGCATCCTGTATCAGTCCAGTCTGCCTGTCATTCCATATTATCCCCCACGTTACTCAGACACTTTGGGCACAGGGACTCTCCAGCACGTGTACAACTACGAAGTGTGCAGGACGACAGACTCCAGAAAGAGTGACTGTAAGTTCGGCAGAGCTGGTAGTCAGAACGTGCTGATGATGGACCCCAGTTCAACAGGGACCATGCAGAGGATGCAGAGTGAGAGGAGCATCCTGGATGAACCAGACTCTCCTTTAGAGGTTAGACTTCTGTTTTTCCCCATGTGATATTTCCTTTTTTTCTCAGTTTGAGTTTCACTAACTGAACAAATCTTACACCACCATCATCTCAGCACGTTGACTAATAGAATTCCATTGATGCAGACCTATAAGATGTTTTATTGGTAACAGTGACTGACAATGATGTTGCAGATATTGTATTTCCTCTCTTTTTTTTTTTTAGATTATCCACACACACACATTATGTCTTCTTCTTCCATTTGTTTGGTCTCATTAACAGTGGCGATTCTAGAGTGTGCTGGGGCCCCTGTGAGAAGCATTAAACATATTCATAAATAATCTGAATACACACAGCACATATCGCGATACAGCAATACAGGTGATCCTGAATACAATTAGCCAAAAATAGCTACAGCTCTGGTGTGTTTATACCATAGGGATGACATGAGGCCCCTTTAGGGAGGTATCCGTCAAAGATGTCATTGCAACTTGACCACTGGTTGTTTGATGGGGTTAATGGGGTTGGTCACTGCAGTTGCATTGTAAGACATTACTGTGGAGTAAAATTCGTCAGCCCTTGGGGGGCCCCTAGTGGCCTGGGGCGCCAAGCAGCTGCCTGCCTTGCCTGTTGACAAGCTCTGCCTCTGCTCATTAATATCAGCACCCGAAATCCGAGCCTCTGTGTGTGGTGTGCATGATCTCCACGTGCATGTTTGAGTTCTCTCTGGGCATTCTGGCTTCCTCCTCCAGACCAAAAACATGCTCGTTAGGTTGATTGGTGACTCTGAATTGCCCTTTAGTGTGAGTGTGAGCTTGAATGGTTTTTTGTCTCTCTATGTGGTCCTGTGATTGGGGGGTGACTGGACCCGGCCTCGCGCCCAATGTCAGCGGGCACAGGATCCAGCCTTCCCCTGCTACCCTAAAAGGGATAAGCCATATAGAAGACAGTGTGTGTGTGTGTGTGTGTGTGTGTGTGTGTGTGTTTCCATTAATCGGGCGTATTTTTTTTAGATTGGTTTTTTAGATTGTTTTTGGGACTTTTTTTTGGCCCTGTTTACACTTTTTTTATGTCTTTTAGCCACCCGCAAATCTTTATGTAGACTTAAGCTCTCTCTCTTTTTTTTTTTTAGTCTTTCCCTATGTTTTTTTAATGATATTATTATTTTACCTTGATTATATTTATATGGGTGTTTATTTTTACCTAAATCTTTTACTCCTTTCATTGGACTGTGATTTGCTTGTGCACAGGGATAGAAATTCAAGAATCATAAAAGGGGGGGAAACTACAATTTCGGGGCTGACTTTTGGTTTGTAATGACTCCAGGAGAGTTTCAATTTAACAGTTTAAATTGCAGCTTCCTCACAGTATCTCTGCTGGAGACATGGTATCATTTTTGACTGTAGTTCTACGTTGTGGACTCTTAGGGCCGCTGTTGACCAGACTGTGTACAACTTAGGGTTTAAATTCTAGCTGCACCTCCCCTGTGTCGTCACAATAATGAAGAGAGACCACGACGAGAAAAAACAGCCATTCGGGATGCATTTTATCTACCATCAAACACGACGATCGGAGGCAGCCCCTTTTCTTTGAATGGAATATGCGTCTTTGGATTTAATTTTTCATATTGACCTGGATTTTAGTTAGTGGAATATATATGCGCCGTTTTGGAACATCGTTGAGAAAATACCCAAGAAGAACAATGGGAGGGGAAACGCTATTATTTTTCTCTCTTCTTTCCCTTAACTCGGTATATGGACAAGTCAGCTACACAATTCCGGAAGAAATGGCCACAGGATCTTTAGTCGGTAACATAGCACAAGATTTAGGTTTACAAACAAAACGTTTGGTATCTGGTAAAGCTCGAATTTATACCAGAGAAAGCGACGAGTACATCGAGCTGAACAGAGAGAGAGGAGTCCTCCTTGTTAAACAGAGGATCGACAGAGAGGCGCTCTGCAGAAAGACGACGCCTTGTGCTTCACATTTTCAGATTATTTTAGAAAATCCAATGGAGTTTTACAGCGTTACAGTGCAGATCACAGATATCAACGACAATCCACCTGCTTTTGAAAAAAATGAGATTAAATTTAAGATTAGTGAGTCAGCTGTGATCGGTGCGAAATTTTTGCTTAAAAGAGCGGTGGATTCCGATGTTGGTCCCAACGACCTCAAAAGCTATGAGTTAATACCGACTGATAATTTTTCTCTGAAACTGCACAGTGACACTGACGGGAACAAAAATGTCGAGATGGTGCTACAGAAGCCTTTAGACAGGGAGAAACAGGAGCAGATATCTCTCGTCTTGACTGCCGTAGATGGGGGAGAGCCGCAGATGTCAGGAACAATGCAGATTGTTATAACTGTTTTAGACGTTAATGATAATGCCCCCGTTTTTACACAGTCAACATACAAGGCTGCTGTGACTGAGAATTCACCCAAAGGCACTGTTGTTGCCACAGTTACAGCCACAGATGCAGATCAGGGCTCAAACAGCAAAATAACTTATTCCATCGCAAATACATTAGACGACACTGGAAAAGTGTTTGAGGTAAATGAAGACAATGGTGAAATTGTTTTGATTGGAAATATTGACTATGAATATTCAAGACATTATCAGATAAGTTTGCTTGCGAGTGATGATGGAGGTCTGACAGACTCGTGTAAGGTGATTGTTGATGTGCAGGACACAAACGACAATAAGCCTGAGATTGACATCATGTCAAAATCAACAGTTATTTCTGAGGATGCCAAACTAAAAACAGTTGTTACAATGATAAATACTGAGGACAAAGATTCAGGAGAAAATGGAAAAGTTCAATGCTTTATAAATGAAAACCTCCCTTTCACGTTAACGTCTTCAGATAATTTTTACAGTTTGGTGACAGACAGTGACTTAGACAGAGAGAGATCGTCTGAGTACAACATCACAGTGACGTGTTCTGATGAGGGAGTGCCCTCCCTCTCCAGCAGCGTCACTCTCACCTTACAGATCTCTGATGTGAATGACAACGCGCCTGTCTTTGAGAGGAGCTCATATGAGGCCTACATTGTAGAGAACAACACACCAGGCCTGTCTATATTCACTGTGAGAGCCTAGAGACGCTGACTGGAACCAGAATGCCCGTGTTTCTTACATCCTGGAGGACTCCTCTGTGAACGGAGTGCCAGTCTCGTCATATGTGTCCATGAGTGCAGACAGTGGAGTGATCCATGCAGTGCGCTCTTTTGACTACGAGCAGATCAGAGAGTTCCAGTTCCGCGTGAGAGCTCAAGATGGAGGCTCCTCTCCACTCAGCAGCAACGTGACAGTGAGAATGGTGATCCAGGACCAGAACGACAACCCCCCTCAGGTCCTGTACCCGGTGCAGACTGGAGGCTCATTGGTGGCTGAGATGGTGCCTCGTGCAGCAGATGTGGGCTATCTGGTGACCAAAGTGGTGGCTGTTGATGTGGACTCTGGCCAGAATGCCTGGCTGTCGTATAAACTGCAGAGAGCCACAGACAGGGCGCTGTTTGAGGTGGGCTCCCAGAATGGAGAGATCCGGACGATCGCCAAGTGAGTGATAAAGATGCAGTGAAACAGAGACTGACTGTTATAGTGGAGGACAACGGGCAGCCGTCTCGTTCAGCTACAGTCATTGTTAACGTGGCGGTGGCGGACAGCTTCCCTGAAGTGCTGTCTGAGTTCACTGACTTTGCACACGACAAGGAGTACAATGACAACCTGACTTTTTACTTAGTGCTGGCTCTGGCTGTGGTGTCGTTCCTCTTCATCACGTGTTTGGTGGTGATCATCTCAGTCAAAATCTACAGATGGAGACAGTCTCGCATCCTGTATCAGTCCAGTCTGCCTGTCATTCCATATTATCCCCCACGTTACTCAGACACTTTGGGCACAGGGACTCTCCAGCACGTGTACAACTACGAGGTGTGCAGGACGACAGACTCGAGAAAGAGTGACTGTAAGTTCGGCAGAGCTGGTAGTCAGAACGTGCTTGATGATGGACCCCAGTTCTACAGGGACCATGCAGAGGATGCAGAGTGAGAGGAGCATCCTGGATGAACCAGATTCTCCTCTAGAGGTTGGAGCACTCTCACATTCTTATTTCCACCAGTTCAGTTGACACATTAAACTAAAATAAAAACATTAGTTTGCATGTTTTAGAATGGACAGGTACGCGCATTGGCTACCTGTTTACCTACATATTCATTTTGAACTTGTTTTTTTACATCGTCATTTGCGTTTATAGTAATTTTATTGATCGTTTGTTCTGAGATTTAGATATATATCATTGTAATTATGATCTGTTGTAGTCTGCACTGATCTGCTACAATCGATTCTATGTTTTTTTTTTTTTGTCTGTTTGTTTGTGTGTTTGTTTTGGGGTTTTTTTTGTTTTTTTGTGGCGGGTGTTTGCCTCAGAATATAATTGAAATAAGGTTCACTTTGGTTTTTTTTTAACTTAAAATGATGTGGTGGCTCTTAAGTGATTGTGTTTTTTTATTTTTATTATTATTATTATTTATTTTTTATTTTATTTTTTCTTGATCAATCACCAGCTCTGTCTTTGTTTGAACTCTGAAGATGATCAATCACATGATTTATCTTGACAACATATAAAATTCATAATACAATATTTTGTTAGAATATAGTATTTGAATCTTTTTGTGACATGAATCAGTGAGAGGCTGGTCTATCTTGAGCTTCATCTTTTGTTTCTTGAGACTCTTTGTGCGGTTTCTCTTCTCATTTGGCAGATTGTAGTTTTCAGAACCATGGAGAGCGGCGATGTCATTTTCAGCATCTGTATCTTACTCTCTGCTTCACCTGATAATTCCAACTCCTCTGTCGGACACAATTTCAAATGAAAGCGTTGCATGTCTATAACCTTCGAAGTGTTTGAATATATTTTTATACATTTTCAAGATTTGAATTGTTTCGTCATTGATCATGAATTCCGCGCGTTTTCTAGTAATTTCAAAAACACACGTGGATGAGAACTTCCTTCTGTTGACATTATGCACGGAGATGGTTGCAGCATAGTTTCAAATGACTAAAACAAAACGAAAAGATTAATTTTATATCGTAAGTGAAACCGAAAAAAAAATCCCAATGACCTTTAGAAATGTTGGAAACATGTGTTTGAAACAAAGATTGTCGTTTGTTGATTTGCTGCAGTTATAGTCTGTGAACTCTTAGGGCCGCTGTTGACCAGAATGTGAACAGCTCAGAGTAGAGTTACAGCAGCACCTCCCATCTTTCATCGACATAATAAAGACGGAACTCGACGAAGACGAATCTTTTCCTTATTTTTCCAAGATATTTGACAAAGGGACATCGAATAGTTATTTTTTTTCCCGTTATTTGGATACTGCTGTGAACTACTTACGTTTAAACTGGAATTACGATCAGATTCACGGGATCTAAAAAGCTGCATGACAGGAATCCGTCAAACATAGAACAATGACAAGGCAAGTGCTGCTGTTTTTCTGTCTCCTGTCCGGGGTCCTGGTGCTCGGTCAAGTCAGCTACACAATTCCGGAAGAAATGGCCAAAGGATCTTTAGTCGGTAACATAGCACAAGATTTAGGTTTACAAACAAAACGTTTGGTATCTGGTAAAGCTCGAATTTATACCAGAGAAAGCGACGAGTACATCGAGCTGAACAGAGAGAGAGGAGTCCTCCTTGTTAAACAGAGGATCGACAGAGAGGCGCTCTGCAGAAAGACGACGCCTTGTGCTTCACATTTTCAGATTATTTTAGAAAATCCAATGGAGTTTTACAGCGTTACAGTGCAGATCACAGATATCAACGACAATCCACCTGCTTTCGAAAAAAATGAGATTAAATTTAAGATTAGTGAGTCAGCTGTGATCGGTGCGAAATTTGTGCTTAAGAGAGCGGTGGATTCCGATGTTGGTCCCAACGACCTTAAAAGCTATGAGTTAAAACCAACTGATAATTTTTCTCTGAAACTGCACAGTGACGCTGACGGGAACAAAAATGTCGAGATGGTGCTACAGAAGCCTTTAGACAGGGAGAAACAGGAGCAGATATCTCTCGTCTTGACTGCCGTAGATGGAGGAGAGCCGCAGATGTCAGGAACAATGCAGATTGTTATAACTGTTTTAGACATTAATGATAATGCCCCCGTTTTTACACAGTCAACATACAAGGCTGCTGTGACAGAGAATTCACCCAAAGGCACTGTTGTTGCCACAGTTACAGCCACAGATGCAGATCAGGGCTCAAACAGCAAAATAACTTATTCCATCACAAATACATTAGATGATATTAGGAAAGTGTTTGAGGTAAATGAAGACAATGGCGAAATTGTTTTGATTGGAAATATTGACTTCGAAAACTCACGTCGCTATCAGATAAATCTACGTGCTAGTGATGATGGAGGTTTGACAGACTCGTGTAAGTTAATTGTAGATGTACAAGACATTAATGACAATAAGCCTGAGATTGACATCATGTCAAAATCAACAGTTATTTCTGAGGATGCCAAACTAAAAACAGTTGTCACAATGATAAATATTGAGGACAAAGATTCAGGAGAGAGCGGAAAAGTTCAATGCTTTATAAACGAAAACCTCCCTTTCACGTTAACATCTTCAGATAATTTTTACAGTTTGGTGACAGATAGTGATTTAGATCGAGAGAGATCGTCTGAGTATAACATCACAGTGACGTGTTCTGATGAGGGAGTGCCCTCCCTCTCCAGCAGCGTCACTCTCACCTTACAGATCTCTGATGTGAATGACAACGCGCCTGTCTTTGAGAGGAGCTCATATGAGGCCTACATTGTAGAGAACAACACACCAGGCCTGTCTGTATTCACAGTGAGAGCCAGAGACGCTGACTGGAACCAGAATGCCCGTGTTTCTTACATCCTGGAGGACTCCTCTGTGAACGGAGTGCCAGTCTCGTCATATGTGTCCGTGAGTGCAGACAGTGGAGTGATCCATGCAGTGCGCTCTTTTGACTACGAGCAGATCAGAGAGTTCCAGTTCCGCGTGAGAGCTCAAGATGGAGGCTCCCCTCCACTCAGCAGCAACGTGACAGTGAGAATGGTGATCCAGGACCAGAACGACAACCCCCCTCAGGTCCTGTACCCGGTGCAGACTGGAGGCTCATTGGTGGCTGAGATGGTGCCTCGTGCAGCAGATGTGGGCTATCTGGTGACCAAAGTGGTGGCTGTTGATGTGGACTCTGGCCAGAATGCCTGGCTGTCGTATAAACTGCAGAGAGCCACAGACAGGGCGCTGTTTGAGGTGGGCTCCCAGAATGGAGAGATCCGGACTATCCGCCAAGTGAGTGATAAAGATGCAGTGAAACAGAGACTGACTGTTATAGTGGAGGACAACGGGCAGCCGTCTCGTTCAGCTACAGTCATTGTGAACGTGGCGGTGGCGGACAGCTTCCCTGAAGTGCTGTCTGAGTTCACTGACTTTGCACACGACAAGGAGTACAATGACAACCTGACTTTTTACTTAGTGCTGGCTCTGGCTGTGGTGTCGTTCCTCTTCATCACGTGTTTGGTGGTGATCATCTCAGTCAAAATCTACAGATGGAGACAGTCTCGCATCCTGTATCAGTCCAGTCTGCCTGTCATTCCATATTATCCCCCACGTTACTCAGACACTTTGGGCACAGGGACTCTCCAGCATGTGTACAACTACGAAGTGTGCAGGACGACAGACTCCGAGAAAGAGTGACTGTAAGTTCGGCAGAGCTGGTAGTCAGAACGTGCTGATGATGGACCCCAGTTCAACAGGGACCATGCAGAGGATGCAGAGTGAGAAGAGCATCCTGGATGAACCAGATTCTCCGATAGAGGTTAGAAAATCGTAACAATTTAATAATTTGTTTGAGAGCAAACTATTATTATTATTCTTATTATTATTATTATTATTATTATTATTATTATTATTATTATTATTATTATTATTACTATTATTATTATTTATTTATTTTTTATTTTTATTTTTTATTATTATTACTTCATCGATGTGTTCCTCATATTGGACTTTTACTTATATGTTAATGGATAAACCAGAAAACGGCTTAAGACTGGACTTTCTCAGCTCACACATTTCCCTTCAGCACCATGGATAGAGAAAATGTGCTTTACTTGTAGGAGACTCGTGCCTATTTTTCATTGTCAGGTTAGAAGTAGGGGCTTACATTCACACTACATACATTTTACTTTCACTCTGTTTTATTGTATCCTCCCTCCATGAGTTCGACCAGAATTGTATTACTTTATTGTGTTACTAATGATCGTTATGATAAGTTGGTATCGTTTTGGCATGGTGAAAACATTTCTCATCATCCTTGTCCCAAGTTTTGTTCTTTCGTGTGTTGAACAGAAAGGGCCGCTGTTGGCCAGAGTGTGGCAGTCTTTGACAGGGATCGGGATTGTACCTCCCCTTAAACAGAGACCAGGCAGACAATAAAACAGGCAGCAATCCGCCTGTCCTTGTTGGATGGAAACACTGCTCACGGGTTTTTGACGCTGATCTTGCTCTTATTTTTCAAGTATTCAATCGAGGACTGTATCATTATCGTGTGGATTACTTTTTCTTGAAACAACACCGGAATACAGCGACTAAATCATGAGACGGCAAGTCCTGTTGTTCTGCTCTGTTCTCTCCGTGACGTCTGTGCTCGGGCAGGTCAGTTACTCCATTCCTGAGGAAATGGAGGTAGGTTCGTTGGTCTGCAATATCGCCCAGGATTTAGGTTTAGATGTTAAAAGGCTTAAATCAGGCAGAGCCCGTATTCACTCGGGAGACAGCGCAGAATATATCGAGCTGAACAGGGACAGAGGAATCCTCCTCATCAAAGAGAGAATAGACAGAGAGACGCTGTGTGGAGAAGTGACGCCCTGTGCTTTGCATCTGCAGATGATTTTGGAAAATCCGATGGAATTGTTTCGTGTGATGATAGAAATTACAGATATAAATGACAACGCTCCGAGTTTTGAATCAAGTGAGAAACAATTTGAAATAAGCGAATCAGCTGTTATTGGCTCTAAATTTGTATTAGAGAAAGCCATCGATGCTGACATTGGCACAAATGATCTTCAGAGTTATGCTCTTAATCCAACAAACAATTTTGCACTGAAACTGGAGAACCAGGCAGACGGAAGTAAAAAGGTAGAAATGGTTCTTCAGAAGCCGCTGGATCGAGAGCAGCAGGAGCAGATATCGCTTTCATTAACTGCTCTTGATGGTGGGCAGCCTCGGATGTCCGGTACAATGCAGATTATTGTTAACGTGTTGGATGTGAACGACAATGCACCCGTTTTTACAAAGTCTGTATACAAGGCGGTTTTGACAGAGAATTCTCCGAAAGGAACCAGTGTTATAACTGTCAGTGCATCTGACAAAGACGGGGGCTCAAATGGACAAGTAACATACGTGATTTCAAATAGTAAACGTCGATTATCGAACATATTTCAGGTTGATAGAATGACAGGAGAGGTTATTTTGGTTGGTGAAATAGATTATGAGAAAACAAAACTCTTTCAAATTGATATTGAAGCTATTGATACAGGAGGTCTTTCTGATTCGAGTAAGATTGTGATTGATGTCAGTGATGTGAATGACAACAATCCTCAGATTAAAATACTCTCTAAATCAGACTCCATTCTTGAGGACTCTCCGGAGAACACTGTTATTGCCATGCTGAGCGTAAATGACCCTGACTCCGAGAGAAATGGAGAGGTGAAGTGTTCAATGAATGATGACATTCCCTTTAAAATACAAAATGCAATGAACGGATTTTATACTTTAGTGACAGAGGTCACTTTAGACAGAGAGGTGGCTTCTCAATATAACATCACAGTGACGTGTTCTGATGAGGGAGTGCCCTCCCTCTCCAGCAGCGTCACTCTCACCTTACAGATCTCTGATGTGAATGACAACGCGCCTGTCTTTGAGAGGAGCTCATATGAGGCCTACATTGTAGAGAACAACACACCAGGCCTGTCTGTATTCACAGTGAAAGCCAGAGACGCTGACTGGAACCAGAATGCCCGTGTTTCTTACATCCTGGAGGACTCCTCTGTGAACGGAGTGCCAGTCTCGTCATATGTGTCCGTGAGTGCAGACAGTGGAGTGATCCATGCAGTGCGCTCTTTTGACTACGAGCAGATCAGAGAGTTCCAGTTCCGCGTGAGAGCTCAAGATGGAGGCTCCCCTCCACTCAGCAGCAACGTGACAGTGAGAATGGTGATCCAGGACCAGAACGACAACCCCCCTCAGGTCCTGTACCCGGTGCAGACTGGAGGCTCATTGGTGGCTGAGATGGTGCCTCGTGCAGCAGATGTGGGCTATCTGGTGACCAAAGTGGTGGCTGTTGATGTGGACTCTGGCCAGAATGCCTGGCTGTCGTATAAACTGCAGAGAGCCACAGACAGGGCGCTGTTTGAGGTGGGCTCCCAGAATGGAGAGATCCGGACTATCCGCCAAGTGAGTGATAAAGATGCAGTGAAACAGAGACTGACTGTTATAGTGGAGGACAACGGACAGCCGTCTCGTTCAGCTACAGTCATTGTGAACGTGGCGGTGGCGGACAGCTTCCCTGAAGTGCTGTCTGAGTTCACTGACTTTGCACACGACAAGGAGTACAATGACAACCTGACTTTTTACTTAGTGCTGGCTCTGGCTGTGGTGTCGTTCCTCTTCATCACGTGTTTGGTGGTGATCATCTCAGTCAAAATCTACAGATGGAGACAGTCTCGCATCCTGTATCAGTCCAGTCTGCCTGTCATTCCATATTATCCCCCACGTTACTCAGACACTTTGGGCACAGGGACTCTCCAGCACGTGTACAACTACGAGGTGTGCAGGACGACAGACTCGAGAAAGAGTGACTGTAAGTTCGGCAGAGCTGGTAGTCAGAACGTGCTGATGATGGACCCCAGTTCAACAGGGACCATGCAGAGGATGCAGAGTGAGAGGAGCATCCTGGATGAACCAGACTCTCCTTTAGAGGTCAGTTACTTGGGATAGCACAAACGTCTACTTACTTCTTTTCACGATAAAAGGCAAGTGAAGTATATCCTTCAATCACACCAACACAATAGGAATGACATAAAGTTTCTCTTTTCTTTCAATTCAATTCCTTAATTCAGTGTCAGCATACATATTTACCTCTTGTCTATTTAAATATTCCAACCAGTGTGATAACTTTTATTTATTTGAAATGTAGCAACACTAAATATAGTCTATATACCGCAATGCATCCCTCTCCAACCTTGAACTATATTTGAATATGTGATTGCCCAGAATAAATTATGAAATATAGTTGCTATTATTTTAACTAGAGAATACCTTTGTGTGACTTAAATATTTTTAATAAATGCATTGGTTTAACACTTAGCAGTATGCAGCAGGGAAGCTGCATTTGGGACAAGTCGACACTCCATCTCAGCTGCACTGAAGTGAATGATTCACACATTGTTTTTATGATCTCATTTCTTGCTCATGTAATAATATCACATCTCGCCCCATTGTTTTTTGTTTTTTTTTAACAGTTGATTCTTTATGTTAATAATATATCACCATGGCCATGAACAGCTTTTTCAATGTGACATTCTCCAGGTAGTCATAAACGTGACAGGTCGTTGTCTCTCTAACACATATCTTTGGTGCCCCTTCCACGAAAACTTTCCACCTGTTGTCTTTCTTTCAAGTGTTGCAGTATTGTGTTGTTAAAATACATTGACTTACAGAGGAATTTGTGTTAAGACTCTCCCTGCAGTTTGTGTAAAGACTCTGCGGATTATCTTTTTTTTCACATTTTCTGTAATTTATTTATTTATTTATTTTATTTATTTATTTATCTTTTAATTCCCCCCTGCTTTTTCATTCTGTCCATATTGTACTCCATCATTTAGAGTCAAAGCTGTAAGATGGTGGCTCAAATATACTCAGCACAACAAATTCACTTGTCATTTGGTGATTATTATAATGTCTGTCGTACACCTGAAATACCTGCTTGTGTGATATTGACCATGCTGTACTTTATTTAAAGAGTAGCTTAATATATCTTTGATTATCATCCAACATTGTTCTTGCTGTGTACATTTGATGCACTTTCATTGTCTGCATTGTCAGACCCCTGGCCATCACCTTGTCATCAGCTATGACATGGCCACAGCAATACATTAATTGGACTTTAGAGGCTACAGGTAAAAGGTAAAGATCAGTGGGTCTAATGTTAAAGGATTGTTTGCAGATGTAATATCCTAGAAATGCTTCAAGGCATTTTCTTTAAACTTTGCACAAAGACCACTCTTGCTCATAGATGAAGTTACTAGAATTTTTGTGCCAAAACGCAATATTGACTCATTTAAATATCTTGCAGACATTTTCTCCCTGAAAAAAACCTACCCCCCAGTCTGTCTTGATCCTTGCTGCATGTTTAGTTTAAGGTGTAACTGGTCAGGTAAAATTAATTCCTGACCAAGTTTAGTATCAAGAAATACCTTTTGATGGCCCAGAGTTGTGAGAAATAAAGTTTTTATTCATTCACAGTAACATGGGCTGTAAGTTTGGGACAATGCAATGAAAACAGTCTGGCAGTGTATATTTCTCAGGTAGATTGTATGTCAGGTATTTTGTTATAGGGTTCCAAAAATCAAGTAGATAACAGAGAGCAATATTTCTGTGCTGCTTAAATGTCGATAAGGCATCTCTTGCTCTAACTGGAAGACGGCCCAAGCAGGTAACAGCTAAAGGCTGTCAGCCTCTCAGGTGTCTATTGGTCAGATCTGTTGAGATCATCATGGTCAGGAAACTCTCGGCTGCATGATGAATCAAATGAGTGATCCATTGTGTGTGCTTACAGTCTTAGTTTTTAATGTAAGGATCAAATAGCTCTTGGATGCTGAATAGTCAAATGTACGAATAAGTTTTCCGAAAAGATGTTGTATCAAATATTTCTCTTACAGTATAGTAATATATAATGACAAATTCGATTGGTCTTCCCTTTATTTTGTGTTTTCAAACTAAGAAATCACGTTTGCATTGGTTTGCAAGCTTATAGTGTGGCTCATCTGTTAACGATCAATTTTAAAATACGTGTTACTCGTATTTCCTTACACATTTCATTTTTAAGTAGAGAAACACTGAACCCTCGATATCCCTGCTCTGTAAATATATTGTAATCACGATGTTGGTTGATTTAAAGGCAGTACTTGATTTATTTTGTGACGATTTTAAGTCACATTTTCTTCTTCATTTCTCATCTTTGCATACATGATGTGGGACTGTATAATTTTCTGCAGTGCACGTGTTTGGACTCTCAGGGCCGCTGTTGACCAATGCTGAGCCTTTTCCCCATTATTTGCTCTCCTAGTCAGAGAGAGAGACAGCCATACTGCACACAAACGTCGCTGCAGAAACCGGAATACATCAAAGCTGAGATTCATTTTCTGAAGATTAAATTGTTGAAAAATCTAATAGTTAACTTTTTTCCCTGTATGGAATACTTTGTACCAGAGAGACCCGAACAATTCGGATTACAATACATCTTTAATCTACGGTATTTTTGAGGATAAAATGTCCGACGGAACAATGACACGGCAAGTACTGTTGTTCATCTCGATTGCTTCTTTGAGCACGGTTTTCGGGCAGGTCACCTACTCCATTCCAGAGGAGATGTCTACAGGCTCTTTGGTCGGCAACATAGCTCAGGATTTAGGATTAGACATGAAAAGGCTGAAGTCAGGAAATGCGCGTATTTATACGGAGCACAATGCGGAATACGTCGAGCTGAATAAAGACAGAGGAGCCCTGCTTGTGAAACAGAGGATCGACAGAGAGGCGCTGTGTGGGCAGACGACACCATGCGCTTTACATCTTCAGATTACCCTCGAAGACCCCATTGAATTTTTTACAGTAACGGTGGAAATTAATGACATCAACGATAATGCGCCTAGCTTTAAAAAGGAGGAGATGAAATTTAGGATCAGCGAGTCGGCTGTGATTGGAGCAAAATTTGGGTTAGAGAGAGCGATGGATCTGGATGTCGGTGTTAATGGGCTGCAGGGTTATTCTCTGAAACCTACCGACAACTTTCAGCTTAAAGTACAAAATAAGCAGGATGGGGGTAAAAAAGTAGAAATGGTTCTGCAAAAAAGTCTGGACAGGGAGGCACAAGAGCACCTGTCTTTAACTCTGACAGCCACTGATGGCGGGGATCCTCAGCTCTCTGGAACAATGCAGGTGGAAATTTTAGTTCTAGATGCAAATGACAATGCTCCAGTATTTACACAGGAAATATATAAGGTAACTGTGATGGAGACTTCACCAAAGGGCACAGTTTTAAGTACAGTTAGAGCAATAGATGCAGATCGAGGTTCAAATGGCAAGGTATCATACTCCATTACAAATACATTGGATGATGTCCCTGCTTTGTTCCAAATCGACGGAGAAAATGGTGTTGTATCTTTATCTGGAAACCTCGATTATGAAAAAGCGCAACACTATGAGATACACGTACAGGCTAGTGATGATGGAGGTCTGACAGATTCATGTAAGATTGTTGTGGAAGTGACCGACACGAATGATAACCACCCATCGATAAATATCATGTCAAAGACTAATTCAGTATCAGAAAATTCAAAACCAGGGACTGTCGTGACGATTTTTAATGTTGGGGACCCCGACTCCGGAGACAATGGAAAAGTCACTTGTAATATCGAAGAACAAATGCCGTTTGTAATGAAAACGACCACAAAAAAATTCTTCAGTTTAATGACAGACAGTGATTTAGACCGAGAGAGATCCTCTGAGTATAACATCACAGTGACGTGTTCTGATGAGGGAGTGCCCTCCCTCTCCAGCAGCGTCACTCTCACCTTACAGATCTCTGATGTGAATGACAACGCGCCTGTCTTTGAGAGGAGCTCATATGAGGCCTACATTGTAGAGAACAACACACCAGGCCTGTCTATATTCACAGTGAAAGCCAGAGACGCTGACTGGAACCAGAATGCCCGTGTTTCTTACATCCTGGAGGACTCCTCTGTGAACGGAGTGCCAGTCTCGTCATATGTGTCCGTGAGTGCAGACAGTGGAGTGATCCATGCAGTGCGCTCTTTTGACTACGAGCAGATCAGAGAGTTCCAGTTCCGCGTGAGAGCTCAAGATGGAGGCTCCCCTCCACTCAGCAGCAACGTGACAGTGAGAATGGTGATCCAGGACCAGAACGACAACCCCCCTCAGGTCCTGTACCCGGTGCAGACTGGAGGCTCATTGGTGGCTGAGATGGTGCCTCGTGCAGCAGATGTGGGCTATCTGGTGACCAAAGTGGTGGCTGTTGATGTGGACTCTGGCCAGAATGCCTGGCTGTCGTATAAACTGCAGAGAGCCACAGACAGGGCGCTGTTTGAGGTGGGCTCCCAAAATGGAGAGATCCGGACGATCCGCCAAGTGAGTGATAAAGATGCAGTGAAACAGAGACTGACTGTTATAGTGGAGGACAACGGGCAGCCGTCTCGTTCAGCTACAGTCATTGTGAACGTGGCGGTGGCGGACAGCTTCCCTGAAGTGCTGTCTGAGTTCACTGACTTTGCACACGACAAGGAGTACAATGACAACCTGACTTTTTACTTAGTGCTGGCTCTGGCTGTGGTGTCGTTCCTCTTCATCACGTGTTTGGTGGTGATCATCTCAGTCAAAATCTACAGATGGAGACAGTCTCGCATCCTGTATCAGTCCAGTCTGCCTGTCATTCCATATTATCCCCCACGTTACTCAGACACTTTGGGCACAGGGACTCTCCAGCATGTGTACAACTACGAGGTGTGCAGGACGACAGACTCGAGAAAGAGTGACTGTAAGTTCGGCAGAGCTGGTAGTCAGAACGTGCTGATGATGGACCCCAGTTCAACAGGGACCATGCAGAGGATGCAGAGTGAGAGGAGCATCCTGGATGAACCAGACTCTCCTCTAGAGGTTAGAAAATCTTAAAAATTGAATAAAGTGTTTGAGAGCAAACAATTATGATATTATTATTATTATTATTATTATTATTATTATTATTATTATTATTATCATTATTATTATTATTATTATAATTATTATCATTTATTTATTTTTTTATTTTTTTATTATTATTATTACTTCATCGATGTGTTCCTCATATTGGAGTTTTACTTATATGTTAATGGATAAACCAGAAAACGGCTTAAGACTGGACTTTCTCAGCTCACACATTTCCATTCAGCACCATGGATAGAGAAAATGTGCTTTACTTGTAGGAGACTCGTGCCTATTTTTCATTGTCAGGTTAGAAGTAGCGGCTTACATTCACACTACATACATTTTACTTTCCCTCTGTTTTATTGTATCCTCCCTCCATGAGTTCGACCAGAATAGTATTACTTTATTGTGTTACTAATGATCATTATGATAAGTTGGTATCGTTTTTGCATGGTGAAAATATTTCTCATCATCCTTGTCCCAAGTTTTGCTGTTTCGTGTGTTGAACAGAAAGGGCCGCTGTTGGCCAGAGTGTGGCAGTCTTTGACAGGGATCGGGATTGTACCTCCCTTTAAACAGAGACCAGGCAGACAATAAAACAGGCAGCAATCCGCCTGTCCTTGTTGGATGGAAACACTGCTCACGGGTTTTTGACGCTGATCTTGCTCTTATTTTTCAAATATTCAATCGAGGACTGTATCATTATCGTGTGGATTACTTTTTCTTGAAACAACACCGGAATACTGCGACTAAATCATGAGACGGCAAGTCCTGTTGTTCTGCTCTGTTCTCTCCGTGACGTCTGTGCTCGGGCAGGTCAGTTACTCCATTCCTGAGGAAATGGAGGTAGGTTCGTTGGTCTGCAATATCGCCCAGGATTTAGGTTTAGATGTTAAAAGGCTTAAATCAGGCAGAGCCCGTATTCACTCGGGAGACAGCGCAGAATATATCGAGCTGAACAGGGACAGAGGAGTCCTGCTCATCAAAGAGAGAATAGACAGAGAGACGCTGTGTGGAGAAGTGACGCCCTGTGCTTTGCATCTGCAGATGATTTTGGAAAATCCGATGGAATTGTTTCGTGTAATGATAGAAATTACAGATATAAATGACAACGCTCCGAGTTTTGAATCAAGTGAGAAACAATTTGAAATTAGCGAATCAGCTGTTATTGGCTCTAAATTTGTATTAGAGAAAGCCATCGATGCTGACATTGGCACAAATGATCTTCAGAGTTATGCTCTTAATCCAACAAACAATTTTGCACTGAAACTGGAGAACCAGGCAGACGGAAGTAAAAAGGTAGAAATGGTTCTTCAGAAGCCGCTGGATCGAGAGCAGCAGGAGCAGATATCGCTTTCATTAACTGCTCTTGATGGTGGGCAGCCTCGGATGTCCGGTACAATGCAGATTATTGTTAACGTGTTGGATGCGAACGACAACGCACCAGTTTTTACAAAGTCTGTATACAAGGCGGTTTTGACTGAGAATTCTCCGAAAGGAACCAGTGTTATAACTGTCAGTGCATCTGACAAAGACGGGGGCTCAAATGGACAAGTAACATACGTGATTTCAAATAGTAAACGTCGATTATCGAACATATTTCAGATTGATCGAATGACAGGAGAGGTTATTTTGGTTGGTGAAATAGATTATGAGAAAACAAAACTCTTTCAAATTGATATTGAAGCTATAGATAGTGGAGGTCTTTCTGATTCGAGTAAGATTGTGATTGATGTCAGTGATGTGAATGACAACAATCCTCAGATTAAAATACTCTCTAAATCAGACTCCATTCTTGAGGACTCTCCGGAGAACACTGTTATTGCCATGCTGAGCGTAAATGACCCTGACTCCGAGAGAAATGGAGAGGTGAAGTGTTCAATGAATGATGACATTCCCTTTAAAATACAAAATACAATGAACGGATTTTATACTTTAGTGACAGAAGTCACTTTAGACAGAGAGGTCGCGTCTCACTATAACATCACGGTGACGTGTTCTGATGAGGGAGTGCCCTCCCTCTCCAGCAGCGTCACTCTCACCTTACAGATTTCTGATGTGAATGACAACGCGCCTGTCTTTGAGAGGAGCTCATATGAGGCCTACATTGTAGAGAACAACACACCAGGCCTGTCTATATTCACAGTGACAGCCAGAGACGCTGACTGGAACCAGAATGCCCGTGTTTCTTACATCCTGGAGGACTCCTCTGTGAACGGAGTGCCAGTCTCGTCATATGTGTCCGTGAGTGCAGACAGTGGAGTGATCCATGCAGTGCGCTCTTTTGACTACGAGCAGATCAGAGAGTTCCAGTTCCGCGTGAGAGCTCAAGATGGAGGCTCCCCTCCACTCAGCAGCAACGTGACAGTGAGAATGGTGATCCACGACCAGAACGACAACCCCCCTCAGGTCCTGTACCCGGTGCAGACTGGAGGCTCATTGGTGGCTGAGATGGTGCCTCGTGCAGCAGATGTGGGCTATCTGGTGACCAAAGTGGTGGCTGTTGATGTGGACTCTGGCCAGAATGCCTGGCTGTCGTATAAACTGCAGAGAGCCACAGACAGGGCGCTGTTTGAGGTGGGCTCCCAGAATGGAGAGATCCGGACGATCCGCCAAGTGAGTGATAAAGATGCAGTGAAACAGAGACTGACTGTTATAGTGGAGGACAACGGGCAGCCGTCTCGTTCAGCTTCAGTCATTGTTAACGTGGCGGTGGCGGACAGCTTCCCTGAAGTGCTGTCTGAGTTCACTGACTTTGCACACGACAAGGAGTACAATGACAACCTGACTTTTTACTTAGTGCTGGCTCTGGCTGTGGTGTCGTTCCTCTTCATCACGTGTTTGGTGGTGATCATCTCAGTCAAAATCTACAGATGGAGACAGTCTCGCATCCTGTATCAGTCCAGTCTGCCTGTCATTCCATATTATCCCCCACGTTACTCAGACACTTTGGGCACAGGGACTCTCCAGCACGTGTACAACTACGAGGTGTGCAGGACGACAGACTCGAGAAAGAGTGACTGTAAGTTTGGCAGAGCTGGTAGTCAGAACGTGCTTATGATGGACCCCAGTTCAACAGGGACCATGCAGAGGATGCAGAGTGAGAAGAGCATCCTGGATGAACCAGACTCTCCTTTAGAGGTCAGTTACTTTGGATAGCACAAACGTCTACTTACTTCTTTTCACGATAAAAGGCAAGTGAAGTATATCCTTCAATCACACCAACACAATAGGAATGACATAAAGTTTCTCTTTTCTTTCAATTCAATTCCTTAATTCAATGTCAGCATACATTTTTACCTCTTGTCTATTTAAATATTCCAACCAGTGTGATAACTTTTATTTATTTGAAATATAGCAACACTAAATATAGTCTATATGACCGCAATGCATCCCTCTCCAACCTTAAACTATATTTGAATATGTGATTGTCCAGAATAATTTATGAAATATAGTTGCTATTATTTTAACTAGAGAATACCTTTGTGTGACTTAAATATTTTTAATTAATGCATTTGGTTTAACACTTAGCAGTATGCAACAGGGAAGCTGCATTTGGGACAAGTCGACACTCCATCTCAGCTGCACTGAAGTGAATGATTCACACATTGTTTTTATGATCTCATTTCTTGCTCATGTAATAATATCACATCTCACCCTATTGTTTTTTTTTTTTTTTTAACAGTTGATTCTTTATGTTAATAATATATCACCATGGCCATGAACAGCTTTTTCAATGTGACATTCTCCAGGTAGTCATAAACGTGACAGGTAGTTGTCTCTCTAACACATATCTTTGGTGCCCCTTCCACGAAAACTTTCCACCTGTTGTCTTTCTTTCAAGTGTTGCAGTATTGTGTTCTTAAAATACATTGACTAACAGAGGAATTTGTGTTAAGACTCTCCCTGCAGTTTGTGTAAAGACTCTGCGGATTATCTTTTTTTTTCACATTTTCTGTAATTTATTTATTTATTTATTTTATTTTAATTATTTATCTTTTAATTTCCCCCTGCTTTTTCATTCTGTCCATATTGTACTCCATCATTTAGAGTCAAAGCTGTAAGATGGTGGCTCAAATATACTCAGCACAACAGATTCACTTGTCATTTGGTGATTATTATAATGTCTGTCGTATGCCTGAAATACCTGCTTGTGTGATATTGACCATGCTGTACTTTATTTAAAGAGTAGCTTAATATATCTTTGATTATCATCCAACATTGTTCTTGCTGTGTACTTTTGATGCACTTTCATTGTCTGCGTTGTCAGACCCCTGGCCATCACCTTGTCATCAGCTATGACATGGCCACAGCAATACATTAATTGGACTTTAGAGGCTACAGGTAAAAGGTAAAGATCAGTGGGTCTAATGTTAAAGGATTGTTTGCAGATGTAATATCCTAGAAATGCTTCAAGGCATTTTCTTTAAACTTTGCACAAAGACCACTCTTGATCATAGATGAAGTTACTAGAATTTTTGTGCCAAAACGCAATATTTACTCATTTAAATATCTTGCAGACATTTTCTCCCTGAAAAACCTACCCCCCCAGTCTGTCTTTATCCTTGCTGCATGTTTAGTTTAAGGTGTAACTGGTCAGGTAAAATTAATTCCTGACCAAGTTTAGTATCAAGAAATACCTTTTGATGGCCCAGAGTTGTGAGAAATAAAGCTTTTATTCATTCACAGTAACATGGGCTGTAAGTTTGGGACAATGCCATGAAAATAGTCTGGCAGTGTATATTTCTCAGGTAGATTGTATGTCAGGTATTTTGTTATAGGGTTCCAAAAATCAAGTAGATAACAGAGAGCAATATTTCTGTGCTGCTTAAATGTCGATAAGGCATCTCTTGCTCTAACTGGAAGACGGCCCAAGCAGGTAACACCTAAAGGCTGTCAGCCTCTCAGGTGTCTATTGGTCAGATCTGTTGAGATCATCATGGTCAGGAAACTCTCGGCTGCATGATGAATCAAATGAGTGATCCATTGTGTGTGCTTACAGTCTTAGTTTTTAATGTAAGGATCAAATAGCTCTTGGATGCTGAATAGTCAAATGTACGAATAAGTTTTCCGAAAAGATGTTGTATCAAATATTTCTCTTACAGTATAGTAATATATAATGACAAATTCGATTGGTCTTCCCTTTATTTTGTGTTTTCAAACTAAGAAATCACGTTTGCATTGGTTTGCAAGCTTATAGTGTGGCTCATCTGTTAACGATCAATTTTAAAATACGTGTTACTCGTATTTCCTTACACATTTCATTTTTAAGTAGAGAATCACTGAACCCTCGATATCCCTGCTCTGTAAATATATTGTAATCACGATGTTGGTTGATTTAAAGGCAGTACTTGATTTATTTTGTGACGATTTTAAGTCACATTTTCTTCTTCATTTCTCATCTTTGCATACATGATGTGGGACTGTATAATTTTCTGCAGTGCACGTGTTTGGACTCTCAGGGCCGCTGTTGACCAATGCTGAGCCTTTTCCCCATTATTTGCTCTCCTAGTCAGAGAGAGAGACAGCCATACTGCACACAAACGTCGCTGCAGAAACCGGAATACATCAAAGCTGAGATTCATTTTCTGAAGATTAAATTGTTGAAAAATCTAATAGTTAACTTTTTTCCCTGTATGGAATACTTTGTACCAGAGAGACCCGAACAATTCGGATTACAATACATCTTTAATCTACGGTATTTTTGAGGATAAAATGTCCGACGGAACAATGACACGGCAAGTACTGTTGTTCATCTCGATTGCTTCTTTGAGCACGGTTTTCGGGCAGGTCACCTACTCCATTCCAGAGGAGATGTCTACAGGCTCTTTGGTCGGCAACATAGCTCAGGATTTAGGATTAGACATGAAAAGGCTGAAGTCAGGAAATGCGCGTATTTATACGGAGCACAATGCGGAATACGTCGAGCTGAATAAAGACAGAGGAGCCCTGCTTGTGAAACAGAGGATCGACAGAGAAGCGCTGTGTGGGCAGACGACACCATGCGCTTTACATCTTCAGATTACCCTCGAAGACCCCATTGAATTTTTTACAGTAACGGTGGAAATTAATGACATCAACGATAATGCGCCTAGCTTTAAAAAGGAGGAGATGAAATTTAGGATCAGCGAGTCGGCTGTGATTGGAGCAAAATTTGGGTTAGAGAGAGCGATGGATCTGGATGTCGGCGTTAATGGCTTGCAGGGTTATTCTCTGAAACCTACCGACAACTTTCAGCTTAAAGTACAAAATCAGCAGGATGGGGGTAAAAAGGTAGAAATGGTTCTGCAAAAAAGTCTGGACAGGGAGGCACAAGAGCACCTGTCTTTAACTCTGACAGCCACTGATGGCGGGGATCCTCAGCTCTCTGGAACAATGCAGGTGGAAATTTTAGTTCTAGATGTAAATGACAATGCTCCAGTATTTACACAGGAAATATATAAGGTAACTGTGATGGAGACTTCACCAAAGGGCACAGTTTTAAGTACAGTTAGAGCAATAGATGCAGATCAAGGTTCAAATGGCAAGGTGTCATACTCCATTACAAATACATTGGATGATGTCCCTGCTTTGTTCCAAATCGACGGAGAAAATGGTGTTGTATCTCTATCTGGAAACCTCGATTATGAAAAAGCGCAACACTATGAGATACACGTACAGGCTAGTGATGATGGAGGTCTGACAGATTCATGTAAGATTGTTGTGGAAGTGACCGACACGAATGATAACCACCCATCGATAAATATCATGTCAAAGACTAATTCAGTATCAGAAAATTCAAAACCAGGGACTGTCGTGACGATTTTTAATGTTGGGGACCCCGACTCCGGAGAGAATGGAAAAGTCACTTGTAATATCGAAGAACAAATGCCGTTTGTAATGAAAATGACCACAAAAAAATTCTTCAGTTTAGTGACAGAGAGTGACTTAGACAGAGAGGTGGCTTCTCAATACAACATCACAGTGACGTGTTCTGATGAGGGAGTGCCCTCCCTCACCAGCAGCGTCACTCTCACCTTACAGATCTCTGATGTGAATGACAACGCGCCTGTCTTTGAGAGGAGCTCATATGAGGCCTACATTGTAGAGAACAACACACCAGGCCTGTCTATATTCACAGTGAGAGCCCGAGACGCTGACTGGAACCAGAATGCCCGTGTTTCTTACATCCTGGAGGACTCCTCTGTGAACGGAGTGCCAGTCTCGTCATATGTGTCCGTGAGTGCAGACAGTGGAGTGATCCATGCAGTGCGCTCTTTTGACTACGAGCAGATCAGAGAGTTCCAGTTCCGCGTGAGAGCTCAAGATGGAGGCTCCCCTCCACTCAGCAGCAACGTGACAGTGAGAATGGTGATCCAGGACCAGAACGACAACCCCCCTCAGGTCCTGTACCCGGTGCAGACTGGAGGCTCATTGGTGGCTGAGATGGTGCCTCGTGCAGCAGATGTGGGCTATCTGGTGACCAAAGTGGTGGCTGTTGATGTGGACTCTGGCCAGAATGCCTGGCTGTCGTATAAACTGCAGAGAGCCACAGACAGGGCGCTGTTTGAGGTGGGCTCCCAGAATGGAGAGATCCGGACGATCCGCCAAGTGAGTGATAAAGATGCAGTGAAACAGAGACTGACTGTTATAGTGGAGGACAACGGGCAGCCGTCTCGTTCAGCTACAGTCATTGTGAACGTGGCGGTGGCGGACAGCTTCCCTGAAGTGCTGTCTGAGTTCACTGACTTTGCACACGACAAGGAGTACAATGACAACCTGACTTTTTACTTAGTGCTGGCTCTGGCTGTGGTGTCGTTCCTCTTCATCACGTGTTTGGTGGTGATCATCTCAGTCAAAATCTACAGATGGAGACAGTCTCGCATCCTGTATCAGTCCAGTCTGCCTGTCATTCCATATTATCCCCCACGTTACTCAGACACTTTGGGCACAGGGACTCTCCAGCACGTGTACAACTACGAGGTGTGCAGTACGACAGACTCCAGAAAGAGTGCCTGTAAGTTCGGCAGAGCTGGTAGTCAGAACGTGTTGATGATGGACCCCAGTTCAACAGGGACCATGCAGAGGATGCAGAGTGAGAGGAGCATCCTGGATGAACCAGATTCTCCTCTAGAGGTCAGAAAACTGTATTTTTATTTTTATTTTTTTTTTTACTTTTTTTTTATAAATATATTTTTATTCATTCGTTATTGCAATTTTGTGTAAATTTTGAAATCAAATTAAAGATTTTATTTCATTTTATCTTTGCACAGATTATTTCATTCGCATTTCAAACAGGCAATGTCTGCTGATATTCTATTGTGAAACTACAACTTAGTTCAGCACCATGGTCAGCATCACCCATCAGTCCAGCTCCTCTTTACACTTCATCGGCTATTTGTGATTCATTTCCTCCTTGTTTCCTGGACTCTTACTGAAACACATAGTTCACATCAGATCGTTTCATATCTTTTTTCCATGTTGCTGAGTGGCGAAGTTATGTTCAACATAGTTTAAACATGGACATATTAGTGTATTGAGGATGTTGACTTTTATTTTCCTCTAGCTTTTGCTTTGATTCATCATGTGTGTCTTTGCACTCAAGTGGTTGTATTTCATTTTGAATGTTGTAATTTGTAATTTCAACTCAGAGCGTCGCTGTTGGCAAGCATGTTGATTGCAACTGAGATTTTCTCGCTCTGTCTCTCTCTATTCTTTGCCCTTCCCTCTGTGACGATACGTTTGACACAGAGCAGAGAAAGGACTAATGCACTGTTCGCTCTCAGAGGAACCCTCTTACTGGATTAGTATCTTTTGATCTATCTTTTTTTTTTTTCTATTCTTGGAATACGGACTTGATTGTATCTACATTTGCTTTGTCCGCATCGGGAGGTCTTTTGTTTGAACCATGCAGCAAACACCATCCAACAGAACAATCAAACGGCAAGTAATGTTATTCTTCTCGGCCCTGTGTCTCAACTGCGTGCTCGGCCAGGTCAGCTATTCTATCCCCGAAGAGATGACCAAAGGCTCTGTAGTCGGTAACATAGCGCATGATTTAGGTTTGGATCTGAAAAGGCTGAAATCAGGAAAAGCTCGTGTCCACAGTGGAGGCAGCGTAGAATATATTGGGCTGAATAAAGACAGAGGAGTCCTCCTCATCCAGGAGAGGATAGACAGAGAGGCTTTGTGCGGGGAGACGACGCCGTGTGCTATACATTTCCAGTTAATTCTAGAAAATCCATTGGAGTTGTTTCGAGTCACAGTCGAGATTACGGACACAAACGACAATACGCCCAGTTTTACTAATACAGAGAAACGCTTTGAAATTAGCGAGTCCGCTGTGATAGGATCGAAATTTATATTGGATCAGGCTGTTGATCCCGATATTGGCCAGAATGGATTACAAAAATATATTCTTTCTCCGACTGACAATTTTGTCTTAAAATTAGAAAATCAAGCAGATGAAAACAGAAAGGTAGAAATGGTTCTACAAAAGCCTCTAGATCGAGAAAAACATGACTACATTTCACTGTTGTTGACAGCTGTAGATGGAGGCGAGCCGCAGATGTCTGGGACAATGCAGATATCTGTTAATGTACTGGATGTAAATGACAATGCACCGACATTTGCGAACACGGTGTATAGGACAAAAATACCTGAAAATTCCCCCCGAAGCACCAGTGTCACTAATGTGATGGCATCTGATAAAGATATCGGCTCAAATGGAGAATTATCATATATGATATCAACTAACAAACGGATTTTGACCGAACTATTTAAAGTAAACTCAAAAACAGGAGAAATTATTTTGGTTGGTGATCTGGATTACGAAAAGGCAAAAATCTATCAATTTAACGTTGAAGTTGTGGACAACGGGGGACTCTCTGATTCAACAAAGATCATTGTTGATGTAATAGATGTAAATGACAACAATCCTCATATAAGTGTTCTTTCCAAATCCGAATCCGTTTTAGAAGACTCTCCAATCGGTACAGTAATAGCCATGTTAAGTGTGAATGATCCAGATTCAGAGAATAACGGAGAAGTGAAATGCGATATAGACGATAATATACCATTTAAAATCAAAACCTCATTAAATGGATTTTATACTTTAGTGACAGAAGTCACTTTAGACAGAGAGGTCGCGTCTCAATATAACATCACAGTGACGTGTTCTGATGAGGGAGTGCCCTCCCTCTCCAGCAGCGTCACTCTCACCTTACAGATCTCTGATGTGAATGACAACGCACCTGTCTTTGAGAGGAGCTCATATGAGGCCTACATTGTAGAGAACAACACACCAGGCCTGTCTATATTCACAGTGACAGCCAGAGATGCTGACTGGAACCAGAATGCCCGTGTTTCTTACATCCTGGAGGACTCCTCTGTGAACGGAGTGCCAGTCTCGTCATATGTGTCCGTGAGTGCAGACAGTGGAGTGATCCATGCAGTGCGCTCTTTTGACTACGAGCAGATCAGAGAGTTCCAGTTCCGCGTGAGAGCTCAAGATGGAGGCTCCCCTCCACTCAGCAGCAACGTGACAGTGAGAATGGTGATCCAGGACCAGAACGACAACCCCCCTCAGGTCCTGTACCCGGTGCAGACTGGAGGCTCATTGGTGGCTGAGATGGTGCCTCGTGCAGCAGATGTGGGCTATCTGGTGACCAAAGTGGTGGCTGTTGATGTGGACTCTGGCCAGAATGCCTGGCTGTCGTATAAACTGCAGAGAGCCACAGACAGGGCGCTGTTTGAGGTGGGCTCCCAGAATGGAGAGATCCGGACTATCCGCCAAGTGAGTGATAAAGATGCAGTGAAACAGAGACTGACTGTTATAGTGGAGGACAACGGACAGCCGTCTCGTTCAGCTACAGTCATTGTTAACGTGGCGGTGGCGGACAGCTTCCCTGAAGTGCTGTCTGAGTTCACTGACTTTGCACACGACAAGGAGTACAATGACAACCTGACTTTTTACTTAGTGCTGGCTCTGGCTGTGGTGTCGTTCCTCTTCATCACGTGTTTGGTGGTGATCATCTCAGTCAAAATCTACAGATGGAGACAGTCTCGCATCCTGTATCAGTCCAGTCTGCCTGTCATTCCATATTATCCCCCACGTTACTCAGACACTTTGGGCACAGGGACTCTCCAACACGTGTATAACTACGAGGTGTGCAGGACGACAGACTCGAGAAAGAGTGACTGTAAGTTCGGCAGAGCTGGTAGTCAGAACGTGTTGATGATGGACCCCAGTTCAACAGGGACCATGCAGAGGATGCAGAGTGAGAGGAGCATCCTGGATGAACCAGACTCTCCTCTTGAGGTTAGTCATCTGTGATTACTTTGATATACTCTTCGCGATGAGTATTTTGAAACATGAAGTCTCTCCCTGCTCTTTTTGTTTTTTCAGCACCATGGAGAGAGACAGTAGTTTTGCCCCTGCCTATTTTTTCTTCAGGTATTTGATATAGTTTGACCTCAAGACGTATGTGTCTTAAA
This sequence comes from Cetoscarus ocellatus, assembly GCA_037902135.1. Lineage (NCBI taxonomy): Eukaryota > Metazoa > Chordata > Actinopteri > Labriformes > Labridae > Cetoscarus > Cetoscarus ocellatus. Next base: position 169,676 of record JBAMNC010001004.1, read on the forward strand.
ATTAGCATTTTTCTCACAATAATAAGCGTTTTTGTTGTTGTTGTTGTTGTTGTTGTTGTTGTTGTTGTTGTTGTTGTTGTTGTTGTTTTTAATTTCCTTTAATGGTCATCGTAATTTTCGTAGCTATCTTTTGGTTGGTGCTTACCCTTCTATGCTTAAGCAAATATTAAACTTTTGCATTTAATGTGACATCTTTCCATATATTTGCGTATCTTCTTTTTTAACATCTGTAAGAATGATGATTGAGTGTTCTTATTTATTTCATAGGTATACTCTCTTGTTATTTATTATAACTCAAATCATGCGGGTTTTTAATGAAAGTATCTTGCTAAGAAACTATCAGTCGTGTGTTTCAACATAACTCACACTCTTCAATTCGAGGCTGTTGTGCAGTTCTTTGCTGTGAACTCCAAGGGCCGCTGTTGGCCAGTGTGTGGATGTTAAATGTGAGGGTTTTAAGGAGAAACCTCCTCCGTTATGATATCAGAGAGAGAATACCAGACACAGGGCAACAACATCGACGTCCATTTCCTCGATAACTGAGTGAAGGCCCTTTTTGACAAGTGTGGACGATAACGGAGTAAAATCTTACTTTTGTTCATCAGATCTTGATGGACGATTATTTTTCGCTGACCGTGGAATATAACTCGTTTTGTAAGATTCCAAGAGGAAAATGTTGGGCACAACAATGGGACGGCAAGTACTGCTGATTTCTTATGTGATTAATCTCAGCTCAGTGTTCGCTCAAGTCACCTATTCCATCCCTGAGGAGATGCCGAGTGGCTCTGTTGTCGGTAATATTGTTCAGGATTTAGGTTTGGATATAAAACGTTTGAAAACGGGAAAAGCTCGCGTGTTCACAGGAGACAGTACAGGACACATTGAGCTGAATAAAGAAAGAGGAGTCCTCTTCGTCAAAGAAAGGATCGACAGAGAGGCAGTTTGCAGACAGACTACGCCTTGTGCGTTACATTTCCAGATCATTTTAGAAAACCCCATTGAGTTTTACAGTGTTACAGTCGAGATTACAGATATAAATGACAACCCACCGGCCTTTGAAAAACATGAAGTTAGTTTTAAGATCAGTGAATCTGCTGTAATCGGGGCAAAATTTGAGTTAGACAGAGCAATAGATCTGGATGTGGGTAAAAATAGTCTTCAAAAGTACGAGCTAAAACCCACTGATAATTTTGTTCTGAAACAAAATACTCAGGGTGATGCATCAGAGAAAGCTGAAATGGTTTTGCAGAGGCCCCTTGACAGAGAAAAAGAAGAATTTCTGTCTCTGGTTTTAACAGCTGTTGATGGAGGAGATCCGCAGCTATCGGGAACCATTCGGATTTTCATCACGGTCTTGGATGCCAATGATAATGCACCTGTTTTTACTCAGTCCACATATTCAGCCACTGTTTTTGAAAATGCCACCAGAGGGACAGTTGTCACCAGTGTTAGTGCGTCTGATGCAGATAGTGGAGGAAATGGACGGATAAGATATACAATTACAAATAGTCTGGATCAAGCCCATTCACTGTTTCAGATAAACGAAGACAGCGGGGAAATTCGGTTAACTGGAAATATTGATTATGAAGACGCCCGAAAATACCATCTTAACATACGTACAAATGATGAGGGTGGGCTAACCGATTCATGCAAAGTCATAGTTGAAGTAATAGATATTAACGACAACAAGCCAACAATAAATATAATGTCAAAATCAAACATGATATCTGAACACGCTCAGACTAACACTGTTGTGGCAGTGATGAATGTACATGATCCGGATTCCAATGAAAATGGAAAAGTTCAGTGTGTTATAAACGAAAACACCCCTTTGACTATTAAGTCTACGTCAAATAATTTTTATACTTTAGTGACAGAGAGTGACTTAGACAGAGAGAGATCGTCTGAATATAACATCACAGTGACGTGTTCTGATGAGGGAGTGCCCTCCCTCTCCAGCAGCGTCACTCTCACCTTACAGATCTCTGATGTGAATGACAACGCGCCTGTCTTTGAGAGGAGCTCATATGAGGCCTACATTGTAGAGAACAACACACCAGGCCTGTCTATATTCACAGTGAGAGCCAGAGACGCTGACTGGAACCAGAATGCCCGTGTTTCTTACATCCTGGAGGACTCCTCTGTGAACGGAGTGCCAGTCTCGTCATATGTGTCCGTGAGTGCAGACAGTGGAGTGATCCATGCAGTGCGCTCTTTTGACTACGAGCAGATCAGAGAGTTCCAGTTCCGCGTGAGAGCTCAAGATGGAGGCTCCCCTCCACTCAGCAGCAACGTGACAGTGAGAATGGTGATCCAGGACCAGAACGACAACCCCCCTCAGGTCCTGTACCCGGTGCAGACTGGAGGCTCATTGGTGGCTGAGATGGTGCCTCGTGCAGCAGATGTGGGCTATCTGGTGACCAAAGTGGTGGCTGTTGATGTGGACTCTGGCCAGAATGCCTGGCTGTCGTATAAACTGCAGAGAGCCACAGACAGGGCGCTGTTTGAGGTGGGCTCCCAGAATGGAGAGATCCGGACGATCCGCCAAGTGAGTGATAAAGATGCAGTGAAACAGAGACTGACTGTTATAGTGGAGGACAACGGGCAGCCGTCTCGTTCAGCTACAGTCATTGTTAACGTGGCGGTGGCGGACAGCTTCCCTGAAGTGCTGTCTGAGTTCACTGACTTTGCACACGACAAGGAGTACAATGACAACCTGACTTTTTACTTAGTGCTGGCTCTGGCTGTGGTGTCGTTCCTCTTCATCACGTGTTTGGTGGTGATCATCTCAGTCAAAATCTACAGATGGAGACAGTCTCGCATCCTGTATCAGTCCAGTCTGCCTGTCATTCCATATTATCCCCCACGTTACTCAGACACTTTGGGCACAGGGACTCTCCAGCACGTGTACAACTACGAGGTGTGCAGGACGACAGACTCCAGAAAGAGTGACTGTAAGTTCGGCAGAGCTGGTAGTCAGAACGTGTTGATGATGGACCCCAGTTCAACAGGGACCATGCAGAGGATGCAGAGTGAGAAGAGCATCCTGGATGAGCCAGACTCTCCTCTAGAGGTCAGAAAATCTTAAAAATTGAATAAAGTGTTTGAGAGCAAACAATTATTATTATTATTATTATTATTATTATTATTATTATTATTATTATTATTATTATTATTATTATTATTATTATTATTATTACTTCATCGATGTGTTCCTCATATTGGAGTTTTACTTATATGTTAATGGATAACCCAGAAAACGGCTTAAGCCAGGACCTTCAGATCACACATTTTCATTCAGCACCATGGATAGAGAAAATGTGCTTTACTTGTAGGAGACTCGTGCCTATTTTTCATTGTCAGGTTAGAAGTAGCGGCTTACATTCACACTACAGACATTTTACTTTCACTCTGTTTTATTGTATCCTCCCTCCATGAGTTCGACCAGAATAGTATTACTTTATTGTGTTACTAATGATCATTATGATAAGTTGGTATCGTTTTTGCATGGTGAAAACATTTCTCATCATCCTTGTCCCAAGTTTTGTTCTTTCGTGTGTTGAACAGAAAGGGCCGCTGTTGGCCAGAGTGTGGCAGTCTTTGACAGGGATCGGGATTGTACCTCCCCTTAAACAGAGACCAGGCAGACAATAAAACAGGCAGCAATCCGCCTGTCCTTGTTGGATGGAAGCACTGCTCACGGGTTTTTGACGCTGATCTTGTTTTTATTTTCAAATATTCAATCGAGGACTGCATCATTATCGTGTGGATTACTTTTTCTTGAAACAACACCGGAATACAGCGACTAAATCATGAGACGACAAGTCCTGTTGTTCTGCTCTGTTCTCTCCGTGACGTCTGTGCTCGGGCAGGTCAGTTACTCCATTCCTGAGGAAATGGAGGTAGGTTCGTTGGTCTGCAATATCGCCCAGGATTTAGGTTTAGATGTTAAAAGGCTTAAATCAGGCAGAGCCCGTATTCACTCGGGAGACAGCGCAGAATATATCGAGCTGAACAGGGACAGAGGTGTCCTCCTCATCAAAGAGAGAATAGACAGAGAGACGCTGTGTGGAGAAGTGACGCCCTGTGCTTTGCATCTGCAGATGATTTTGGAAAATCCGATGGAATTTTTTCGTGTGATGATAGAAATTACAGATATAAATGACAATGCTCCTAAATTTGCATCGAGTGAGGAACGTTTTGAAATTAGCGAATCAGCTGTTATTGGCTCTAAATTTGTATTAGAGAAAGCCATCGATGCTGACATTGGCACAAATGATCTTCAGAGTTATGCTCTTAATCCAACAAACAATTTTGCACTGAAACTGGAGAACCAGGCAGACGGAAGTAAAAAGGTAGAAATGGTTCTTCAGAAGCCGCTGGATCGAGAGCAGCAGGAGCAGATATCGCTTTCATTAACTGCTCTTGATGATGGGCAGCCTCGGATGTCCGGTACAATGCAGATTATTGTTAACGTGTTGGATGTGAACGACAACGCACCAGTTTTTACAAAGTCTGTATACAAGGCGGTTTTGACTGAGAATTCTCCGAAAGGAACCAGTGTTATAACTGTCAGTGCATCTGACAAAGACGGGGGCTCAAATGGACAAGTAACATACGTGATTTCAAAAAGCATGCGTCGATTATCGAACATATTTCAGATTGATCGAATGACAGGAGAGGTTGTTTTGACTGGTGAAATAGATTATGAGAAAACAAAACTCTTTCAAATTGATATTGAAGCTATTGATACAGGAGGTCTTTCTGATTCGAGTAAGATTGTGATTGATGTCAGTGATGTGAATGACAACAATCCTCAGATTAAAATACTCTCTAAATCAGACTCCATTCTAGAGGACTCTCCGGAGAACACTGTTATTGCCATGCTGAGCGTAAATGACCCTGACTCCGAGAGAAATGGAGAGGTGAAGTGTTCAATGAATGATGACATTCCCTTTAAAATACAAAATGCAATGAACGGATTTTATACTTTAGTGACAGAGGTCACTTTAGACAGAGAGGTGGCTTCTCAATACAACATCACAGTGACGTGTTCTGATGAGGGAGTGCCCTCCCTCTCCAGCAGCGTCACTCTCACCTTACAGATCTCTGATGTGAATGACAACGCGCCTGTCTTTGAGAGGAGCTCATATGAGGCCTACATTGTAGAGAACAACACACCAGGCCTGTCTGTATTCACAGTGAGAGCCAGAGACGCTGACTGGAACCAGAATGCCCGTGTTTCTTACATCCTGGAGGACTCCTCTGTGAACGGAGTGCCAGTCTCGTCATATGTGTCCGTGAGTGCAGACAGTGGAGTGATCCATGCAGTGCGCTCTTTTGACTACGAGCAGATCAGAGAGTTCCAGTTCCGCGTGAGAGCTCAAGATGGAGGCTCCCCTCCACTCAGCAGCAACGTGACAGTGAGAATGGTGATCCAGGACCAGAACGACAACCCCCCTCAGGTCCTGTACCCGGTGCAGACTGGAGGCTCATTGGTGGCTGAGATGGTGCCTCGTGCAGCAGATGTGGGCTATCTGGTGACCAAAGTGGTGGCTGTTGATGTGGACTCTGGCCAGAATGCCTGGCTGTCGTATAAACTGCAGAGAGCCACAGACAGGGCGCTGTTTGAGGTGGGCTCCCAGAATGGAGAGATCCGGACGATCCGCCAAGTGAGTGATAAAGATGCAGTGAAACAGAGACTGACTGTTATAGTGGAGGACAACGGACAGCCGTCTCGTTCAGCTACAGTCATTGTGAACGTGGCGGTGGCGGACAGCTTCCCTGAAGTGCTGTCTGAGTTCACTGACTTTGCACACGACAAGGAGTACAATGACAACCTGACTTTTTACTTAGTGCTGGCTCTGGCTGTGGTGTCGTTCCTCTTCATCACGTGTTTGGTGGTGATCATCTCAGTCAAAATCTACAGATGGAGACAGTCTCGCATCCTGTATCAGTCCAGTCTGCCTGTCATTCCATATTATCCCCCACGTTACTCAGACACTTTGGGCACAGGGACTCTCCAGCACGTGTACAACTACGAGGTGTGCAGGACGACAGACTCGAGAAAGAGTGACTGTAAGTTCGGCAGAGCTGGTAGTCAGAACGTGTTGATGATGGACCCCAGTTCAACAGGGACCATGCAGAGGATGCAGAGTGAGAAGAGCATCCTGGATGAACCAGACTCTCCTCTAGAGGTGGGTTGATGACTGTCTGGGACATTGGTTTCTTAGAATTTAATCTTGTTCCGTCATCTATTTGTAGGGATCGAGCCTTTCTCCATTACTTTCATTTTTGTGTGCCTTTGGGCCAAAACCGTAGACCTCATGGTTCTCCCGTTGCTGCCTCACTTTTTTATAAATTGGGATGAAAACGAAAAAATATGTCACAAATTACAGAGAGTTTTTCAAGAACAGTGAGTGAATGAGAATGGGATTTTTTGTGATGTTATTTGATGCCTCCAGTGTAAACGCTCTTTTTGACTGATCAGTACTACTATACTTCCTATACAAGCTCACGATCCTTTACCATTTACTTTTTACTTGCCTGCATTTAATTTTTCAAAATATTTAAGGTTCTGGCTTATATAATTTGCTCTATTAAAAGTTTCCATACCCAAGCAAACAACACTGGAAGTTCTTCTCTCCTTTTATATGCCTCCTTACACGTCTTTGGAATTCTATTCCTCACTCATAATACATACTTTTAGTCACAGTATTTTCTGATAAATAGATTAATTTGTAAATGTATTAACTCAGCGTCTAATTGAGCACCTATTGGTTTTAATATTATAATGATTTATAGTTTGTATAGGTCTTTTTATTCAGAATTTTTATGTAAGAACATCTGGTATTCTTTCTGTTTTTTCCCCTGTACTTTCCCTTTCTGAACTCATCGGGCCGCTGTTGCCCAAGATGTAGCTGCTCTTAAATGCTTTTGTAACAGATTCTCCCTCTCTACACCCTGGTGTTGTGCTGATGCTCAGACACACACGCAGAATGCCGAGTCGGTGGTCGGACTAAAGTCTCCGTGAAATTTCCTACTGGATTTCTATATTTTTTTCTATTTGTGGATTAACTACACACGTTTTCGTCAAATATCTTTATTATTTGGACGGAATATTATTCTTTTGGAGGAACAAAAAACGGTGGCTGTGGTGCGAAATAGAGAACAATGAAGCGGCAAGTACTCGTGTTATTCTCCATCTTTTGCCTCCATTCTGTGCTTGGACAGGTCAGCTACTCCATTCCTGAGGAGATGGTGAAAGGCTCTTTGGTCGGCAGCATCGCTCAAGATTTAGGTTTAGACCTCAAACGGCTCAGGTCTGGCAACGCTCGTATTTATACAGGAGACAGCGTCCAGTATATCGAGCTGAATAGAGACAGGGGAGTGCTTCTTGTTAAAGAAAAAATAGACCGCGAGGCCCTCTGCAGACAGACAACACCCTGTGCTCTACATTTTCAAATAACGTTAGAAAACCCGCTAGAACTGTTCCCAGTTACTGTAGAAATCACCGACATTAATGACAATGCTCCAGTGTTCCAAAAAGACGAGAGGAGGTTTGAAATTAGCGAGTCAGCGGTCATCGGCTCTAAATTTATGTTAGAGAAAGCAGTGGACCCTGATATAGGACTGAATGGTCTGCAGAGGTACACCCTGAGGCCGAGTGATAATTTTGCCCTTAAATTGCACTCCCAGTTAGATGGCAGCAAAAAAGTTGACATGATTTTGCAAAAGCCTTTGGACAGAGAGAAACAGGAACACATATCTTTAGTTTTGACAGCAGAGGATGGAGGAGAGCCGCAGATGACTGGAACAATGCACATTCATATTACTGTGCTGGATGCAAACGACAATGCCCCTGTTTTTAGTAAGCCCGTGTACAAAGCAAGCATCAAAGAAAACTCTCAGAAAGGAACACTTATTACGAAGGTCAGTGCTTCTGATGCAGACAAAGGCACAAATGGAGAGATTAACTACGTCATCGGCAATAGCATGGATGCTGTTTCAAATTTATTTCACATTAACAGTGAAGGAGACCTGATTCTTGATGGTTCAATAGACTATGAAAAGGAAAAAAATTACCATATTGACATAGAAGCGATAGATCTCGGCGGACTCTCGGATTCCAGTAAGATTATTGTGGATGTAATTGACGTGAATGATAACAGTCCAGTTATAAATCTAATCTCGTCGTCAGGCTCAATACAGGAAGACTCTGCCTTAAAAACAGTGATAGCTTTAATGAGTGTTAATGATCCTGATTCTGATGTAAATGGCAAAATCCAGTGTGTGATAAATGAGAATATCCCATTTGAAATCAAATTTACTTCAAATAATTTCTACAGTTTAGTGACAGACAGTGATTTAGACCGAGAGAGAGCCTCTGAGTATAACATCACAGTGACGTGCTCTGATGAGGGAGTGCCCTCCCTCTCCAGCAGCGTCACTCTCACCTTACAGATCTCTGATGTGAATGACAACGCTCCTGTCTTTGAGAGGAGCTCATATGAGGCCTACATAGTGGAGAACAACACACCAGGCCTGTCTATATTCACAGTGAGAGCCAGAGACGCTGACTGGAACCAGAATGCGCGTGTTTCTTACATCCTGGAGGACTCCTCTGTGAACGGAGTGCCAGTGTCCTCATATGTGTCCGTCAGTGCTGATAGTGGAGTCATCCATGCAGTGCGCTCTTTTGACTACGAGCAGATCAAAGACTTCCAGTTCCGCGTCAGGGCGCAGGATGGAGGCTCCCCTCCTCTCAGCAGCAACGTGACAGTGAAAATCCTGATCCAGGACCAGAATGACAACCCCCCTCAGGTCCTGTACCCGGTCCAGACCGGTGGCTCAGTGGTGGCTGAGATGGTGCCTCGTGCAGCAGATGTGGGCTATCTGGTGACCAAAGTGGTGGCTGTTGATGTGGACTCTGGACAGAATGCGTGGCTGTCGTACAAACTGCAGAAAGCCACAGACAGGGCGCTGTTTGAGGTGGGCTCCCAGAATGGAGAGATCCGAACTATCCGCCAAGTGAGTGATAAAGATGCAGTGAAACAAAGACTGACTGTCATAGTGGAGGACAACGGGCAGCCGTCTCGTTCAGCTACAGTCATTGTGAACGTGGCGGTGGCGGACAGCTTCCCTGAGGTGCTGTCAGAGTTCACAGACTTTGCTCACGACAAGGAGTACAATGACAACCTGACGTTTTACTTAGTGCTGGCTCTGGCTGTGGTGTCGTTCCTGTTCATCACGTGTTTGGTGGTGATCATATCAGTGAAAATCTACAGATGGAGACAGTCTCGCATCATGTATCACTCCAATCTGCCTGTGATTCCATATTATCCTCCACGTTACTCAGACACTATGGGCACAGGGACTCTGCCACACGTGTACAATTACGAGGTGTGCAGGACGACAGACTCGAGAAAGAGTGACTGTAAGTTCGGCAGAGCTGGGAGTCAGAACGTGCTGATAATGGACCCCAGCTGCACAGGGACGATGCAGAGGATACAGAGTGAGAAGAGCATCCTGGATGAACCAGACTCTCCTCTAGAGGTCAGAATTACGTCCCTTACGAGTTGTATTTCTCACCACTTATTCTGACTAGAATTTCCATCATTCTTCCCTTCTGTATCCTACTCGTCTTTTTTCTTTTTCAGCACCCTGGAGAGCAAAATGAGGCATAATCGCAGGCGCTCCTCGGTAGTGTGACAAATTTACAACCTTACTAGTTCTTCCTTGTCTTTTGAATTTTTTAAGGTCCCCCATTTTTTACATTTGCACGATTTCATACAATTATTAACTAATTAATTAGCATTTTCACTTTCATATTTCGATATAGAGTCGAATGATTTTTTTTTTTCTTCACTCTTCTCCATCTCCCTTCTCCGATCCATTTTTCTGCAGTTTTGCTTTGTGAACTCAATGGGCCGCTGTTGCCTCGCCTACTGCAGTTTTTCTCTGGTACCAGCAGCACCGCCTTTTCATTCAGTGTAATAGAGAGGTAGGGCAAGCGCGGATTGCTTTGTCTCCAGTAGAGAAGCGGATGCGCATCGCCTAGCAGAGTGTCGTTCTCTTTGTCCACCATTCGGGATTGTTTTCTATCCTGATTTTCGGATTAAATGTTTTTTTCTCCATCTCTCTTGTGGATTTGATCGAAGCTTCTTGACATTTTATAGCGACAAGCTCAAACAATGATACGGCAAGTACTGTTGTTACTTTCGCTCCTCTCTCTCGGCTCAGTCTCCGGGCAGGTCAGCTATTCTATCCCAGAGGAAATGGCGAAAGGCTCCTTGGTTGGTAATATAGCACAGGATTTGGGTATAGACGTGACAAGATTGAGGCAGGGCAATGCTCATGTTTATTCTGGGGACAGCAGTGAATACATCGAGTTAAACACAGAAAGAGGTCACCTTCTTATCAAAGAGAGAGTAGACAGAGAGGCGTTGTGTGGTGATACGACACCGTGCGCTGTACATTTTCAGATTGTTTTGGAGAACCCCATGGAGTTTTATAGTGTCACAGTTGAAATAACAGATATAAACGATAATGCACCAGCCTTCGAAAAAGGTGAAATCAAATTCACAATAAGCGAGTCTGCAGTTGTTGGGGCAAAGTTTGTTTTGGAAAGAGCTGTGGATTTAGATGTAGGTGTTAATGATCTCCGAAACTACTTACTAAAACCAAGTGATAATTTTATACTAAGACTGCACGACCAAGCCGATGGCACAAAGAATGTAGAAATGGTCATACAAAAACCTCTGGATAGAGAGAAAGAGGATGTTATTTCTTTGGCTTTGACGGCTGTAGATGGAGGGGAGCCACAGATGTCAGGAACAATGCAGATTCTCATCACAGTTTTAGATGCAAATGACAATGCACCAATGTTTACTCAACCAGTGTACAAAGGCACTGTGGCTGAAAATGCTGCAATAGGCACGAATGTTGCTACTGTGAGTGCGGCAGATGCTGATCATGGTTCAAATGGTAAAATAATGTATTCGATCACAAATACTCTAGATGACGTCAGAAAAATGTTTAGAGTAAATGAGGATAGCGGAGAAGTAACATTGATAGGTCGTCTGGACTACGAAAAGAAAAGACATTTTCAGATAAATGTACGAGCAATGGATAATGGGGGGTTGTCGGATTCCTGTAAGGTTATAATTGATGTTATTGATATAAATGACAACAAACCAATGATAAAAATCATGTCGAAATCAGCTATAATATCGGAAAGCGCAGACCCCAATACAGTCGTTACAATGATCAATATTCAGGACCCCGACGCAGGCGAAAATGGCAAAGTTCAATGTTTCATAAATGAGAACATTCCCTTTATATTGAAATCGACGTCTACTCATTTCTATAGTTTAGTGACAGACAGTGACTTAGACAGAGAGAGATCGTCTGAATATAACATCACAGTGACGTGTTCCGATGAGGGAGTGCCCTCCCTCTCCAGCAGCGTCACTCTCACCTTACAGATCTCTGATGTGAATGACAACGCGCCTGTCTTTGAGAGGAGCTCATATGAGGCCTACATTGTAGAGAACAACACACCAGGTCTGTCTATATTCGCAGTGAGAGCCAGAGACGCTGACTGGAACCAGAATGCCCGTGTTTCTTACATCCTGGAGGACTCCTCTGTGAACGGAGTGCCAGTCTCGTCATATGTGTCCGTGAGTGCAGACAGTGGAGTGATCCATGCAGTGCGCTCTTTTGACTACGAGCAGATCAGAGAGTTCCAGTTCCGCGTGAGAGCTCAAGATGGAGGCTCCCCTCCACTCAGCAGCAACGTGACAGTGAGAATGGTGATCCAGGACCAGAACGACAACCCCCCTCAGGTCCTGTACCCGGTGCAGACTGGAGGCTCATTGGTGGCTGAGATGGTGCCTCGTGCAGCAGATGTGGGCTATCTGGTGACCAAAGTGGTGGCTGTTGATGTGGACTCTGGCCAGAATGCCTGGCTGTCGTATAAACTGCAGAGAGCCACAGACAGGGCGCTGTTTGAGGTGGGCTCCCAGAATGGAGAGATCCGGACTATCCGCCAAGTGAGTGACAAAGATGCAGTGAAACAGAGACTGACTGTTATAGTGGAGGACAACGGGCAGCCGTCTCGTTCAGCTACAGTCATTGTTAACGTGGCGGTGGCGGACAGCTTCCCTGAAGTGCTGTCTGAGTTCACTGACTTTGCACACGACAAGGAGTACAATGACAACCTGACTTTTTACTTGGTGCTGGCTCTGGCTGTGGTGTCGTTCCTCTTCATCACGTGTTTGGTGGTGATCATCTCAGTCAAAATCTACAGATGGAGACAGTCTCGCATCCTGTATCAGTCCAGTCTGCCTGTCATTCCATATTATCCCCCACGTTACTCAGACACTTTGGGCACAGGGACTCTCCAGCACGTGTACAACTACGAGGTGTGCAGGACGACAGACTCCAGAAAGAGTGACTGTAAGTTCGGCAGAGCTGGTAGTCAGAACGTGCTGATGGTGGACCCCAGTTCAACAGGGACCATGCAGAGGATGCAGAGTGAGAAGAGCATCCTGGATGAGCCAGACTCTCCTTTAGAGGTTAGATTTTGATCGCTTGTAATTTTGTAGCAATATTCATATCTTCACTGCCTTATTATTCATTTCAGGACCTTGGAGAGCGAAATGTTTCAAAAAATATTTTTCATTTTCACATTCATTCTTTTCCATATTCTTTTACCTACTGACAAAACATCGTAAATATATTTTAGCGTGTTGCCCAGATCGATAATCTAATTCTTTATTAATTTAATTCTAGCATCTCTCTTTTAACATATTTTGGTTGTTTTTTGCTTGCTGATATCAGCCTATGTGATGATTTTTGTCGACTTGCAGTTTTACTCCATGAACTCACAGTGCCGCTGTTGGCCAGTCTGTGACTGATATAACGCAGGTTTATTGTACCTCCCACTCCGTCTTTATTTTAAAGAGAGAAAGAGGCTGACACGAGGCACACAGCTTGGAATTAACCAGAGAAACGAGGACATTTTTTCACGTTGGAAATAATCGTTAAACTAACAGGGGGAACGAACACATCTTGATTAAAAAACGAAAAAGATCTAGACCTCTTATTCTCCAATCTGGAACAACATCGGAGAGAACAATGAAAGGACGAGTGCTGCTGTTCTTCTCGGTCCTCTCTGTCAGCTCGGTGTTCGGCCAGGTCACCTATTCTATTCCTGAAGAAATGCCAAAAGGTTCACTGGTAGGAAACATGGCAAAGGATTTTGGTTTAGATGCAAAGAGGCTGAAATCGGGTAAGGCTCGCATTTATTCTCCAGACAGTGACGGATATATTGAGCTGAATAACGAAAGAGGGCTCCTCCTCATCAAAGAGAGAATAGACAGAGAGACGCTGTGTGGACAAACGACGCCTTGTGCGTTGCATTTTCAGATTATATTAGAGAATCCGATGGAGTTTTACAGTGTGACTGTTGAGATCACAGATATCAATGATAACCCTCCTTCATTTGAAAAGAACGAAGTCAAATTTAAGATTCTTGAATCAGCTGTTAGTGGAGCTAAATTTATATTAGACCGTGCGGTTGATCCTGATGTAGGATCAAATGGACTGCAAACATATAGACTTGAACCGACGGACAATTTTGTGGTGAAATTACACGATCAGGCAGATGGCACGAAAAATGTCGAAATGGTGCTGAAGAAACCTCTTGACAGAGAAAAACACGAACACATTCCTCTCGTTTTAACGGCTGTTGATGGAGGCGAGCCGCAGATGACAGGAACAATGCAGATTCTGATCACCGTTTTAGACGTCAACGATAATGCTCCTGTTTTCACACAGCCTGTTTATAAGGCCTCTATTAAAGAAAATGCCTCCGTGGGGACAGTTGTCGTGACTGTAACTGCTACAGATGCAGATCACGGATCTGACAGTATAATAACTTATTCGATCTCAAGCATATTAGACCAGGCCCGTGGGTTATTTGAAATAGGTGATGAAAGTGGTGAAATTCGACTCAAAGGAAATGTTGATTATGAAAAGGCTCGATCATTTCAGATAAATATACGAGCAAGTGATGATGGAGGACTCGTTGACTCTTGTAAAGTCATTATTGATGTCGTTGACATGAATGACAATCAGCCTTTTATCCACATTGTGTCAAAATCAAACGTCATATCAGAGGATGCCGAGCCCGGCACTGTTGTAACAATGATAAATATACGAGATGCTGACTCAGGTGAAAATGGTAAGGTGTACTGTTGTATTAATGATAACATACCTTTTGTGATGAAGTCTACAAACAATGATTTCTACAGTTTAGTGTCAGACAGTGATTTAGACAGAGAGGTGGCTTCTCACTATAACATCACGGTGACGTGTTCTGATGAGGGAGTGCCCTCCCTCTCCAGCAGCGTCACTCTCACCTTACAGATCTCTGATGTGAATGACAACATGCCTGTCTTTGAGAGGAGCTCATATGAGGCCTACATCGTAGAGAACAACACACCAGGCCTGTCTGTATTCACAGTGAGAGCCAGAGACGCTGACTGGAACCAGAATGCCCGTGTTTCTTACATCCTGGAGGACTCCTCTGTGAACGGAGTGCCAGTCTCGTCATATGTGTCCGTGAGTGCAGACAGTGGAGTGATCCATGCAGTGCGCTCTTTTGACTACGAGCAGATCAGAGAGTTCCAGTTCCGCGTGAGAGCTCAAGATGGAGGCTCCCCTCCACTCAGCAGCAACGTGACAGTGAGAATGGTGATCCAGGACCAGAACGACAACCCCCCTCAGGTCCTGTACCCGGTGCAGACTGGAGGCTCATTGGTGGCTGAGATGGTGCCTCGTGCAGCAGATGTGGGCTATCTGGTGACCAAAGTGGTGGCTGTTGATGTGGACTCTGGCCAGAATGCCTGGCTGTCGTATAAACTGCAGAGAGCCACAGACAGGGCGCTGTTTGAGGTGGGCTCCCAGAATGGAGAGATCCGGACGATCCGCCAAGTGAGTGATAAAGATGCAGTGAAACAGAGACTGACTGTTATAGTGGAGGACAACGGGCAGCCGTCTCGTTCAGCTACAGTCATTGTTAACGTGGCGGTGGCGGACAGCTTCCCTGAAGTGCTGTCTGAGTTCACTGACTTTGCACACGACAAGGAGTACAATGACAACCTGACTTTTTACTTAGTGCTGGCTCTGGCTGTGGTGTCGTTCCTCTTCATCACGTGTTTGGTGGTGATCATCTCAGTCAAAATCTACAGATGGAGACAGTCTCGCATCCTGTATCAGTCCAGTCTGCCTGTCATTCCATATTATCCCCCACGTTACTCAGACACTTTGGGCACAGGGACTCTCCAGCACGTGTACAACTACGAGGTGTGCAGGACGACAGACTCGAGAAAGAGTGACTGTAAGTTCGGCAGAGCTGGTAGTCAGAACGTGCTGATGATGGACCCCAGTTCAACAGGGACCATGCAGAGGATGCAGAGTGAGAAGAGCATCCTGGATGAACCAGACTCTCCTTTAGAGGTTAGATTTTGATCGCTTGTAATTTTGTGGCGAAAATTCAAATATTCATCGATGTATTTTTCACTTCAGCACCTTGGAGAGCGAAATGTTTCAAAAAATAATTTCATTTTCACATTCATTCTTTTCATATTCTTTCATATAATGACAAAACACCGTAAATATATTTGAGCGTGTTGTCCAGGTGGAATATCTTATTCTTATTCATTTGATTTTAGAATCTATCTTTGAACACTTTGGTTGTTTTTTGCTTGCTGATATCAGCCTATGTGATGATTTTTTTCGACTTGCAGTTTTACTCCATGAACTCACAGTGCCGCTGTTGGCCAGTCTGTGACTGATAAAACGCAGGTTTATTGTACCTCCCACTCCGTCTTTATTTTAAAGAGAGAAAAAGGCTGATGCGAGGCACACAGCTTAGATTTAACCAGAGAAACGCGGACATTTTTTCACGTTGGAAATAATCGTTAAACTAACAGGGGGAACGAACACATCTGGATTAAAAAACGAAAAAGATCTAGACCTCTTATTCTCCAATCTGGAACAGCATCGGAGAGAACAATGAAAGGACGAGTGCTGCTGTTCTTCTCGGTCCTCTCTGTCAGCTCGGTGTTCGGCCAGGTCACCTATTCTATTCCTGAAGAAATGCCAAAAGGTTCACTGGTAGGAAACATGGCAAAGGATTTTGGTTTAGATGCAAAGAGGCTGAAATCGGGTAAGGCTCGAATATTTACTCGCGACAGTGACGGATATATTGAGCTGAATAACGAAAGAGGGCTCCTCCTCATCAAAGAGAGAATAGACAGAGAGACGCTGTGTGGACAAACGACGCCTTGTGCGTTGCATTTTCAGATTATATTAGAGAATCCGATGGAGTTTTACAGTGTGACTGTTGAGATCACAGATATCAATGATAACCCTCCTTCATTTGAAAAGAACGAAGTCAAATTTAAGATTAGTGAATCAGCTGTTAGTGGAGCTAAATTTATATTAGACCGTGCGGTTGATCCTGATGTAGGATCAAATGGACTGCAAACATATAGACTTGAACCGACGGACAATTTTGTGGTGAAATTACACGATCAGGCAGATGGCACGAAAAATGTCGAAATGGTGCTGAAGAAACCTCTTGACAGAGAAAAACACGAACACATTCCTCTCGTTTTAACGGCTGTAGATGGAGGCGAGCCGCAGATGACAGGAACAATGCAGATTCTGATCACCGTTTTAGACGCCAACGATAATGCTCCTGTTTTCACACAGCCTGTTTATAAGGCCTCTATTAAAGAAAATGCCTCCGTGGGGACAGTTGTCGTGACTGTAACTGCTACAGATGCAGATCACGGATCTAACAGTATAATAACTTATTCGATCTCAAGCATATTAGACCAGGCCCGTGGGTTATTTGAAATAGGTGATGAAAGTGGTGAAATTCGACTCAAAGGAAATGTTGATTATGAAAAGGCTCGATCATTTCAGATAAATATACGAGCAAGTGATGATGGAGGACTCGTTGACTCTTGTAAAGTCATTATTGATGTCGTTGACATGAATGACAATAAGCCTTTTATCCACATTGTGTCAAAATCAAACGTGATATCAGAAGATGCCGAGCCCGGCACTGTTGTAACTATGATAAATATTGAGGATGTTGACTCAGGTGAAAATGGTAAGGTGTATTGTAGTATTAATGATAACATACCTTTTGTGATGAAGTCTACAAACAATGATTTCTACAGTTTAGTGTCAGACAGTGATTTAGACAGAGAGGTGGCTTCTCACTATAACATCACGGTGACGTGTTCTGATGAGGGAGTGCCCTCCCTCTCCAGCAGCGTCACTCTCACCTTACAGATCTCTGATGTGAATGACAACGCGCCTGTCTTTGAGAGGAGCTCATATGAGGCCTACATCGTAGAGAACAACACACCAGGCCTGTCTATATTCACAGTGAGAGCCAGAGACGCTGACTGGAACCAGAATGCCCGTGTTTCTTACATCCTGGAGGACTCCTCTGTGAACGGAGTGCCAGTCTCGTCATATGTGTCCGTGAGTGCAGACAGTGGAGTGATCCATGCAGTGCGCTCTTTTGACTACGAGCAGATCAGAGAGTTCCAGTTCCGCGTGAGAGCTCAAGATGGAGGCTCCCCTCCACTCAGCAGCAACGTGACAGTGAGAATGGTGATCCAGGACCAGAACGACAACCCCCCTCAGGTCCTGTACCCGGTGCAGACTGGAGGCTCATTGGTGGCTGAGATGGTGCCTCGTGCAGCAGATGTGGGCTATCTGGTGACCAAAGTGGTGGCTGTTGATGTGGACTCTGGCCAGAATGCCTGGCTGTCGTATAAACTGCAGAGAGCCACAGACAGGGCGCTGTTTGAGGTGGGCTCCCAGAATGGAGAGATCCGGACGATCCGCCAAGTGAGTGATAAAGATGCAGTGAAACAGAGACTGACTGTTATAGTGGAGGACAACGGGCAGCCGTCTCGTTCAGCTACAGTCATTGTTAACGTGGCGGTGGCGGACAGCTTCCCTGAAGTGCTGTCTGAGTTCACTGACTTTGCACACGACAAGGAGTACAATGACAACCTGACTTTTTACTTAGTGCTGGCTCTGGCTGTGGTGTCGTTCCTCTTCATCACGTGTTTGGTGGTGATCATCTCAGTCAAAATCTACAGATGGAGACAGTCTCGCATCCTGTATCAGTCCAGTCTGCCTGTCATTCCATATTATCCCCCACGTTACTCAGACACTTTGGGCACAGGGACTCTCCAGCACGTGTACAACTACGAGGTGTGCAGGACGACAGACTCCAGAAAGAGTGACTGTAAGTTCGGCAGAGCTGGTAGTCAGAATGTGCTGATGATGGACCCCAGTTCTACAGGGACCATGCAGAGGATGCAGAGTGAGAAGAGCATCCTGGATGAGCCAGACTCTCCTCTAGAGGTCAGAAATAGAAAAAAAACTACTAAAATTTGAAATTTCAGCACCATGGACAGAGACAATGCACCAATCTATCTATCTATCTATCTATCTATCTATCTATCTATCTATCTATCTATCTATCTATCTATCTATCTATCTATCTATCTATCTATCTATCTATCATTTGATCTTATTTCTCATTTATTTTGATTTCTGCAGTTTCATCTTACGTCCCTAAGTGCCGCTGTTGGTTAGTCTGTTAATTTTCAGCCTTATCCTAAGCCAATCCCTCCCTTCTCTTCCTGATGTTATTTGAGCTCCGTCTAATCGGTGTTATCACCTGAAAAAAACAGCCGCGCAGCATCCATCGACCATCTCAGGATTTACCATCATTTTCGGCTTTTCTTCTCACCGTTATTTTGTTTTTATCTTTATATTGACCCGGCAAGGGAACGTGTCGTGATGGAAATGTGGCTCCTTTGTTGTATGACAAGAACAAAACCCTCGTCATGCTGGCCGCTTCTCCTCTGCATTAGTGTCGCAGAAATTGCACTCGGTCAGGTCCGTTATTCTATTCCAGAGGAAATGACTACAGGCTCAGTCGTCGGGAATATAGTTCAGGACCTGGGTTTGGATGTAAAACGACTTAAATCTGGGCGTGCCCGGATATTTACGGAAGACAGCAGTGAGTACGTTGGTCTGAATGTGGAAAGGGGGACTCTGGTTGTGGCAAAAAGAATTGACAGAGAGGAATTGTGTAAGCAAGTGTCTCCATGCTCTCTCCATTTCCAAATCATATTAGAAAATCCCATGGAGTTGCATCGCGTTGACGTCGAGATTACAGATATTAATGATAATGCTCCGTTTTTTTCGAAAAAGGAATATAATTTCCAGGTTATTGAATCCGCCTCACCGGGGGCTCGCTATGCACTTGAGAGTGCAATAGACCCCGATGTCGCTCATAACACCGTCCAGACGTACAAACTCAACCCTGCCGATCATTTCAAATTAAATACAGTTTCCCGGCCTGATGGAACAAAATATATTGAAATGGTTCTGCACACTTCACTTGATAGAGAAAAACAAGAGGAGCATAAATTAACTCTTACAGCTTTTGATAGGTGGTAATCCTCAGAAATCTGGCTCTGTCAAAATAAATGTAGTTGTTTTGGATGCAAATGACAATGCACCAGTGTTCACCCAGTCTATTTACAGGGTAACAGTTCCTGAAAACGCACCAAAGGGCACTATTATTTTGAGAGCCAGCGCCACTGATAATGATAAGGGAGCAAACGAGGAGGTCGTTTATTCGTTCTCTCTGCATACAGACAGTGCTTCTTCACAGTTTAACATAGACCCTTATACTGGAGAAATGACTGTGAATGGTGTGTTGGATTTTGAAAAAACAAGGCATTATGAGATTAATATCGAAGCAACAGATAAAGGGGGGCTGACGGATACAAGCAAGGTGCAAATCGAGGTGACTGACCTTAATGACAATGCCCCTGTCATAAGCATAATTTCCCTCTCCAATTCCATATCGGAGGATGCGGCTCCAGAGACAGTAATAGCAATGTTAAACGTCAAAGACCTGGACTCTGGTAAAAACGGCCAAGTAAACTGTTTTATTAGTCCAAATTTACCCTTTAAAATCAAATCAACGTCGACCAATTTCTATAGCCTGATTTCTGACGATGTTTTGGACCGTGAAACAGTCCCAGAATATAATATAACAATAACAGCAAAGGATGAGGGCTCCCCTTCTTTTTCTACAAACAAAACTATTCATTTAAAAGTGTCAGACGTGAACGACCACGCTCCTATGTTTCCACAACAATCTATGACAGCTTTTATCAGTGAAAATAATTCACCTGGCATGTCAGTACTTTCTGTCAAAGCTAGTGATAAAGACTCTGGTAACAACGCACGTATTTCTTACATCCTTGAGGATAGTCAGCTGAGTGAGATGTCAGCCTCAGCATATTTTTCAGTGAATGCAGAGAGTGGAGAGATACTTGCTGTGCGATCTTTCGACTACGAGCAGATCAGAGAGTTCCATATCTGCGTGAGAGCGCAGGATGGAGGCTCCCCTCCACTCAGCAGCAACATCACAGTAAGAATAGTGATCCAGGACCAGAACGACAACCCTCCCCAGGTCCTGTACCCAGTGCAAACTGGAGGCTCACTGGTGGCTGAGATGGTGCCTCGTGCAGCAGATGTGGGCTATCTGGTGACCAAAGTGGTGGCTGTTGATGTGGACTCTGGCCAGAATGCCTGGCTGTCGTATAAACTGCAGAGAGCCACAGACAGGGCGCTGTTTGAGGTGGGCTCCCAGAATGGAGAGATCCGGACTATCCGCCAAGTGAGTGACAAAGATGCAGTGAAACAGAGACTGACTGTTATAGTGGAGGACAACGGGCAGCCGTCTCGTTCAGCTACAGTCATTGTTAACGTGGCGGTGGCGGACAGCTTCCCTGAAGTGCTGTCTGAGTTCACTGACTTTGCACACGACAAGGAGTACAATGACAACCTGACTTTTTACTTAGTGCTGGCTCTGGCTGTGGTGTCGTTCCTCTTTATCACGTGTTTGGTGGTGATCATCTCAGTCAAAATCTACAGATGGAGACGCGAGAGTGTGTTTTACAAATCCAGTGGGAATCTTCCTGTTATTCCGTATTACCCGCCCCTTTACGCTGACACTCTGGGCACCGGTACGTTGAAGCCGGCTTTCAGTTACGAGGTGTACGGGACCACTGACTCCCGTGTGAGTGATGTTAAATGTTCCCGTCCCTTCAGTCAAAGTACTCTGGGTGTTGACCATAGTGGTACCAGGACAGTGCCAAGACAGTGCCATAACACTGAGACAGAGGATATGCTCTCAGAGGTGAGGCCAGCCTCTGTTCCTTGTTTGCATTTACTTGTGTCATTTTTACTCTGTATTTCTGCATCTCTGTTGAAGCATTTCTTCATCTTCATTTAGTTATGACAAACCAACTTAAAGTACTCCATGAGAGGCATACCAGTATTTTACCAAAAGTGGGGAACACATACTTGTTCGATTTATATTTTTACATGTATCTTCAGACTGTATTTTGAGTCTTAAAGATTAAACCTGGGTTTATATACTATATGTAGAACCCAAGGCAAAATGCACAAGGGCAGTTCCATAATTTATCACAACTGTTTGTCTGTGTTTCAGCAGATATTATTCAACTATTTTTGTGCCCTGTCAGTGCCCCTTTGCTTTAAAATGTCCCAAACTCTGAGAAAAAAAAATACAAAAATGTAAGCAACAGTTCTAAAATACTGTGCAGGTCTTAAATCTCACATATTTTGCAATTCTTAGATTTCCTTCTAAAGTGCTCTTGCCCTCTTACTCCAACAATCTTGATGAGTTTGGCTCATGTTACAGTCTTTGTGTTTTAAATACACAAAATATGGTGGTATGTACATGTTTTTTCCTTTACATTTGTGTCATATAACTCAAATCTTTTATTGTGGGGTTTGAAATAGCTGACTGTGATTGGGGTGCTGTGGAAAGGAATCAGCTGAGTGAAAGAGGAAAACATTAGACAAGGTGTTATGGAGCTAGATCAGGTTGCACTTTTGTGCTGTTGTGATAATTTTTTTTCTTCCTTGTGTGGTTTCCTATTGAGATGAGAGTTTAAAGCAGTTATTGGGGAGTAAGTGAAGATAGGTGGAGAAAAAATGGATGCTGTCAATGCTGATTAGTTGAATAGCTGTCCCATGTTGTCTGTATCACACATGATCTTTCATTATTCTGATGCTGATACCATGACTCCATTATCAGGGATTTTATGTACCATATAGTGATTGAAATTATATGCAGCACATATCACTCATATATACAATTTCTGTGTATGAATAATTTGGCACAGACTGTATAGATAAGACAACAATACATAACCTACACTGAAACTCAGGCATTCTGGGCTTCATCACTGCCAAAGTATCACTGCAGATTTCTCCTGCTGAGAATCCCACAGCCCCACAGTGCACTACTTTTTCAGTGACCTAGTTCCTCCATAACATGCTGCAGCCACGAGCATTAGGCATATACAGATGAAAGGAGGATGTAAAAACAAAGATCTAAATATGATAAAAGAAGGTGATGCAAACCGCATTAGGAAGCAGTGAGTGACTTTTTGGTATGTAGAGTAGTTAGGGATATTTAAATTGTCATAAAGCACAAGAGAAAACAGTCACTGCTGGTGGTGGGAAGCCTGAGAACGAGGACGAGCAGCAGCGTGATGGAGAGGAAGAGAGAGGCAGCGGGGGAGGGGAGGAGGCACGTGGTAACGGGCACAGTCTCCACCATCCCTGTGCAGCATTTGTGTAAGTGATGCACGGCAGCCATTTTGATCTGCAGCTCTCTTTGTCTGCTTAGATACAGAGCTAGGAGGAGTTTATAAACAGTTGTGTTATGCTGCAATTGGTGACTGCCTTGAAGGATGCATAGAAAAAAAGAGATACTAACAATACAAAGGGATGGGAAACAGGTGATGATTGGGGTAGAGACCTACACCAGTTATATAACAAATGCCAAGGGATGTCAGAAAATCAGGACAGAGGCTGAGTGTGTGTAAGTGGAAATATTTAGTGGCCAAGCAAAAGTGACTTTGATATGGTTCATATCTAGCTGTCTGCAATATGTAATGTGGACCATGTATCAGAGTTTCACGGTAACAGGGATTTAGTGACTCATTTAAGAGTTCTTTACTCTAAAGGTTTATAGTTATTCTGAGAAAAAATGGGACGTGGTTTTTTTTTCATGTAAGAAAAAAAGAGAGTAGGCAGTTCAATGATCAAAATTACACTTTTTAACTAAAATGACTCGGGTGATGCTGGAAAGGGATAAGTGTGCATCTGTATCTTCTGTCTTTCTCCAATCAAACACTCTTAAAGGTATCTTATTACTAAAACTTCTGCCTTTGCATGTGAGTTGAGTAAATGTTTGTATCATAAAATCAGAAAGATCTGACTACAGCTGTTTGAAATATTTTTAGGTAATAAGATGAACTGGGTCTCTTGATTTGCATTGTCTGGCTGCTTTGGGTGGTGTTTGTCTTCTATCAGTAAAATGTGTATGGTGTCCAGTTCATGTGTATGTGAAAACAGAAGTTTACAAACTACAAAATTTTAACAAGGGTTATTTGTTTGAACCTCTATATCCACAGGAAGCGCGTTGAGCAGACATCTGTGCCTACTTTACCTTTTTCAGCTGTGTTCAAACCTCCATGTCTCCCTCTCTCAGGCTTGTTAGAGATCAAGGCTTTTATTGAGTTCTGTAAATTCTTTTGGTCACTCTCTCTATAGGGGTCAAAGCTCAATGACAGCAGCTTTACAAGCAGCTAAATGGTTGAGTCTGTTTTGTATCCTGGACCCCCTCAGTGCTCTGCTGTTTCAGAATCCTTCCTTGAAGCTGTCATCATTTATAATGGATCTCTTATAAACCCTCAGTGGCAGGGTACCTTAATTTGTACCTGACCACAAAAGTATAATCATGTGCAGAAGCCCCTGGTTCCCACCATGCCTGTCCCCTGCTTTAGTGTTTTGGTTCTTGGCTCAGCTACTAAGCAGTTGCCCAGATGTATGCCAATGGGTTTATCAACTCACAGTGTGTGTTGTGTGTGTGTCAGAGTGTCTGCTGGCAGGGTCTTAAAAAGTATTAAAAGTTGATAAATTAATTCAGCAATAATTATGGCCTTTGAAACATTATAAGAATTCATGCATGCAAAATTATGAGGTTTCTTTTTTTAGAGTGTTTTCCACTTTCATATTATTTCATTCTCTACTTATTACCACATTTTTAAACATGGATAGTGGTGCATTTTATTTTCAAGATAAATTTTATTTTAGGTCAGTTTCTTAACTGTTTTTCTTGTGTTGTCCCTACAAAATGATTTTAATTGCACATAATCAGAATTACTACCATAATTTAGGATATAATTACAAACTCATGTTGGGTCAATATAAAGTCCTTATATTTTAGACATTCATTTTATTAAAATGTTTTCTCTCTTTAAACTGACATAAAAAGGCAGGTTATAAAATAAAGCTGTTTAAATAATAATAATAATAATAATAATAATAATAATAATAATAATAATAATAATAATAATAATAATAATAATACTTACATTCTGTCATAAAATCAAAAATTTGATTTCTTAAAAAGTTCAGAAATATACACTTGTGAAATATAATGGATTTTGACTTTCTGATAGCCCATCTCCAACAATTTAGTCTAATTGTTGTTGTAAACTTAGAGAACAGTTTGCTAGAATTTTAGTCCTAAAGGATTTAGTCATTGATTTTTTTGTGTGTTGGACAAAATAGGTAGTCATGAAAACATTTTGAATCTGAGTTTTTTGTGGACAAAATTAATAGCAGGTCTTGTTACTTTGTCACAAAAATAACTGCTTGGACATAAAATAAGGGGTGGGAGTTATAAGTGAATGAATGGGGTCTTGAAAAGGTCTCACAAATTTTACATGTTAGATTTTCTGTATTTTCCCTGTATGTAATAAGTGTGCATGTTTTTGACCCCACTTTGCTTTTCATGTTTATTTTGTTTTGTTCACATGGCATCCCATATTAATAAATAAAAAGGTGAATGAGGGGCCAAAGTGTATGACCTAAATAATAATATATACAGATAATCGTAGAACTGGTGCTCTCTCTCCAGCTAATGAGAGCTGCTGCATGTCCCTCTGGGACTGCTGTTTTGTTTCTTACTGGATTTCTTAAAGGCTTCATTACAACTCATTTTGGATAGAGACAGATAAAAAAAATAAGTCCCTAAACTTACAGGGATTGTGTGGTGTTGCTGAAGTAGGATTGTATGACGTCCCGGTCAATAGTAAATATATTAGCCACAGTAATAGAATAGAATAGAATAGAATAATTCTTTATTGTCCACCGAAGTGGAAAATTTTCTTTGGCTCACCAGCACATGAGACAGACAGCACTAAAGTACAAATATTGTCATACATAAAAAAAAAAATAAAAAAAAAAAACATATATGGCAATAAACTCTGTCCTTGCAATAGAAAGTTGACAACAGAGGCAAGACTGTACATTTCTGCTGTATGGGGCCTAGAGCTCCAAAGCAATTATGGGACTTTTAGGTTAAATCAAGCTTCAGTGTGCCAAAACAGAGGGGCTGGCAAAAATAAATCTTTGTAAGTATGTTAAATACATTGTATGATCACTCAGATGCTTTTTATGGTATTGTCTTAAATTTCACTGAATAACTTGGAGCTCTTGGTGAATACAACACCTGCAACTTAGCCTAACCTCCATACCAGCTCCCTCTTTTTAAGATCAGAGCAGACAATACCCACTATGGCTCATTTGTTTACCATTAGCATGTACATTTTAACTCCCCACATCCAAAATAACAAACTTTTGAGCTCTAAGTTTTTTCTTTCCTCCAGATGTGCATGATACTTGAAGTTCAACTGAAAGTTAAAACAGAAACAGTTCTTTAGTTGATCTTGTGTATTCTCTCTCTGGTGGAAGGCAAATGAAAAGCCTGCAAGGCTTGATGAATATGACAAATATGTTTTGATTTGCATATGAATATAATTTTTTCATTCTTAAGGGGAATTGGTTTGATGGCAAGTAAAAAAAAAAAAGCAAGCACGTTTAAAATGTAATCCAGTGTACCTCTGAGCTAGTCACTCATTTATTAAGAAATGTGTTGAGGTGCTGTTGGTTCTCAAGGAGTGGATATGTGGAGCTCTTAACAAGCTGATTCCTTGGCAGGGATTAAACAGCGGATTACTGAGAATAGTGTAACACTGGACAATAGCCAAGTGGTGTTGAGCACGTCAAGACTTTAAAAAGTATGCATAAATGCGTAGCATATGTGCTTCAGTGTCAAATTCATCATACTTTCCACATATCATGATGTCAGTGGGATTATATGTGTTGACTGTTTAAGTCATACACATTCTGAATGAATCAAAATAAATGCTTGTCCTTAACACGTCTTAATGTGATGACTGAGACGTGTAAAGGTTTTGATCCAGGAGGAAATTTTGATTCCACACATTCTGATCATTTTAAAATTGTAACTTCATTGAATCCTTCCAAGAAATAGTGGTGGATTAGGACAGCTCCCATTTGTTGCATTTGAATGTAACAACTAAAGCAGTGATTCTCAAAAAGTGTGCCTGGGCACACTGGTGTACCTTGAGACGAGTCTCAGTGTGCATTAGAAGTTGTACCATGAGGTATGAGTACAACTAAATAATGCCTAATTAATGTTAATAATCTACAATAAATATAAATGTTGGATCTTTTTGTTTATTACTTCATAATTAATAGTTGTTTGTCAAATTTTTTCCCATATTTTAGGCATTTTTAGATTAAAAAAAACGTGGAACAGACTTAATATACTATAAGGCATTGAAAAGGCTATTTTGTATGGATATGAACAAGGTGTGTCTTAAGATTTTTTGTTTGGTATTAGGTGTGCCTTGAGCAAAATACTCTGGAAACCACTGAATTACAGTAACTAAATATGCCCCCTATACTGCCAGCTACCATGGGTATGGCTGACACTGTGTCAATTCATAGTTAAAACTGTTCGGCAGCCATTCTTGGTTTCCAGCAGCCTTCCTTTTTCCTCCTGATCTCATTCTCTGCATCATTCCCCTCCCCCTCCCCAGCTGCACCACTCTGCTGCAGAGAGACAGAGACAGAGAGAAAGGGACAAGGAGACTGCTCAGTCAAAAAACATTTCAAACTGTAGGAAAAAAGCTGCATGACAGCATCAATTTTCATTCAAGTCCTCTGCTCAGGACAAAAGAAATATCTCCCTTGTACAGATTCTCAACCATTAAGAGATTCTTTATTACCCAGTGATCTATTATAATATGTTTCAATAGAACAATATATCATCAGTGTTGAATTATTCAACCAAACGAAAGCTGTGTCTCTTCCCTTCTGTCTCCTACTTCATCCCTTATGTTGTTTTTGTTGCTGTCTTTTTGCCACCATCTTTAGCTCATTGGAAGCTGGGTGGGATGCAAGCAGAGCAGGGGAGGTGGGTTGAGTTACCATAGCAACAAGCTGACTCACTGGCAGGACTGTACCATTTTTTAGGTTTAGCTATGGGGGTCAGCAGAAGACACAGCCTCTGAGCTGTAATAGCTCAATGCATTTGTCTGTGCGGGTGGACAGGAGACACCCCTGTTTTGAGGAAATGGGTGCAAGCCTCCTCACACATTAGGGTGCTGGCAGTGGAGAAGGAGGGGGAGAGGGTGGTGATGTCTGCTTTTAATAGATTCGGTTGTGGATGCTGCCCTATTTGTTTTGCCTTTTCCTGTTCCATTATGAATGCATGGACTGTTAAGATTACACTTGTTTGATTACTTTCTTTTATTTATTAAAGAACTGGAGTCCTGGCTCTTCATCATCTGCTTATTGTTTCCTGGCTAATCTGTTAATTTTGCATTTTGACATGATACTGATCTTGTGTTATTTCTAAAACGTTCTCATGTTGACTAAATGTATATTTTACTCACTGATTATTTAATCTACATCATAATTCTTAGAAAATGCAGTCACTGCTCTGATTTGTTTAAGAAGCCTAGATATCCACCTTCAGTGACACTCATACTCACATGAGCTCTGACAAACACAGGGTCATGGAGCAAAGACTCTCATTAATAAGGCATGGATTTGTTTCAGGGCTTCGCCTCTAGGCCCCCTGCTGTTGTGATGAGGGTAGTGGCTTTGTGCAGCAGTGCAGTGCAGTGCAGGATTAGGACTGTGATTCATATAGTGATTGTATAGGAGCGGTTTTAGAATATTTAGTCCCCTATTTATTCTATGTTTATATTTTAGGTCAGGCTGAAGTGGTTGTACCATGACAGTATGTGTATATCTACATTTGAAGGACAGTTTATGTGTTTAGTTTTCTGTCCTTTGACAAAAATTGCAGTACAATAAAGAAAATATATTGTTTAAAATGATTCACAGATCATAGAGGTATATTTTTGGTAGAGCTGTTCGAATAACCTTCAACCATTTTATACTTTTATTCTTACTTGGATTAGGGTTAGGGTTAGTGTTTACGTTAGTGAGCCTTTTCCACTTCATTAATATTAAATGTACCGGTAGACTAACAATAAATAAAAATTCAGTTAACGCATTTCTACAGCTGAAAACAAAGAAACAAGAAACAAACAGGGCCTAAAGCAGGCTGAAGCTTTGGCTCGTTGTAACAACGCTTTTTGCATTATCTTTTTGTTTGCTCCACTTTGATGTAATCTGAGCAGTAAATAAAAGAGCAGAACCTAAGAGCAGGTATTTCGATCTACTGTTTTGAAGAGGTAACCCACTGCACCCACACAGCCCCACATCACTCCAAGAAACGGACTCTACAAACTTTATCTAAACTGTTTAATTTGGATATTTTTATTGGTGCTGACTAGGGCTGTGCAATTAATTACAGTTTTATTGTTCTTGCAACGTGAGCCTTAGAAGTAAAAACATTATGACAGTCTGAAGTTATCACAATAGACTTTGAAATAAAACTTTTTTTATTGTGGCCAAGCATTGGAACTGGAGAGGCAGTATACAAGCCCCACTTTTAACCTTTCAAAGCAGCTAGGTGAAGCTAAAGATGGCTGTTAGTTACCTTTAGATTTCATTGTGCCAATTTAGTGGAGCAGAAAAAGTTTCTTAGATTGATCTAGATTTAGAGGAAGCATTGTGCAGCCACAAGTGTTGTATGAAATGTGAGGAACTGCATTGACTAGGACACTGAGTTATAGCCTATATGCACTCTTTTTTCATTCATCACAATCAATATTTTTATCAGAACATCAAATATCACTTACTGTACAATTTTCTTCTATGTGCAGGCTTCAAGCTGACTGACATATTGTCTTAGAGACAGCATCAGGATATGAACTTTGAATTTTTCATACTTGAGCAAAACCAACAGTCTTCTTTTGGTAAACAATATTAATGTGACCTTGAAGAATGTTTTGTCTGCAACATTTTTTAAATTGTTTTTTTGTTCTGCTTAATTTAAATATTTTCAATAAATCAATATTTATTTGTATAGGGCCAGTTCACAACAAGTGTTATCTCAAGGCACTTTACAACAGAGCAGGCTAAATCCATACTCTTCATTTTATAGATACACATAGATGTTTATATACAAATACATACAATAAATATATTTGTATATACCCATACATACATCCAGAGATGCATCCATCCAGGCAGAGACAAAGGGACTAAAATCACATTTGTCACATTAATGGATATTTTAATGCGTACACATTAATAAAGCATGGTTCTTTTACAGTGGAAACCTTGAAGGCCTTTGGATGGTGTCAAGCTAGTACATCAGTTTATATTCTTTATGATTTTTAAAGAAATTATTCACAAAACAAACAAATTTAACTGTTTAATTGAAGATTTAATTTAAAAAAAAAAAAAAAAAAAAAGTCCTTGTGTTTTTCCCAGGCAGATGGGGCCAGACTACTTTACAAGTCTGTTGTCTAAGAAAATCATCGACACATCAAATGTCCATTCCTTTAATTATATCGCAGTTTTATATCTGTTCACCACCTTGAGTTTAAATAATCTTAGATCAGTGTTGTGTATATAAAGCATGCCACAAATTGAATTCACAAACTAAACACGTCATGTTTGTTGATTTATTTTGTTGTTGTTGTTGTTGTTGTTGTTGTTGTTGTTGTTGTTGTTGTTGTTGTTGTCTGTTTGGGGGGGGGGGGGGGGGGTTATTGTCTCAACTGGCACAACCTCTGTGTATGATCTGGTCTATATTCTTGGTACATCTGTTATGCTTTTCAATTTAGTGCAAGCAAATGTATTTTCTTTCATTCTCATCATGTATGATCTCTTTGGGCATTTCTATAGTTGTCATTTTTTCTGCAGTCAAAGGGGGAAAGTTTTTCTGACTTTTTCTGTCTTTTTATCTTTCTCTTACTATCATACACACTTACAATCTTTAACCTAGCAGTGTTTTCCCAAACATTTAAATGGGTTTGATACTTCAGGTTTGTGACTTGGGGTGGCACATTGCATGCCTCTTACTTTTATCAATGAAGCTGTCCCCTCACATCATTTTTGTATAGGATGGCTTTTGATGTCCCATAGAGTAATTCGTCTTGGACTTTGCCCTGCAGTTAGAAATAGAATAGAAACCATACATACATAGAGTTAATGAAACATAATGGTACATCCCAAAGGGGAAGAAGTTTTTCACTAAAAGCATTTCCACATACTCATTGAAAAATGTGAAATATTTTACAAAACCCTGGCACATCTTTCCTCACCTGTTCTTTAAAATCTTAACGGCCAAGCACTCGTGATCAGTGAAACATTTATTAGTGCTTGTGTATGTTAAGATTCTGGATATGAAGGCACTGGTTTCAGCATACAGCTCTAACTCTCATCTTGTAAGAGTATTTTTTAAGGTTTTATAATATATTACACTGTGTGCTGCCAGGTACTGTGTCCTCTGTCACTGTTCTATCTTAGAGCTCAAACATATAAAACATGTAGTTTACAGGTATACAGCTAAAACTCTTATTTTCACTGAACTGCAGCTGTGAACACAAACATTTTCAAACTCACTGTTTCCACATCATTCTTCCTTAAGCGTGGTGGTAAGTATTTTGGTTTGCTGTCCTTCCCAAATCCAGAGTGAGTCTGAAAAGCACCAGTCTAACTGTCATCCTCTTTGTCTCTTGTGTTTTTCTCTTCCATGTCCGCCCTACTTGCCTGCCGCAATTCCTATCCTCTCCTTGACTCCTGGTAAACCCTGTCTCAACATATAAGGTAAGAAAGTTTTTTTTTTCTTTTTAATCTTTTACCAGCATCATCAGACACACAAGACCACAAATGCCATGACTCTACAACATGCACTAACAAATGATTCATTGAATACCGCACATGGTACTCTAGATCAGGCGTGGGCAACTGGTGGCTCTGGGGATAAGTGCAGCTTCCCTCCTCACTTAATGCAGCCCAGAGTCAATATCAAAGACTGATCAAATTTGAGCATGATGGAAACTTAACAAAAGCTTCCATGGAGGAGTTCAACCTGTTACTAATATAAAGCCAAGCAAATGTAGCAAATGAAACAGAAGATTATAAATCTAAGTGGCTTTATTAGTCTTTAAATACGTATGTACAGTATGTTTTGTGAGAAAATAGTAGATGTAATTGGCTTAAGTACACAGTAGAAAATATAGAAATAAAAGTATAAATTGCTTTAATTTTTTGTATTGTTTAAGTAAATATTGCTATTTTCACGTGGGTTTGAATTTTATACAGCATTGCTTGTTTTAGAGATTTTGATACCTGATAAGCCAGTATTTCCAAGTACATTTTAGCCAATACTGATAACAATATCCAGAAATAACTGAAAGCAAGTTTTGTATCACAGTTGCATTATGTACAGTGTGTATTCTTTTTTACATTTGAACATTTTCACCCTGCTTTATTTGCCTTTTCAAGGAGCTACAACCAAAGATTTTCATTTTCACATCTCCAAATTCCAAAAATTGCATTTTAAAACAATTATCTGCCAATATTGTTATCATACCCATAATATTGTTCATCACTTATGCTGAATGTTAAGCTATTGTAAGTGACCATCTCAGAGTAGTGTACACGCTGAAAAAAGCCACTAGCTGTCAAAACAAAATAAGCTTCATCCTTTTTAACCAAAGTTACCCACCCTGCTCTAGATCATCATGCATAACATAGTTCAGTCATTATACAACAAACTACAGCGATTCAATCTGATATTCTGCAAGTGACACATCTGCTAACACACTTCACAAGCCATCCAACAGCTCTGATGATTATTTTAATAAGTCCTTGATGGACATTCTGCTGGCAACAGATCATGTGTGACAGAGTGAGTGGCTTGATGTTTTTATTCTGGTGTGATTTGTTCCACAGTAAGGGCTGTTGATCCAATGATGCAGCTTGTAAAACAGATTTCATCTCACATCTGATTGGGTACAAGTACATTAGGCCTCTTAAACTGTTATCTCTATATTGTGAATAGCTGGTTGAACTTAAAGACTGGGTGTATTTTTATTCTGTTTTTTTTTTCTTTACTTTTTTTTTTGGTCTGACAATAGTCTCTTTTTTCAAGGAGCAAAAGTACTTGACTGGTAAAGGACACAGTAGAATACAACAGATCTGCCTGCTAACAAGCTTATAAGGTTAAGAAAAGATTTAGAAGGAAATACCAGCTGCTCTGGATGAAGTTCCCGCCAACACACTGTCCAGTATTTTAGCCAGTGTTTTGATATCTAGAACCTCCTAAAAGTTTCTGTAGTCTATCAGAGTATTAAAGTGCAATCCCAAATAAAACTTTGCAATGAAGCGATCATTTAAAACCACAGTCTGGTAACATAAGTAGCAATGTTATATCTGAATCCATATTTCAGTAACATGACATCTGTATCAGTAGATTACAGGTTAAAAACAGAAAAAAAAATGTTAGCATATAGTTTCTTCTTATGAGACTATTAATGCATCAGCTGTACATAATGGTTCAATGGCTGTATCTAACATAACATTAAGTTGAAGAATACATTTGTGTAATTTTAAATGGAACCAAATAACCAATTTCACTTCAGCTTCTTTTCTGTGTGTATTTTTCTATCCTTTGAAATGAGTTCCAATGACCAACATTTTCAGTTTGAATTCAAGCAATATTTTTTATTATTTTCCCTTGAGAATTTTTACAACCATTATTTCAAACACTTTCCCAGGATTATCTCTGGGGAACCGCCTTGCAAACATGTTGTGTTGATTCTTATTTCATGAAGTCCATGCAAAGTTCAACGTCTGCACAGCGCCATTTTAAGCTCTTCACAGGTCAAACGAAGCTTTAATTCATAGTTTCAGTTAGAAATTAGTTTTAATGATTGTATACATTTAATCCAAATAGATGTACGCAAAATACACAAGCCATTTAAGATCTAATCTAATGTTAAAG
Organism: Cetoscarus ocellatus; assembly: GCA_037902135.1. NCBI lineage: Eukaryota > Metazoa > Chordata > Actinopteri > Labriformes > Labridae > Cetoscarus > Cetoscarus ocellatus. The sequence continues at coordinate 203,160 of JBAMNC010001004.1, forward strand.
AGTCAGGTATATTATAGTACAAGGGAAACTTGTGATATCAGCAATGAAAAAACTTGTTGGTAATTTTAGCAAGTCATATACAGGCAAAAAGATTATTCTGCTCCCTTAATCTATCATAACACATTATAGGCATATCTGTCATTTAATTTATTCTTATTAATGGAAAGTATGTAAAACACAAGATAAATCAACAGGAAGAAAACAGCTGCCTCCAACATGGCTACAGTTCAATCAGCAACTTTGCAAAACTGTTACAACACATCTGAATATAGGAATCTTTTACAACTTTTCTTTTTTTTTTCAAGGTGTTGAAAGACAAAAGGATGTGTTTTTTAAAATACTGAGTGACACCAACACCTCATATTACAGCTAAAAAATAAAAACAAACAGTGCATTTAATAAACAAATATTTCCTGATGTCTGAAAACTGTTGAAAAGTATTCTTATTACTGTTTGATGATGATTCACTGAATAGGCTGCAAACTTAAGTATGTATTAAAACTTAGTCATTTCCTTTCTGAATGAATGCTGTATGCAGATGATGGGTGCCAAACCTTGTCACCTATAAAAAAAAAAAATTAAGTCTTTTTCTTGCTGTGACAAGAAGTGTTCTGTAAAATGTGTGAACATAATATTTCTTGTATTTTATTTATATCATATATGTATTGACCTTGTCCATAGAGAGGGTGAGGAGAAAACAGACAAGTAAATGAATAAAGATAGAAATTGGATTACTTTGCTCAAGAGAGGAAAATAAAGGCAGTGCTTTGGCCTGACAGTGATCAGTGCACTTTCAGGTTTTAACAGTGAGTTTAAAGGTGAGTAAAATGCATGTGTGCTCCCAGCTGTGTTCATCAGTTGTCCATTTTGTGTGTTTTTGGTGACCAAAAATATTAGATCTGAGAAATGATTCCCAGCCAAGTCTGTGAATTGTACATAAACATTCTTCATTGATAATTTATCCCAATTATCTTGGTATCTATGTTACTGAAGGAGACCTTTTACTGTAAAAATACCACCAGTGTAAAGCTATCGTCATTATACATTTAGTGAGAATGCAAACATGATTTTGTTGAAAGATACATTGCTGAATATATTTTATTTGATTTAACTTATTTTATGTTACCTGTAGTATTGATGCTCATTTTTATGTGCCTTTGGAACATCCACTCCTGTATACACTCACTAGTCACTTTATTAGGTATGCTTGTCAACACCAATATCTAATCAGCCTAGACATGGTCAAGCAGAGCTGTTTAAGTTCAAACCTAGCATCAGAATGGGGTAGTAATAATAAGTGGCTTTGAACATGGTATGGTTGTTGGTGCTAGACAGGCTGGTCTGAGTATTTCAGCAACGACTGATCTACTGGGATTTTCACAGACAATCATCTCTGAGGTTTACAGAGAATAGCCTGAAAAAATGAAACACCAGTGAGCGGTGGGTCTGAGGGAAAAATGCTTCTTAATGCCAGAGGTCAGAGGAGAATGGCCAGAGAGGTTGGAGATGGCAGAATGGCAACAGCAACTTAAATAACCTCATGCAGAAGACCACAGATGGGCTACAGCAGCAGAAGACCACACCAGGGGCTATGACTGGCCACTAAGGACAGGAAACTGAGGGTGCAGTTTGCACAGGCTCACAAAAACTGGCCAACAGGAGATGAGAAAAATTATGCCTTTTCAAATGAGTCTCGATTTCTACCTTATTTATATGATAGGGTCAGAATCTGACATAAACAACATGCAAGCATGGATCAATTCTGTATCAGTGGTTCATGGTGGTGGTGTAATGTGTGAGGAGTACTTTCTCTGCAAAATTCAGCCCCTTATTACAAATTGAACACACACTACAGCCTGCCTGAGTATTCTTGCTGACCATCTCCAGCTCTTAATGACCACAGTACCCACAAACTGATGTCTTGAACATGACAAAAGGTGTTAAATGTACTGTATTTGCCTTCATACTCACCAGATTTCAGTCCAGTAGAGCCCCTTTGGGATGTGGTGGAATTTGACATTCACATTTTGGATGTGCAGTGCAGTAGATATATCTACTGTCCCTGTGAGATGCTGTCAAGTCAAAATGGACCAAAATCTCTGAGGAATGTTGCCAGCACCCTGTTGAATCTGTGCCATGAAGAATTAAGGGACTTCTAACGGTAAAACAGGATCCAGTCACGTACTAGAAAGGTGTACCTTCTAAAGTGGCCGGCTGGCGTATACAATTGAATTCACTGATAATACTGTCGAGAGGATGGATGATTGTGTTTCTGGCCGCCTGCTGTCTTTAGTGTGAGCCTGTGTGCTTTTGCAGCAGCATGCAGCAGCAGCAGTCGGCCGCCTGTGTGGCGCTGTCCACTCATGTGGTGCTGAACACAGCTCTCTACGCTCTCCCTTCCTCCCCTGTTTCTCACACTGCTACTCTCCATCTCCCTCTGCCGCCCACTTCTGTTTAAGCAGATCACTGAAACAAATTCTTGTTACTGAGGATTTTTTTTTTATTAATGCACATGTGTTAATAAAGCTAAGCTGGTGTATGTATTTAAGTATGTTAAATAACTTTTTTTTAGAGCAATCGTTTTATAAACAGATTTTTTTAATCACGTATTTATTTAAGATAGAGTAAATTCATTATACACTCACAATGTATGAGCTTATAATGTCTGCTGTACCTGGAGGAATATTGCAGGGTTATGGTGTATGTTAATTTAGAATAATGTGATTGGACTGTGTGCCTGCCAAATATCCATGAAGCATCTCTTGGAATGAAGAGATTTTCTTCATACCATAAACGTGTGTGAATTTACGCTGTATGTTTGACGAAATATTGAACATCATTGTTTATTTTAGGAAAGAGAATTAAGGAGAAAAGGAGAGAGAGGGAGAGAAGTAGAGGGAGAGAGAAGAGGCAGAACTGGAGCAAACGCCCTCCTACACCATCTGCGTCCCCCCTCCCTTTTCATTTGCTCTACAGACCTCCATACGGGTATTTCACCGCGTCTGCAGTCATGCTTATTCTCTGAGCCTCTGACAACTTAATGACGTATGCAGGCTGCATTTGCTTTCCCTGGCCACTGGAAGGCAACGAAGAGCCTTGTCAGCCACAAAGACAAGTGCATGCAGGTTCATGTGTGTATATAGTCATAAAGATTAACACACGGCTTAACATAAGTAATATATGTAATAACAACATAATAATATATTGATCAATATATTATCAGTAAGTAACACAGCTTTATGTGTATAACATAAAACCTTTATTAATGAAAACCTTTGTATTATCATTTCTTTGTATCTAGACTCTAGAAAAATCTGAATGCTTGAGGAGGGCCAAGCTTTGTTTAATAAAATTCATTAATGCTATTTAACATGACAGAGCTTAAGTAACCGTTTTATCACAGCTACAGTTTTATCCTGTGGCTCATATTCTTGCGTCACTGCACTGTGCATTTTATTGATGCTACCATTGGTGGAAACAGGTTTAAGCTGTCCGCCAATGAAATTCAGAGCTGTACAAAGAGATCTACTCTGCTTCATCCAGTAGCTTCGGCGTCGTTGTCACTGCACTTTTCTGCACAGGAGGAGAGGAATGCATATGCAGACACAAAGCATGACTGTCACTGTTATGTATAAGGACGCATCTCTACTGGACCACAAACCTTTTATCCTCACTCGGTTAAGAAGTTTGGTTCGGAGTAAATAGCCATGGGTTTCATGGAAGGAGGAATAATGTGGAACAAACTGGCTGCATGGCAGGTGTTTCTGTGGTGGAATCATTTCTTTCTCTTGTGGAGTACAATAGACGGACAGATTCGTTACAGCATCCCGGAGGAGCTGAAACAGGGCTCTGTGGTTGGAAATCTAGCCAAAGACCTGGGTTTGGTTGTGTCTGAACTGTATCAGCGTAAATTTCGGATTACCTCTGAGGCTGGTAAGCAGTACTTCAGTGTGGATTTGGGGAAGGGAGAACTGGTGGTGACTGACAGGATAGACAGGGAGGAACTGTGCGAACAAAGACAGTCATGTTTGCTGCCATTGGAATTAGTAATAGATAACCCTCTGCAGCTGTATAGAGTCGAAATAGAAATACAGGATACAAACGATAATTCTCCTAGTTTTCCCTCCAAAGAGAAGGTAGTGAAAATTGCAGAACTGGTTAACACAGGTGCACGATTTCCTTTAGAAAGTGCACAGGATCCAGATGTTGGTACCAACTCTGTGCGTTCGTATCACATAAGCAAAAATGAGAATTTCAAGCTGGCTGTAAAAAACCACAAAGACGGAAGAAAAATCTCTGAACTTGTCCTTGAAAAACCGCTCGATCGAGAAAAGGTGCCTGTGCACAATCTTATCCTCACTGCTGTAGATGGTGGGGATCCGGCGCGCTCAGGTACTTCTGAAATTAAAGTTATAGTACTCGATAACAACGATAATGCTCCTCAGTTTGAAAGACAGCTGTATGAGGCAAATGTCAGCGAACAGGCAAAACCTGGAACAGAGATATTGTATGTCAAAGCTACAGACGCAGACGACGGACTAAATGGAGAGATTGAGTATTTCTTCGCGGAGCAGACCACCCAGGGGATTTTAACATTATTTGACATTCTACCTTCAACTGGAGCTATCGTGGTCAAAGGATCTTTAGACCATGAAATGAAATCTTTACATAGATTTGATGTAACCGCCAAAGATAAAGGTAACCCGGAGATGGATGGGCACTGTAGCGTCGAAATAAAAGTTACTGACATTAATGACAACATTCCTGAAATCATTGTGACATCATTGACATCACCTGTCCCAGAAAATTCTGTTATAGGAACAGTCATTGCTTTGATAAGTGCAAAAGATCCAGATTCGGGTGATAATGGTAAAGTAACGCTGACCTTGTCTGTAAAATCCCCCTTTAAATTAAGTCCATCAGTGTCCAACCATTACTCACTGATAACAAATGGGCCACTTGACCGTGAAAAAAACGACCAGTACACTGTAAAAATAAGCGCTACTGACTCTGGTAAACCTCCATTAACGAGTAATAAGGTGATACGTGTTGAACTCTTGGACATTAATGACAGCCCACCAGTGTTCTCCCAACCCTCGTACGTAATATATGTAAAAGAAAACCATCCTGCTGGGAAGATTTTATGTTCAGTGTCAGCGACTGATTCTGATTTGGGTGAGAACGCCAAAATCACTTACTCTATCCTGGACTCGAAGGTGCAGGACGTGTCTGTGTCCTCTTATGTTTACATCAACTCAGATAACGGCAGCATCTACAGCATGCACTCGTTTGACTATGAGAAACTGAAGGTGTTTGAGATTCTGGTTCAGGCGAAGGACCAGGGCTCTCCGTCTCTGAGCAGCAACGCCACTGTGCATGTTTTTATCCTGGACCAGAACGACAATGCCCCCGCTGTGATTTACCCCTCCTCGGCTGCCCTGGGCTCCCTCTCTCACCAGAGGATGCCCCGCTCCGCAAAGGCGGGTCACCTGGTCACCAAGGTGACGGCCGTGGACGCAGACTCGGGCCATAACGCGTGGATCTCGTACAAAGTGTCGGAGGCCACAGACGCCTCTCTGTTCACTGTCAATCAGTACACAGGGGAGGTGAGGACTAAACGTGCTGTGTCCGAGCAGGACGACTCCTCTCAGAGACTGCTCATAGAGATCAAGGACGACGGGGAGCCGGTCCAGTCCGCCACCGTCACGGTGTCCATCCTGCTGGAGGACGGCCTCCATGAGCCCATCTTAGACCTAAGACAGAAATCGGCCGAGCCGAGCAAGACAACCGGCAGAATCACCCTGTATCTGATCCTGTCTCTGGCCTCGGTGTCCGTGCTGTCTCTGGTGACTTTTCTCATCTTGACCGTGAAATGCATCAGGAACAGCAGGAGCAGCGCGAGCTGCTGCACGAGACGGAGCGACTGTGACGATTACAAGAACCCCAACAGAAACCTGCAGATTCAGCTCAACACTGATGGACCTATAAAGTACGTGGAGGTCCTGGGAGGAGACATGTTGTCTCAGAGTCAGTCCTTCAGGTCCTGTATGTCTCCCATGTCAGAGTACAGTGATTTCACTCTGATCAAACCCAGCAGCACCACTGACTTTAAGGAGGTCATCAGTGTCCTGGATGCGTCTTTACCCGACAGCACCTGGACCTTTGAGAGCCAGCAGGTGAGCCGAAATAAATAGTGGTTTTGGTAGTGTTTTATCCTTGTTTAGTTTAAAAACAGCTATTATAAATCAAACATGAAATCACACATATTCAATCAATCTATCAGTCTATGAATCTCTCTCTCTCTCGCTCTCTCTCTCTCTCTCTCTCTCTCTCTCTCTCTCTCTCTCTCTATCTATCTATCTATCTATCTATCTATCTATCTATCTCTCTGTGTCTGTCTGTCTGTCTGTCTCTCTCTCTCTCTCTCTCTCTCTCTCTCTCTCTCTCTCTCTCTCTCTCTCTCTCTCTCTCTCTCTCTCTGTCTCTCTCTCTTTCTCTATCTATTTATCTATCTACCTATCATGTAGACATGTCAGGGGAACATGGAGAGACTATTTAAAATCAACACTCGCTGTTATTTAAGCACCACACGTGGTGGACAGCGACTCTGACTAATAACTGCAGCAGGATTTATTGCCTTCTTAAACTGCTTTTTTTTAGCCTCTGGTAATTATCATTTCAGTCTCTATAATGTTCCTTGGTTAAAAACAAAAAAAACAACATCAAATTAAAAACTAATTCAGATATTGCGATTGCAATTAAACTCTGTGATTTCCAATTCTAACCTTTTTATGATTCCTCTTCGGTCAAACAGAATATTTAACTGGAACAGTTGAATCTTAAATTAAAGCGCTTTCATTATACACTGCTCAAGCTCAAGTCTAACAGCCAGTGGCTGCCTTTAAAGTGAGTGTGTGCATTGTGAATAGACACTGCGACTTTAAGAGGGTCGATCAGTCCTTCTCTCATTGGACGATAGAGGTTGATGCTGTGCACCAATAGGATTTGGAACTGTACAAAGCAATCTTGTCCCTGCCCCCATGCAGCTACAGAGATGTAACGCACAGAATGCAAGGAGGTAGAGAGGAGAGAAACCACTGAGCTCTATTTTTCATTATGAGGAAAATTTTGTTGTTCCAGTAACGGCCATGAGCAGCACATGTGTGACCTGTTCTTTTGGAAGAACATCAGCAGTGATGGATTCTTTTCTGTTACATTCATGATGTGGATTGGGATAAATGCTTTCTAGCGGACCAAGGATGACAAAGACAATAGGATACAGAGACTGGAGATGGCAGGCGCTTTGGTGGCATCATTTCTTCCTCTTCTGGAGTACAATAGACGGACAGACTCGTTACAGCATCTCGGAGGAGCTGAAACAGGGCTCTGTGGTAGGAAATCTAGCCAAAGATCTGGGTTTGGGACTATCAGAGGTTTTTGATCGTAAGCTGCGTGTCGCCTCGGAGGCTGGTAAGCAGTATTTCAATGTGGATGCGGGGAAGGGCGAGCTGGTGGTGAATGACCGAATAGACAGAGAGGCTTTATGTGGACAAAGCTCCAGCTGTGTTCTACCTCTGCAGGTTGTTATTGAAGACCCCTTACAACTTTTTCGTGTTGAGGTAGAAATTCAAGACATGAATGATAATGCGCCTAAATTTCCAACGAATGATATAACACTGGAGGTTGCAGAATCCACGGCTATAGGTGTGAGTTTTCCTTTGGAAAGCGCAATAGACCCAGATGTTGGTAGTAATACAGTTAAATCATACACAATAAGTAAGGACGACTGCTTCAATATAAGAGTCAGGGAAGTTGGTGGTGGAAGGAAAGTCCCTGTATTGATTTTAGCAAAAACCTTAGATCGAGAAAAAAGGGCTGTTCATAAGCTTTTGCTGACAGCTTTGGATGGAGGCAACCCTGTACGATCAGGGACTGCCCAGCTGTCTGTTAAAGTCCTTGACAACAATGACAACGTCCCAGCTTTTGAAAAAACGATATATAAAGTATCTGTTAGTGAAAATGCTGTAGAAGGTGCACTGATCGTACAAACAAAAGCAACAGATATTGACGATGGACAGAACGGAGACGTAGAATACTCTTTTGGAGCTCACACATCAGATGCTCTCCTATCTGTTTTTACAATTGATCAAACTTCAGGATCAATATTCCTAAACGGAAAACTTGATTTCGAAGAGACTGCAAATTATGAATTAGACATCTGCGCAAGAGATAAAGGCAGTCCAAGAATGGAGGGCCATTGCACTGTTCATGTCGACGTGATAGATGTTAACGATAATGCCCCAGAAATAATTCTCACGTCTCATCCAAAGCCAGTGCGCGAAGACTCTCTTAATGGGACTGTAGTGGCTTTACTTAGCGCCCGAGATCTTGATTCGGGTTTAAACGGGAAGGTAAACTTGCAGCTCCCACATAATTCACCCTTTTCCTTGAAACCATCTTTTTCTCACAATTATGCTTTAGTAACCAACGGCATTTTAGATCGAGAAAAGATCTCTCAGTACAATATCGAGGTAACAGCCACTGATTCAGGCTCTCCTCCTCTGTCCAGTAAGAAAACTATACCTGTCAGCATCACTGATGTGAATGACAATCCCCCTGTGTTCACTCAGCCCTCCTATAATGTCTATTTAAAAGAGAATGGGGTACCAGGCTCTATCCTGTACTCAGTATCAGCATCTGACCTGGATTTTGGTGACAATGCCAAAATCACTTACTCTATCCTGGACTCGAAGGTGCAGGACGTGTCTGTGTCCTCTTATGTTTACATCAACTCAGATAACGGCAGCATCTACAGCATGCACTCGTTTGACTATGAGAAACTGAAGGTGTTTGAGATTAAGGTTCAGGCGAAGGACCAGGGCTCTCCGTCTCTGAGCAGCAACGCCACTGTGCATGTTTTTATCCTGGACCAGAACGACAATGCCCCCGCTGTGATTTACCCCTCCTCCGCTGCCCTGGGCTCCCTCTCTCACCAGAGGATGCCCCGCTCCGCAAAGGCGGGTCACCTGGTCACCAAGGTGACGGCGGTGGACGCAGACTCGGGCCATAACGCGTGGATCTCGTACAAAGTGTCGGAGGCCACAGACGCCTCACTGTTCACGGTCAATCAGTACACAGGGGAGGTGAGGACTAAACGTGCTGTGTCCGAGCAGGACGACTCCTCCCAGAGACTGCTTATAGAGATCAAGGACGACGGGGAGCCGGTCCAGTCCGCCACCGTCACGGTGTCCATCCTGCTGGAGGACGGCCTCCATGAGCCCATCTTAGACCTAAGACAGAAATCGGCCGAGCCGAGCAAGACAACCGGCAGAATCACCCTGTATCTGATCCTGTCTCTGGCCTCGGTGTCCGTGCTGTCTCTGGTGACTTTTCTCATCTTGACCGTGAAATGCATCAGGAACAGCAGGAGCAGCGCGAGCTGCTGCACGAGACGGAGCGACTGTGACGATTACAAGAACCCCAACAGAAACCTGCAGATTCAGCTCAACACTGATGGACCTATAAAGTACGTGGAGGTCCTGGGAGGAGACATGTTGTCTCAGAGTCAGTCCTTCAGGTCCTGTATGTCTCCCATGTCAGAGTACAGTGATTTCACTCTGATCAAACCCAGCAGCACCACTGACTTTAAGGAGGTCATCAGTGTCCTGGATGCGTCTTTACCCGACAGCACCTGGACCTTTGAGAGCCAGCAGGTGAGCCGAAAAGAGAAGTTGTAGTTTTGATGAAGTTTTGCCCTATTTTAATTTAATGTTCATCTATCGGTTAAAATTAACCTATATCTATCTATCTATCTATCTATCTATCTATCTATCTATCTATCTATCTATCTTTCTATCTATCTATCTATCTATCTATCTATCTATCTATCTATCTATCTATCGATTGATCGATTGATCGATCTGTCTGTCTATCCAATTGACTAACTATATATCTTAATCTTTTTTTATGTTTTTAATCAATAACATTTGACATGGTTTGGATGAGATGTGTCACAGGCTCGCATTTTTAACGTTTATCTCAAGAGTTTAGCACCACGTGTGGTGGACAGCGACCTTCTGATGAATGCAGCAGGCTTCATTGTCCTGTAGAATAAATATTATTTATCCTGTGGTGTTGGTCTGAAGGGATGTCAGTCCTTCAGCTAGTTGAAATTTAATTGTTAAAGGGCAAAGGTCCCTTCGAAGATGCTATTAAAGGCTTTCTTGTTCCTCCTCATCTGTCTGATTCAGATTTATTTTATTGTCATTGCACATGTCACAAGTACAGATCTACCCATCTATCTATCTATCTATCTATTTATCTATCTATCTATCTATCTATTGAGCTGTACATCCATTTTTTCCTAAATTTTTCAAGCTAGTTATTCTCTTCAAAGGACCTCTTTCACAATACATGTAATTTTGCCCACAGCCCAATTTTTTGTTTATTGTGTGGTATTTGTAGTACACCCAGAGACTCCCAAGAATATACCTTTAGAAAATCCAAAAGTCATCCAGGGCCTGTACTATGACCTATTTTATGATCATTGCCATAGGTGTGAGCCAGGGTGCACACTTTACCCCAAAACTTACTCAAACACAAATAATAAATCATCAAATTGGGTCAAATCACCTTCACTGAAGTCTGGTGCATCTTTTGAAATCAAATGTAAAGCTAAGTATTACAATTGAAAGAAGTTATTGAATTTTAACTGGAAAAAAATTAGGTTTTTTTATGATTTTTTCAACAAATTCAATTCTTTGGAGATGTGTCTGACCAACTTACAGTTGCTGTACACCTAAAATACTTACAAATTATTTGGCCACATATGTATTCTCAAAGTGGGAAAAAAATCATCAAATTCTGAGACCGGTAAAGTTGTTCAATTAACAGGTTGAGTTACTGTGGTAGAATCAGGATACTGTTCCATATCTTGTATATCAGGGAACCTTTAAAGATTTGTTCAGAATTCATCCTTTAAGTATGATTTCTTTTAGAATTTGAATGCTAGATTCAAAACAAACATTTCACATGAAATGTTATTCATTTTAATATTGAACAGCCACAAAGGGCCTGTATATTATGCCTTTGTAATGAGATAATAATGAGCCATTGATACAAGTAAAAACCGATGCAGTTTTGGATTGTTGTAATCAGATTGTATATATCTACAATGACAGCAATACATAAACATTACTTCTGTCAATTTCTGTTTCTAGTACTTATATATACATGTAATCTGTTTTATGGCCTTCGTGTCTTTTTGCATAGCAACGGCTTGGACAATTTTAATTTGTAGACTGGAACTATAGTGAGGGAAAGGGGATCTGAGAAATCCATAAGATGTATGATTGGCTGGTTATTTCATAGAATGGAGTCTTTGAATTTGCTTGTGTATGGTTGGAGGGGTTTCTGATTTTGAAAATGTTTATAATATCCCAAATAATAGATTACAGATGCAACATGTGCACACATGCCAGAGGTTCTCTTTCCAGCAGGACAGAGACAATAATATGCCTTCACATGATCATCTGATGCATTCTTGTCAAATTGAATCCAAACATTGTATTTTATTTGAGATCTGTGACGAGAATGAATCTGTCCCCTAATGAGATCAGCATCATGCTGGTAAACCCAAATCTCATAGTCACCATCATTTTTTTGATGCTCAGCAATGTAGCCAGGGGACTGTTTGATTTGGTATGTACCGCATGTTATGGTCTCAAGGTATTCCAGATTCACATGAGGGAACGAGATATCAGATGCTTCAAGCTTCTTCCATTCACTACGAGCTCTACGTGACATATTTGTTTTTTATTTTTCAAACCTTTCATGGAATCAAATGACCATGCTTACTAATCTTTCCCAAGCTACACTGTCAGATATTTTGAAAAAAAAAATGATGGTATATATATATAAGATACAATGTTTGGATTCAATTTGACAAGAATGCATCAGATGATCCTGTGAAGGCATATTATTGTCTCTGTCTCAGATTACATGTATATATAAGTACTAGAAACAGAAATTGACAGAAGTAATGTTTATGTATTGCTGTCATTGTAGATATATACAATCTGATTACAACAATCCAAAACTGCATCGGTTTTTACTTGTATCAATGGCTCATTATTATCTCATCACAAAGGCATAATATACAGACCCTTTGTGGCTGTTCAATATTAAAATGAATAACATTTCATGTGAAATGTTTGTTTTGAATCTAGCATTCAAATTCTAAAAGAAATCATACTTAAAGGATGAATTCTGAACAAATCTTTAAAGGTTCCCTGATATACAAGATATGGAACAGTATCCTGATTCTACCACAGTAACCCAACCTGTTAATTGAACAACTTTACCGGTCTCAGAATTTGATGATTTTTTTCCCACTTTGAGAATATATATGTGGCCAAATAATTTGTAAGTATTTTAGGTGTACAGCAACTGTAAGTTGGTCAGACACATCTCCAAAGAATTGAATTTGTTGAAAAAATCATAAAAAAACCTAATTTTTTTCCAGTTAAAATTCAATAACTTCTTTCAATTGTAATACTTAGCTTTACATTTGATTTCAAAAGATGCACCAGACTTCAGTGAAGGTGATTTGACCCAATTTGATGATTTATTATTTGTGTTTGAGTAAGTTTTGGGGTAAAGTGTGCACCCTGGCTCACACCTATGGCAATGATCATAAAATAGGTCATAGTACAGGCCCTGGATGACTTTTGGATTTTCTAAGGGTATATTCTTGGGAGTCTCTGGGTGTACTACAAATACCACACAATAAACAAAAAATTGGGCTGTGGGCAAAATTACATGTATTGTGAAAGAGGTCCTTTGTAGTGTAATTTCTGAAGAGTTGAGCACCACTTGTGATGGGCAGCGGCACTGATAATTGCGGCAGGATTTGATGCCGTTTACATTAAGTGCTTTTAGCCTCTAATGAATTTGATTATAACGATGGGGTTAAGGATAATTTTCGAGATTGACATTGCTATGGATCTTGATTGTTGTCCACTTGTTTCTTTTTTTCCCCTCTTTCCTCTCCGGTCATACACCGAATTTACTAGAGCCAAGTTAACTTCAAAAAGCTCTTTCGTAATACTCTGTAAATCCTTCCGTCTGTCAGCCGTTGCCTGCAGTTAAAGTGAGTGTGTGCATTGTGAATAGACACTGCGACTTTAAGAGGGTCGATCAGTCCTTCTCTCATTGGACGATAGAGGTTGATGCTGTGCACCAATAGGATTTGGAACTGTACAAAGCAATCTTGTCCCTGCCCCCATGCAGCTACAGAGCTGTAACGCACAGAATGCAAGGAGGTAGAGAGGAGAGAAACCACTGAGCTCTATTTTTCATTATGAGGAAAATTTTGTTGTTCCAGTAACGGCCATGAGCAGCACATGTGTGACCTGTTCTTTTGGAAGAACATCAGCAGTGATGGATTCTTTTCTGTTACATTCATGATGTGGATTGGGATAAATGCTTTCTAGCGGACCAAGGATGACAAAGACAATAGGATACAGAGACTGGAGATGGCAGGCGCTTTGGTGGCATCATTTCTTTCTCTTCTGGAGTACAATAGACGGACAGACTCGTTACAGCATCCCGGAGGAGCTGAAACAGGGCTCTGTGGTAGGAAATCTAGCCAAAGATCTGGGTTTGGGACTATCAGAGGTTTTTGATCGTAAGCTGCGTGTCGCCTCGGAGGCTGGTAAGCAGTATTTCAATGTGGATGCGGGGAAGGGCGAGCTGGTGGTGAATGACCGAATAGACAGAGAGGCTTTATGTGGACAAAGCTCCAGCTGCGTTGTCCCTGTGCATGTCGTAGTTGAAACGCCGTTGGAGTCTCATCGAATTGAAGTTGAAATCAGAGACATAAACGACAACTCCCCTACTTTCTTGACAAATGAATTATCCTTGAAAATTGCCGAATCCGCAGCTGTTGGCGCACGCTTTCCTTTGGAGAGCGCTGATGATCATGACGTCGGAAGCAATTCTCTAAAAACATATATACTCAGCAAAAACGACTATTTTTCTCTGAAGCAAAAAGAGACCAAAAATAGTAAGCCTGTCCCGGAATTAGTTTTGGAAAAGTCATTAGACCGGGAGAGAAATGCAAAGCATCAGCTGCTGTTGACAGCATTAGATGGAGGAAACCCGGTCAAATCAGGCACGTGTACTATTATAATCACTGTACTTGATATAAACGACAATTTTCCAGTGTTCAGTGAAAACGAGTACAAAGTGTCTCTAAGAGAGAACAGTACTAAAGGAACTTTTGTCATAAAACTGACAGCCATAGATGCTGATGAAGGTCTTAATGGTGATATAAAATATTCCTTTGGGTCTCGCACTCCAGATGCTGTGTTATCAACATTTGACATTAATGAAATGACAGGAGAGATCACACTGAAAGGAGCATTGGATTATGAAACCTCGAAATCTTATCTGATCGATATAACTGCAAAAGACAAGGGTACACCAGAAATGGAGGGACACTGTCGAGTACAAATGGACGTAGAGGACGTCAATGATAATTATCCTGAAATAGTTCTGACTTCTAATCCCAGTCCTGTGCGCGAGGACGCACCAAGTGGCACAGTGGTGGCTTTAATCAGTGCACGAGATCTGGACTCCGGTGGTAACGGGAAAGTAACGTTACAACTAAACAGAAACTCTCCATTCACTATTAAACCATCTTTTTCCAACAACTATGCACTGGTAACCAGTGGTCCTCTGGACAGAGAGAGTTTATCAGAGTATAATATCGAGGTAACAGCCACTGATTCAGGCTCTCCTCCTCTGTCCAGTAAGAAAACTATACCTGTCAGCATCACTGATGTGAATGACAACCCCCCTGTGTTCACTCAGCCCTCCTATAATGTCTATTTAAAAGAGAATGGGGTACCAGGCTCTATCCTGTACTCAGTATCAGCATCTGACCTGGATTTTGGTGACAATGCCAAAATCACTTACTCTATCCTGGACTCGAAGGTGCAGGACGTGTCTGTGTCCTCTTATGTTTACATCAACTCAGATAACGGCAGCATCTACAGCATGCACTCGTTTGACTATGAGAAACTGAAGGTGTTTGAGATTCTGGTTCAGGCGAAGGACCAGGGCTCTCCGTCTCTGAGCAACAACGCCACTGTGCATGTTTTTATCCTGGACCAGAACGACAATGCCCCCGCTGTGATTTACCCCTCCTCGGCTGCCCTGGGCTCCCTCTCTCACCAGAGGATGCCCCGCACCGCAAAGGCGGGTCACCTGGTCACCAAGGTGACGGCCGTGGACGCAGACTCGGGCCATAACGCGTGGATCTCGTACAAAGTGTCGGAGGCCACAGACGCCTCTCTGTTCACTGTCAATCAGTACACAGGGGAGGTGAGGACTAAACGTGCTGTGTCCGAGCAGGACGACTCCTCTCAGAGACTGCTTATAGAGATCAAGGACGACGGGGAGCCGGTCCAGTCCGCCACCGTCACGGTGTCCATCCTGCTGGAGGACGGCCTCCATGAGCCCATCTTAGACCTAAGACAGAAATTGGCCGAGCCGAGCAGGACAACCGGCAGAATCACCCTGTATCTGATCCTGTCTCTGGCCTCGGTGTCCGTGCTGTCTCTGGTGACTTTTCTCATCTTGACCGTGAAATGCATCAGGAACAGCAGGAGCAGCGCGAGCTGCTGCACGAGACGGAGCGACTGCGACGATTACAAGAACCCCAACAGAAACCTGCAGATTCAGCTCAACACTGATGGACCTATAAAGTACGTGGAGGTCCTGGGAGGAGACATGTTGTCTCAGAGTCAGTCCTTCAGGTCCTGTATGTCTCCCATGTCAGAGTACAGTGATTTCACTCTGATCAAACCCAGCAGCACCACTGACTTTAAGGAGGTCATCAGTGTCCTGGATGCGTCTTTACCCGACAGCACCTGGACCTTTGAGAGCCAGCAGGTGAGCTTAAAAGAGAAGTTGTAGTTTTGATGAAGTTTTGCCCTATTTTAATTTAATAGCCATCTCTCAAACTTAAAATCGTTCTATCTATCTATCTATCTATCTATGTATCTATCTATCTATCTATCTATCTATCTATCTTTCTGTCCTTCTGTCTGTCCGTCTTTCTTTCTGTCCATGTGTCTAGCTATCTGCCAATATATGTTTCTATCGGTCTGTCTGATTATACCGTCTTCTAAGGCTGACTTGTGCTACAAATGTGTCATGGTTCCTGTGTCGTCCTGAGCGTTTTGCCCATTCTTTGGTCCATTATTTATTAAATTAACTCTTTATTTGATCACAACTGTATCGATATTTGTTTGTGGCGAACTTAGATTTGATATGAGATTAAAATAAAATAAAATAAAATACAAACTGGTCGTAACTGAGATAAACAAGCAGTTTAACAACATTTTTGAAGCCTTGGAGGTAGCAAGTGCGATCTTTGTACATCATCAGATCAGAACCACATTGGTGGACAGCGACTGGCAGTTAAAAAAAAAAAAAAACAACGGTGTCCTAAAAATGTGATAATTTATTAATTCTTTTAAACGATCATCGTCTTAGAATATTTTAATTTCTAATTAGGTATTGATGTGAAATATTTTTTTTATTCTGTGAATATACTTGAGCCTTTCATTTTTAGGTGGGATGATATTCACATTCAATTCAGACCTTGGATCATCGACGTATGAGATTCATTCGAATTTGTTACAATCATCAGGCTGAGAACTCACACTCACACTAGATGCTGCTATCACTTTTAGGGAGTGTAGATCAGGACCCCTCTCATTGGATGGTGGATATAGACGCAGTGAGCCAATAGGAATCAGAACTGTACAAAGCAATCTTGTCCCTGCCCCCATGCAGCCTCAGTGCTGTTACACATAGAATGCTAGAGGGATCGGAGAGAGGGAGACAACATGAACACGTATTTTATGATGTGAATTTTTTTTAATACCTTATAAGACATGGGCAGTAAATTTGGATTATTTTCCTTTGAAGAAGATCTGCACCTATGGATTTTAGTCCTGATCTATACATGATGTTGATGGGAATACATGTGTTATAGCGGACCGAGGATGACAAAGACAATAGGATACCGAGACTGGAGATGGCAGGCGCTGTGGTGGCATCATTTCTTTCTCTTGTGGAGTACAATAGACGGACAGACTCGTTACAGCATCCCGGAGGAGCTGAAACAGGGCTCTGTGGTTGGAAATCTAGCCAAAGATCTGGGTTTGGGACTATCAGAGATTTTTGAGCGTAAACTGCGTGTCGCCTCTGAGGCTGGTAAGCAGTATTTCAGTGTGGATGCGGGGAAGGGCGAGCTGGTGGTGAATGACAGGATAGACAGAGAAGCTTTATGTGGACAAAGCGCCAGCTGTGTTTTACCTCTGCAAGTGGTCGTTGAAAATCCTTTGCAGTCTCATCGTATTGAGGTGGAAATAAAGACATAAATGACAACTCTCCCAGTTTTCTTTCAAACGATTTGTCTTTGAAAATAGCAGAATCAGCAGCTGTTGGCAAACGTTTTTCTTTGGAGAGCGCAGAGGATCCCGATGTTGGAAGTAATTCTTTGAAAACCTACTCTCTGAGCAAAAATGAGTATTTTTCTCTAAAATCTAAAGAAACAAAAAGTGGTAAATCTGTTCCAGAATTAGTTTTAGAGAAGCCATTAGACCGTGAAAAGAATGCAAACCATCAACTGCTTTTAACAGCGTTAGATGGAGGAAGCCCGGTAAAATCCGGAACCTGTAAAATTCTAATTACTGTACTTGATAATAACGATAATTTCCCAGTTTTCAGTGAAAACGAGTACAAAGTGTCCATTAAGGAAAACAGCACCAAAGGAACTTTTGTGATCAAACTTACAGCTACAGATGCCGATGAGGGTCTGAATGGTGAAGTTAAATATTCCTTTGGGTCTCGCACTCCAGATTTTGTGTTGTCAATATTTGGAATCAATGAAATGACAGGAGAGATTGTTTTAAAAGGAGCATTAGATTATGAAAAGAAAAATCGTACTCGATTGATGTGAGTGCAAAGGACAAAGGCACTCCTGAAATGAAGGAGACTGTCTTATACATTTGGAAGTAGAGGACATTAATGATAATGCTCCAGAAATTGTTCTCACTTCCAAACCCAGTCCTGTACGTGAGGACGCACCGAGTGGCACTGTGGTGGCTTTGATCAGTGCACGAGACCTTGACTCTGGTGACAATGGTAAAGTGGTACTAAAGCTTCCCAAAGGTTCTCCCTTTACACTGAAACCCTCCTTTTCGAATAATTACGAGCTGCTCACCAGTGGTCCGTTAGACAGGGAAACGTTCCCAGAGTATAAAATTGAGATAACCGCCACTGATTCAGGCTCTCCTCCTCTGTCCAGTAAGAAAACTATACCTGTCACAGTTTCAGATGTGAATGACAACCCTCCTGTCTTCACTCAGCCCTCCTATAATGTGTATCTGAAGGAGAATGGAGTAGCAGGCTCTATACTGTACTCAGTATCAGCGTCTGACCTGGATTTTGGAGAGAACGCCAAAATCTCCTACTCCATACTGGACTCCAAAGTGCAGGACGTCTCTGTGTCCTCTTATGTTTACATCAACTCAGATAACGGCAGCATCTACAGCATGCACTCGTTTGACTATGAGAAACTGAAGGTGTTTCAGATTCAGGTCCAGGCAAAGGACCAGGGCTCTCCGTCTCTCAGCAGCAACGCCACTGTCCATGTTTTCATCCTGGACCAGAACGACAACGCCCCCGCTGTCATTTACCCCTCCTCCGCTGCCCTGGGCTCCCTCTCTCACCAGAGGATGCCCCGCTCCGCCAAAGCAGGTCACCTGGTCACCAAGGTGACGGCTGTGGACGCAGACTCGGGCCACAACGCCTGGATCTCCTACAAAGTGGCGGAGGCCACAGACGCGTCTCTGTTCACCGTCAATCTGTACACAGGGGAGGTGAGGACTAAACGCGCTGTGTCCGAGCAGGACGACTCCTCTCAGAGGCTGCTCATAGAGATCAAGGACGACGGGGAACCGGTCCAGTCGTCCACCGTCACGGTGTCCATCCTGCTGGAGGACGGCCTCCATGAGCCCATCTTAGACCTGCGACAGAAAACCTTTGAGCCCAACCAGAAGAGCGGCAGAATCACCTTCTATCTCATCCTGTCTCTGGCCTCGGTGTCCGTGCTGTCTCTGGTGACGTTTCTCATCTTGGCGGTGAAATGCATCAGGAACAGCAGGAGCAGCGCGAGCTGCTGCACGAGACGGAGTGACTGTGACGATTACAAGCACCCCAACAGAAACCTGCAGATTCAGCTCAACACTGATGGACCCATAAAGTACGTGGAGGTCCTGGGAGGAGACATGTTGTCTCAGAGTCAGTCCTTCAGGTCGTGTATGTCTCCCATGTCAGAGTACAGTGATTTCACTCTGATCAAACCCAGCAGCACCACTGACTTTAAGGAGGTCATCAGTGTCCTGGATGCGTCTTTGCCTGACAGCACGTGGACCTTTGAGAGTCAGCAGGTGAGCCGAGAGTTTAATACGCATTTTAAATACGGTTACATCTAAACTTTTTTATTTCTGTGCTCTTCTCTTGAAGTTTATCCTCCCTATTTTACATGAGGGGTGTTTTTTATGCTGAATCCCTTCTGAGATGAGCCTTTCAGCACCTCAGAGATAGACAGCGACATTACCCGTGCAGCAACAACGCTGTTCACTTTTTTTTTTTTTTTACTTAAAGTATAAAAGATTTACATAAATGGGAGTATTAACATAAACTCTTTGCAAAAGTCACCAATGGAAAAATAATTCCATCAGATTTTAATGTTGATAAATTCTTTAGGTTCGACTTTTGAAAGCTGGTAGTTCAAATCAGAGTTCACAAGTCTTTTGTTTGCGTTTGCAGAAAGTCTCTTTCTTTGCTGTTTTCTTTGACTGTATCCTGCCAGGGTTTGCATTGATGTGGTGCATAATAAGTTTAAACACAGTTTCACACTCTGGTATATGGTTTGAATATTACTCCAAAGAAACCGCTGTTTAGTTATTCATGGTATTTCGCGTGGTCTTGTTTTTTTTCCACACGTGCCATAACACATTTTGATTGCGCAGCGACAGCTTTGTATGTTTATCGATAAAGATTTAGTTTATGAACACTGTAATGTGCCAAGTTGCCAATAGTTTGGAAGCAAAAGAAAGGCTATGATGAAAAAAAAAAAAAAACAACTTGATCATTGTTTTGTTGATCATTGTGCGCATGACAAATGTCACCTGCATTCCACCTGATAAAGTAACGCACCCCACATAGTGCTTTTAGATGGGACCTACATGACAGCGTTTGTGAATGATTGCCTTATTTTAAACGCCATAAAAAATACTTGACACTTTTGATGGCATATAATTGTATCACTTTATTGTAATCTTTAACCATATCCTAATTTTACTTTTAGTCCAGTGTTGCATTGCTTACTCTTTTTAATGTGGATTGTTTTGCTGAATTAAGATAGCTGTAAGACAGGAATAGTCGTTTTGAGGAATTTGCTGCAGACGGAAGATGTGTTGCTCGTTCTTAATGCAGAAATCAAATTTAAAGTGATTGTTCGTTTCATCTGAAGACTCATTGTGGACTTTCATCCCCTTTTGAATCCCTGTTTGGAGCGCATAGCTTTCTAAAGCTCATTGGAAGTAGGAAGGATGTTGTGCACCAATAGCAGCACGAGCTGTACAAAGAGATCTACTCCCTCCCCCACCAATCCTCGCTACTGCAGCTTGCCCAGTGCTTCGAGCCCTTGATAAGAGAAGGGAGATTTTTAACCACAATGATCAAATGACAGAGACTTCACTGGAATTTTATAATGCTGAAAGACTGTGACTTTTTAGCATACCTAGTTGGTGGATCTTTACACCCCCTATTTTTACTCTGAACAGATTTTCAATGGAATATAACATCATATATTGACGGATCAGGAATGACAAAGACAATAGGATACAGAGACTGGAGATGGCAGGCGCTTTGGTGGCATCATTTCTTTCTCTTGTGGAGTACAATAGACGGACAGACTCGTTACAGCATCCCGGAGGAGCTGAAACAGGGCTCTGTGGTAGGGAATCTAGCCAAAGATCTGGGTTTGGGACTATCAGAGATTTTTGATCGTAAGCTGCGTGTCGCCTCGGAGGCTGGTAAGCAGTATTTCAATGTGGATGCAGGGAAGGGCGAGCTGGTGGTGAATGACCGAATAGACAGAGAGGCTTTATGTGGACAAAGCACCAGCTGCGTTCTACCTCTGCAAGTTGTTGTAGAAAACCCACTTCAGTTACACCGGATAGAGGTGGAAATAAGGGACGTTAACGACAACTCTCCTAGTTTTCTTAAAAACGAGCATATATTAGAAATAGCCGAATCTACCGTTGTGGGTGTGCGATTTCCCTTAGAGAGTGCAGAGGATCCTGATGTTGGAAATAATGGTTTAAAGACCTACACGCTGAGCAAAGATGAATGTTTTACTTTAAAAGTTAAAGAAATTGAAAATGGAAGAAAAGTACCCGAACTAGTATTAAACAAGTCTTTAGATCGAGAAAAAAAAGCCAGTCACAATTTATTTCTCTCTGCCATTGACGGAGGCAGTCCTGTCAAGTCTGGAACTTCCAAAATTGTGATAAATGTTCTAGATAATAACGATAATTTGCCAATATTTGAGAAAAGTTCATATAAAGTTTCTCTCCATGAAAATAGTACTAACGGCTCTTTTATTCTTACAACAAAAGCCACCGACATGGACCAAGGTTCAAATGGAGAAATTGAGTACTCTCTTGGCATCCACACACCACCATCAGTACTTGCATTATTTCGTATAGATCTCCTAACGGGAGATATATTTCTGAAAAATCAGCTTGACCATGAAGCCCAGGCCTCATATCGTATTGACGTTAATGCAAAAGACAAAGGTAACCCCAGAATGGAGGGTCACTGCACTGTGCAGGTGGATGTTTTGGACGTGAACGATAACGCTCCCGAAATCGTTATAACAACAAAACCCACTTTTGTCTCAGAGGACTCTCTAAGTGGCACAGTGGTTGCTTTGCTCAGTGTCCGAGACATTGATGCAGGTGATAACGGCGAAGGTCGAGTTAAATATATCCAGGCGTTCTCCCTTCACTCTGAAACCTTCATTTTCTAACAACTATGCACTGGTAACCAGTGGTCCACTAGACAGAGAGAGTTTCTCAGAGTATAATATCGAGATAACAGCCACTGATTCAGGCTCTCCTCCTCTGTCCAGTAAGAAAACTATACCTGTCAGCATCGCTGATGTGAATGACAACCCCCCTGTGTTCACTCAGCCCTCCTATAATGTCTATTTAAAAGAGAATGGGGTACCAGGCTCTATCCTGTACTCAGTATCAGCATCTGACCTGGATTTTGGTGACAATGCCAAAATCTCTTACTCTATCCTGGACTCGAAGGTGCAGGACGTGTCTGTGTCCTCTTATGTTTACATCAACTCAGATAACGGCAGCATCTACAGCATGCACTCGTTTGACTATGAGAAACTGAAGGTGTTTGAGATTCTGGTTCAGGCGAAGGACCAGGGCTCTCCGTCTCTGAGCAGCAACGCCACTGTGCATGTTTTTATCCTGGACCAGAACGACAATGCCCCCGCTGTGATTTACCCCTCCTCCGCTGCCCTGGGCTCCCTCTCTCACCAGAGGATGCCCCGCTCCGCAAAGGCGGGTCACCTGGTCACCAAGGTGACGGCCGTGGACGCAGACTCGGGCCATAACGCGTGGATCTCGTACAAAGTGTCGGAGGCCACAGACGCCTCTCTGTTCACTGTCAATCAGTACACAGGGGAGGTGAGGACTAAACGTGCTGTGTCCGAGCAGGACGACTCCTCTCAGAGACTGCTTATAGAGATCAAGGACGACGGGGAGCCGGTCCAGTCCGCCACCGTCACGGTGTCCATCCTGCTGGAGGACGGCCTCCATGAGCCCATCTTAGACCTAAGACAGAAATCGGCCGAGCCGAGCAGGACAACCGGCAGAATCACCCTGTATCTGATCCTGTCTCTGGCCTCGGTGTCCGTGCTGTCTCTGGTGACTTTTCTCATCTTGACCGTGAAATGCATCAGGAACAGCAGGAGCAGCGCGAGCTGCTGCACGAGACGGAGCGACTGTGACGATTACAAGAACCCCAACAGAAACCTGCAGATTCAGCTCAACACTGATGGACCTATAAAGTACGTGGAGGTCCTGGGAGGAGACATGTTGTCTCAGAGTCAGTCCTTCAGGTCCTGTATGTCTCCCATGTCAGAGTACAGTGATTTCACTCTGATCAAACCCAGCAGCACCACTGACTTTAAGGAGGTCATCAGTGTCCTGGATGCGTCTTTACCCGACAGCACCTGGACCTTTGAGAGCCAGCAGGTGAGCCGAGATAAAGAATAATTAGTAAATTATGTTTATGTAAGATAGTGCATTTTGTTGTTGTTCTTTTATTCCTCAGAGTTCTTCTTATTTTTCGATATGAAGAATGTCTATACGCCGATCTTTTTTGCGACCTTAGTGTTTCAGCACCACAGGCATGGAGAGCGACTTTTACCCCGGAAGAAGAAGAGTGCAGCTAATGTGGAACATTATCTACATTTGTATCACATTAATCATCTCAATATGAATTCAGTCAGTAATCTTCAGTAAATTGCATTTCTTTATTTTCTTACTTAATTCGAATAACATTTGATCAGAGCATGCATTTGGTAATGGATTTTTTTAATTATTTCACTTTACAAAAACAACATAGCTTTCCCACTAGGAGTCAATATCGTATCGTCTTGGGTCATTGCAATTGCTGTGACATGATATATTGCTTCTGATGTGGTTCAATATCAGCTCTATTTTGTAAAGGCTTTATATTGTTTTCTACCATAGCCCTTCGTGGAAAAGTGTTTACACCATCGCTTTTTTTTTTGACGTGAATGTAACTTTAAATGTTGCCTTGAACCAGAGTCCAAGTGGCTGTAAAATTCCAAAACATTTGGAAAATCTTTATTTTGCGTTCATTTTGGAAACATCCTAGTATCTGTTAACAATATCTTTCACAGTGTGGTCGTTTAGTTCATTGTGAGTTTTCACATTATTTTGTTATATTTTCCTTTTCTTTTTACCTTACAGTGTAGTTTAGATGACTTGACGTTATTCTTTTGGAGATAGTCCTGTCCATCTAACGTATAGTGCCTCATTTAAAATCATTTTTGTTTCAAAATTAATGTTTTCCTGACAGACCATTAGCTACTTTGTCTGGTCTTTCCCTCTGTATGTGTTCGCTGCACTGTGTCGTTGAGCCAGTGAAGCAGCTTTGAAAGAGGGACAGGTCTTTGTGATTGGATAGCAGAGATACGCTGTGAGCCAATAGCGTTCAAGAATGTACAAAGAGATCTACTCCATCCCCTTTTCAGTTTCTGAGCACGGTAACCCTCACAGTGCTGAGGTTTGGAGAGGGGATGATATTATTACGTAGCGTATGGAGGTTGTTTTATCATGACATTTTCAGGAATTATTGGCATTGTAGCGTCCTTTAAGATGAAGGCTTTGGATGTTTGTGTTAACGACTATCAAATGGGAAATAATCGGCCGTAACGGACCAAGGATGACAAAGACAATAGGATACAGAGACTGGAGATGGCAGGCGCTTTGGTGGCATCATTTCTTTCTCTTGTGGAGTACAATAGACGGACAGACTCGTTACAGCATCCCGGAGGAGCTGAAACAGGGCTCTGTGGTAGGAAATCTAGCCAAAGATCTGGGTTTGGGACTATCAGAGATTTTTGATCGTAAGCTGCGTGTCGCCTCGGAGGCTGGTAAGCAGTATTTCAGTGTGGATGCGGGGAAGGGCGAGCTGGTGGTGAATGACAGGATAGACAGAGAGGCTTTATGTGGACAAAGCACCAGCTGTGTGCTGCCTTTACAGGTTGTGACGGAGAAACCACTTCAGTTACACCGGATAGAAGTGGACATAAAAGACATAAACGACAACTCTCCGATTTTTTTGACGGAGGAAAAGTCTTTGAAAATAGCTGAATCCACTGCCACGGGCATACGCTTTCCTCTAGAAACAGCTCAGGATTTGGACGTTGGTACAAATTCACTGAGGTCTTATTCGCTCAGTAAAGATGAGTGTTTTACTTTAAAGATAAAAAACTTGTCTGGTAATCGAAAGGTTCCTGAGCTTCTGTTAGAGAAATCACTGGACAGAGAGAAACAAACTGTCCATCATTTATTACTTACAGCATTAGACGGAGGAAATCCTGTCAAAACGGGTACTACAAAGATCACAGTCACGGTACTTGACAACAATGACAATGTTCCAGTTTTCAAAAAAACATTGTATAATGTAACGTTACCTGAAAACAGTGCCCCTGGGTCTGTTATAGGGAAGGTCGAAGCAACAGACGCAGACGAGGGTGTTAATGGAGAAATTGAGTACGCTTTTGCTGAGCACACACCTCAGCTGCCACTATCAATATTTAAATTAGATTCAATAACAGGTGTAATTTCTTTAATAGGACAGTTGGATTATGAGAGCAGTGCAATGCATGAACTAGATATAACAGCAAACGATAAAGGGGTTCCTAAGATGGAAGGACACTGTCGCGTGCAAATTGCAGTCGTGGATATGAATGACAATGCACCAGAAATAGTTCTTACTTCAAACCCAAACCCCGTACGTGAAGATGCAACAAGAGGAACAGTTGTAGCTCTAATTAGAGCCCGAGATCTTGACTCCGGTGATAACGGTAAAGTAACATTAACTCTCACGAAGGGCTCCCCTTTTAGTCTAAAAACATCTTTCTCGAATAATTACGCACTGATAACCAGTGGTCCATTAGACAGAGAAACGTTCCCAGAGTATAAAATTGAGATAACAGCCACTGATTCAGGCTCTCCCCCTCTGTCCAGCAAGAAAACTATACCTGTCAGCATCACTGATGTGAATGACAACCCTCCTGTCTTCACTCAGCCCTCCTATAATGTGTATCTGAAGGAGAATGGAGTAGCAGGCTCTATACTGTACTCAGTATCAGCGTCTGACCTGGATTTTGGAGAGAACGCCAAAATCTCCTACTCCATACTGGACTCCAAAGTGCAGGACGTCTCTGTGTCCTCTTATGTTTACATCAACTCAGATAACGGCAGCATCTACAGCATGCACTCGTTTGACTATGAGAAACTGAAGGTGTTTCAGATTCAGGTCCAGGCAAAGGACCAGGGCTCTCCGTCTCTCAGCAGCAACGCCACTGTCCATGTTTTCATCCTGGACCAGAACGACAACGCCCCCGCTGTCATTTACCCCTCCTCCGCTGCCCTGGGCTCCCTCTCTCACCAGAGGATGCCCCGCTCCGCCAAAGCAGGTCACCTGGTCACCAAGGTGACGGCTGTGGACGCAGACTCGGGCCACAACGCCTGGATCTCCTACAAAGTGGCCGAGGCCACAGACGCGTCTCTGTTCATCGTCAATCTGTACACAGGGGAGGTGAGGACTAAACGCGCTGTGTCCGAGCAGGACGACTCCTCTCAGAGGCTGCTCATAGAGATCAAGGACGACGGGGAACCGGTCCAGTCGTCCACCGTCACGGTGTCCATCTTGCTGGAGGACGGCCTCCATGAGCCCATCTTAGACCTGCGACAGAAAACCTTTGAGCCCAACCAGAAGAGCGGCAGAATCACCTTCTATCTCATCCTGTCTCTGGCCTCGGTGTCCGTGCTGTCTCTGGTGACGTTTCTCATCTTGGCGGTGAAATGCATCAGGAACAGCAGGAGCAGCGCGAGCTGCTGCACGAGACGGAGTGACTGTGACGATTACAAGCACCCCAACAGAAACCTGCAGATTCAGCTCAACACTGATGGACCCATAAAGTACGTGGAGGTCCTGGGAGGAGACATGTTGTCTCAGAGTCAGTCCTTCAGGTCGTGTATGTCTCCCATGTCAGAGTACAGTGATTTCACTCTGATCAAACCCAGCAGCACCACTGACTTTAAGGAGGTCATCAGTGTCCTGGATGCGTCGTTGCCTGACAGCACGTGGACCTTCGAGAGTCAGCAGGTGAGCAGAGAGTTGATAAAATAGAATTTTACACAGTGTAGTCCACGCTTTTGTTAACACTGACCACGTTAATTGTACACACAGCAATCATAATCAGACGGTTGTTTACAAATTGTCTTAAGTTCGACATCTAAATACATGTTCTTGATTTGATGTTTGAAATCTAAAGGTAAAGTGTTTTACCGTGTTGTTAAATTTTTAATCGTGTTTTCAGTCTTGAATATGTTTTCGGCCTCATTGTTTCAGCACCACAATGATGGACAGCGATTCTGCCCCCTAAGGCATACAGAGCAGATAACGTGTCAGTGTCATCATTTTCACATTGTATTTTCACAGAAGCCTCATATCCTCCATGTATTTAGTTTTATTTTATCAGACACCTTTTGTTTGTTTGAGAAAATATCCGTTAAGCATTGTTAAGTTACGCATAACGATTTTAGCCGAACTATGTTTGCTCACTTAACATATTTTTAAGCTGAGCATTTCAGCACCACAGTGAAGGCAAGCACCTCTGACACGAGTCATGAAAGAGTTCAAAGATGATTTAATGGTTGATCATCCTTATTAGTGGGGATGCGCTAGAAATGCATATTCTCCAACTCCCAACATTAACATTTATATATGTATTTAAAACATATTGATGTTTTTATTAAACAGCTATTATCTGCTAAAACAATGAGCCAAAAATGCCTTTTTTTTAGGTCGTGTAACTGTAGGATGAGTTTCATTTGATGTCCCCTTTTATGCATATAATGAAGTAATATTAAACAGCATCTCTCATGTGTTTCCACTCCTCTCGCCAGGAAGTGCAC
This sequence comes from Cetoscarus ocellatus, assembly GCA_037902135.1. Taxonomy (NCBI): domain Eukaryota; kingdom Metazoa; phylum Chordata; class Actinopteri; order Labriformes; family Labridae; genus Cetoscarus; species Cetoscarus ocellatus. The sequence continues at coordinate 231,071 of JBAMNC010001004.1, forward strand.
ACATTTTCGTTCCTCTGTAACCATGATGCTCAGTCTGTTCGTGATTGGATAAGAGAGGCGGATGCTGCGCTCCAATAGAATTCAGAGCTGTACAAAGAAATCTACTCCCTCCCCCATGCAGCTTCAGTACCAAAACCTCAATGCTCAGAGGGGGAGATGCATATGATCCATATTCTCTAATAGTTTGGCTTACTTCACCTTTTCTCTGACGATGTCCAGGCAATCTTTTCGCGGATTACATTCCCGTTCTTGGAATGTGGATTTTGACTTTGTGTTTCATGCTCTTGTGGATTGGATGTGAGGTATAAATCGGGGCCGACAGAGACAATGGGATACAGGGACTGGAGATGGCAGGCGCTTTGGTGGCATCATTTCTTCTCATGTGGAGTACAATAGATGGACAGACTCGTTACAGCATCCCGGAGGAGCTGAAACAGGGCTCGGTGGTAGGAAATCTAGCCAAAGATCTGGGTTTGGGACTATCAGAGATTTTTGATCGTAAGCTGCGTGTCGCCTCGGAGGCTGGTAAGCAGTATTTCAGTGTGGATGCGGGGAAGGGCGAGCTGGTGGTGAATGACCGAATAGACAGAGAGGCTTTATGTGGACAAAGCTCCAGCTGTGTTCTACCTCTGCAAGTGGTCATTGAAGACCCTCTGCAGTTACACCGGATAGAGGTAGAAATCAGAGACATAAACGACAACCCCCCACGTTTCATTTCCAATGAGATAACTTTGAAAATAGCGGAGGTGGCTTTAGTGGGCACTCGTTTTCTTTTGGAGAGCGCAACGGACCCTGACGTTGGTAGCAATTCACTCAAAACATATACTCTGAGTAAAAACGATTGCTGTTCCCTTAAAATAAAAGAACTTGAAGGAGGCAAGACAGTGCCTGAACTTGTTTTAGAGAGGCCCCTAGATCGAGAGAAAAAGGCAGTACACAAGCTTTTACTCACAGCGTTAGATGGTGGGAATCCAGTCAGATCTGGAACGTCACAAATAACTATTAATGTACTTGATACAAATGATAACTTTCCTGTGTTTGAGAACAATATTTATAAAGTAACCCTGGGAGAAAAAAGCCTAAAAGGTACCCTCGTTATCAAGCCCAAGGCAACAGACGCGGACGAAGGCTTAAATGGTCAAATTGAATTCTCTTTTGGTTCAAGGACACCAGATTCTGTATTATCGATGTTTGATATCAATACAGTTACAGGTGAAATCTCTCTAAGAGGTGAGTTAGACTTTGAAAAAACAAAGTCATATGACATTGATGTAATCGCTAAGGATAAGGGAAGTCCTGAAATGGAGGGCCACTGCCGCGTGCAGGTTGATATAACTGATTTTAATGACAACACGCCTGAAATTGTCCTTACTTCACAACCAAAGCCAGTGCGCGAGGACGCACCAAGTGGATCGGTAGTTGCTTTAATCAGTGCACGAGATCTGGACTCCAGTGATAACGGTAAAGTAACGTTGCAGCTACCTGAAGGTTTACCTTTTACTCTGAAACCTTCATTTTCTAACAACTATGCACTGCTGACGAGTGGTCCTCTAGACAGAGAGAGTTTATCAGAGTATAATATCGAGATAACAGCCACTGATTCAGGCTCTCCTTCTCTGTCCAGTAAGAAAACTATACCTGTCAGCATCACTGATGTGAATGACAACCCGCCTGTGTTCACTCAGCCCTCCTATAATGTCTATTTAAAAGAGAATGGGGTACCAGGCTCTATCCTGTACTCAGTATCAGCATCTGATCTGGATTTTGGTGACAACGCCAAAATCTCTTACTCTATCCTGGACTCGAAGGTGCAGGACGTGTCTGTGTCCTCTTATGTTTACATCAACTCAGATAACGGCAGCATCTACAGCATGCACTCGTTTGACTATGAGAAACTGAAGGTGTTTGAGATTCTGGTTCAGGCGAAGGACCAGGGCTCTCCGTCTCTGAGCAGCAACGCCACTGTGCATGTTTTTATCCTGGACCAGAACGACAATGCCCCCGCTGTGATTTACCCCTCCTCCGCTGCCCTGGGCTCCCTCTCTCACCAGAGGATGCCCCGCTCCGCAAAGGCGGGTCACCTGGTCACCAAGGTGACGGCGGTGGACGCAGACTCGGGCCATAACGCGTGGATCTCGTACAAGGTGTCGGAGGCCACAGACGCCTCTCTGTTCACTGTCAATCAGTACACAGGGGAGGTGAGGACTAAACGTGCTGTGTCCGAGCAGGACGACTCCTCTCAGAGACTGCTTATAGAGATCAAGGACGACGGGGAGCCGGTCCAGTCCGCCACCGTCACGGTGTCCATCCTGCTGGAGGACGGCCTCCATGAGCCCATCTTAGACCTAAGGCAGAAATCGGCCGAGCCGAGCAGGACAACCGGCAGAATCACCCTGTATCTGATCCTGTCTCTGGCCTCGGTGTCCGTGCTGTCTCTGGTGACTTTTCTCATCTTGACCGTGAAATGCATCAGGAACAGCAGGAGCAGCGCGAGCTGCTGCACGAGACGGAGCGACTGTGACGATTACAAGAACCCCAACAGAAACCTGCAGATTCAGCTCAACACTGATGGACCCATAAAGTACGTGGAGGTCCTGGGAGGAGACATGTTGTCTCAGAGTCAGTCCTTCAGGTCCTGTATGTCTCCCATGTCAGAGTACAGTGATTTCACTCTGATCAAACCCAGCAGCACCACTGACTTTAAGGAGGTCATCAGTGTCCTGGATGCGTCTTTACCCGACAGCACCTGGACCTTTGAGAGCCAGCAGGTGAGCAGACTACCTCGAGGGAAAGTTGATATATAATTTGTATATGTTGTCACACTATCATAGCTCAAATACTTCTGAATTATTAGCCCTGTCCCTTTTCAAGAGAACAAACATACATTTCAGTACTCGGCTGCATGGTTTAGCTGTGGCCATATATGCTTGAAATCAGATCACAAAAGCCCTTTACTGTCACATGTCCTGCAGAGAGTTATGTTTTCCTGTTTGTAAATTTTGATTACCAGTACAAATTTACTCATTCAATAAAATATCATCATGTCACAACGACTAAACTATTCAAAAGCCTAAATATGTAATAAATTGGAATCATAAAAATGAACTCTTTACTGTAGGAAAGGAAAACATGTTTGTATAACAACTATTAATCTTCACAAAATGTTAGCCGCCTTTATGCATCTTTAGGAGCAAATCTGAGGTTGTTTAAAACTTTACTTTGGCATCACATTTCTTTCTTTTTCGTTTTCGTTTTTTTGTAGTTTTTCGTTAATTTTTATGTGAGATTTTCACATCTTCAGTTTGTTTTCAAACTTTTTTGAGTCCTGAAATGGATAGACCTACTTTCACAAGGATTCATTGTAGGAGGGAAATCAGTTTGGAAACCACGCCCCCGTGCGGATACCTAGAGTAGTGCTTCAAATAACAGCCGCTTCTTTTGAGAGAGTGTTAAGAGCGAGAGAAGTTCCCAATGAGAGCAAGTGACTTAATTATTCTAAAGTTGTACATTTTGATTGATCGGTTCTTAGATCTTGTGAGACTGGTGTTTTTTAGTATTAAAATGTCTCCCCTGCTGTAGCTCCGCATTCACCATCATACACTGCGAAGTGTGGAGCTGACACCTACCTGTTAGGAGAAAGAGACAGTGAGAAGTTTTCACTGTGTGAGAGTGTGAGCTGTGTGTCAAGGCTGGCCTTGCCCTGTCCTCCAATAAGAGGATGGGCCTCTGTAGTACTTCCCCGCCCACGAGGGGTGTGAGGCGGAGGACAGAGAGAGCAGAGGGTTTCACTGGAGGCAGGGAAACTCTGATTTTTGTCTGGGTTTCTGGTAAAAGATACAGCCATGATTTCATCAATACTTCCCATCGAACTGTTTTTAAATTGGAAATGTTATCCGTCGAGCCCGACAGCCTCGTTTTAACTCCACTATGGATACGTGACAGTGAAAAAAGGACTTGAAAACTTTTCCACTCTCGGAGTGCAGCACAATGGACTCCAGCCTGAGGAAGCGCTCCGGAGGAGGGAGGCTGTGGAGGCTTTGCCTTTATCTGGCCTACCTCTCCTCTGTGTCAGCCCAGCTCAGCTACTCTGCATCGGAGGAACTCAGCCCGGGTTCTGTCGTGGGAAATATCGCTAAAGATTTGAGTCTAACTGTTCAGCGGATGGTTCAGAGGAGGTTGCGGGTGGTCTCGGAATCCACGACGCAATATTTCGAGGTAAAACCAACGACCGGCGAGCTAATTATTAAAGAAAAAATAGACAGAGAGCAACTGTGTGAGTTAAGTTCAGCATGCTCGCTACATCTTCAAATAGTCCTGGAGGATCCTCTAGACAGTCAGCGCATTGTGGTGGACATTTTGGATGTAAATGATAACGCACCGCAGTTTTCAACAAGCAACATTTCTTTGGAGATATCAGAGGCGGCCGCGCCGGGCACAAGGTTCCGTTTGGAGAGCGCACACGATCCAGATGTTGGGACAAACTCATTACGCACTTACCATCTTGCAGCAAATGACTTTTTTAATTTGAATGTGGAAACTAAAAGTGATGGCAGCAAGTTTCCTGAGCTGGTAGTGGATAAATCTTTGGACAGGGAGACGCAGGCCTCGTTTCGCCTGTTGCTCACAGCTGTCGATGGGGGACAGCCAGAGAAATCTGGCTCGACACTTTTGCTTATTAAAATATTGGATGTTAATGACAATGCGCCAGTCTTTGACGAGCAGGTGAAGAATGTAAGGCTATTAGAAAATGTAGCACGGGGCACTTTAGTAACTAAACTGAACGCTTCAGACGCGGATTCGGGCAAGAATGGAGAAATGTCGTTCCTGTTTAGTAAATACACGCCAGAGCGCGTTCTTAACCTTTTCAGTGTGGATTCCAAAAGCGGGGAGATCCGTGTTAAGGGGGACGTGGATTATGAAAAGGCCTCTAAATATCATATCACAGTGCAGGCCAGAGATGGGGGCTCTCCTGCAATGGAAGGATCCTGTAATGTCATAGTAGACATTATTGATGAGAATGATAACGCACCAGAGGTGACACTGACGTCACTGACCAGTCCTATCAGGGAGGACTCAGCACCAGAAACTGTGATAGCCCTCATCAATGCCCGGGACCTGGACTCTGGGGTGAATGGGGAGGTTACACTCTCAGTCCAACCAGGTTTGCCATTCAAACTAAACTCGGCTTATGGTATGCATTACAGCCTTACTACTGCTGGAAAACTAGACCGTGAGACTGTCCCTGAGTACACAGTTGTCATCAAGGCCACTGATGGCGGATCCCCTCCCCTTTCATCACAGACCACCTTTGTTGTCAAGCTTTCTGATGTAAATGACAATGCTCCCACGTTCTCTCAGCCTTCATACTCTGTGGATGTCCCAGAGAACAATGCTCCTAGTGCCCCAATCGCAGCTGTTTCAGCCACTGATCAAGACCTTGGTGACAATGCTCGCATCTCTTACTCCATCCTCTCCAGCATGGTACAGGGCTCCCACATATCCTCTTATGTCTACATTAACCCAGAAAGTGGCCACATCTACAGCATGCGCTCTCTGGATCACGAACAGCTGAATGCTTTCCGTATTGAGGTGCAGGCCCGAGATGCTGGAGTACCCCCTCGGACAACAAATGTCACTGTGCATGTGTTTGTGGTGGATGTAAATGACAATCCACCAGTACTTGTTCATCCCTCTTTCCCAAAAGACAAAAGACTAGAGCTCACTGTGCCCCCATCTGCTAGTGCCGGGCACCTTATTAATAAACTTGTAGGGGTGGATGCAGACAGTGGGCACAACGCATGGTTATTTTACTCCATCGCCCCTGGACCAAATGCTGGCATGTTCCGTATTGGGGCACACAGTGGTGAGCTTCGTACAACACGCAAATGGGCTGAGGAAGAAGTGGGCTCATCATATGACATTATGGTCATTATTCAGGATAATGGTGACCCACCTAAGTCATCTTGTGTTAACATCACAGTAACTGTGGATGAGAAGAGCTCGGCTGTTGATGTTCCTGCTAGCCCTCGCCATACACCCTTCAATCACCGTACAGGGATGTCAGACATCACCCTGTACCTCATAATCTCTCTAGCTTGTGTATCAGCTGTCTCCTTCATCACCTTTGTCATCCTCATGGTACGCTGCCTGAGGCACCGGGGTCCAGGGCTGGGAGATCCTGACTGCTGCTGCTATGGACGCCATAGGTCCAGCCGATACCATCAGAGACCCAGTAAAGATCTGCACCTGCAACTCAATACTGATGGACCAATTCGTTACATGGAAGTGGTGGGAGGTCCCCAGGAGCCCCACACACGCACCTACAGGCCCTGCTACTCCACCATATCCAGCCGGAGTGACTTTGTATTTATGAAGACACCCATGCTTAGTCACAACAACACACTCAACATGACACTCAGCAGGAAGCACCTTATGAACTCAGCCAATGAGGTGAGGGATTAAGTGGGAGACAAAGCATGTCATTGATAAAATATACAACATAAGCCCATTACAGGTGTTTGAATATCTACTGGAAGGTTTGGGAAATACGAAAAGTGTATCAAAAATGCTGCTTCAATCTAGTATTAGTATCATGATAGTGAAACTACAAAACAAATAAGTTTTTTCTAAAAGTCCAAGGTCATGTTGCTGGGGTTTTTTTGGGCTGGTTTGACAGGATGCTCCCTATCTAAACATTGTGAGAAAGCTCTCAGAGCTTTGTTGTCCTATTTCAGTTTCAGGGTTAATATCTAATCTGATCCTGAGGCTAGGAAGTGTTGTTACTATCTCCGAATTCCAGAAACCGAAATAACAGAAACTGGCAAGAGGAAAAGACATATAAAGATAGTCATTCAGAAAAATTTGGCAGGAATAGACAGGAGAAATGGGTGAGAAAGAGGGAGACAGGAGAGGTCCTAATAGAGAAAAGGGAGGAGACAAACAGGCAACAATGTGTCCTGCAGTGCTGGTTTAGGGAAATGACAGGAAGAGAGAGAACAGGATGAGAGAGGGAGAGGTAAAAGGAGATGGAGAAGGAAATGGCTGAGGAAACAAAATGGTGAGAGGAGTGAAGGGCAAGAGTCAAAGACTAAAGCAGGAGCTGAAACACAGGAATTCATGGGGTCAGTGGGCCGACCCATGACTTCCTGTTGTCCTCTGAACCTTTGGTGATTGGTTTCAGGACTCAGGACATCAGATGAATGAGGCTATGCTGTATGTGTGTTTATCCTTAAGATTTTCACTTTTGGATCCTGGGTCTTGAAAGTCTCCTCTTTCTACATTCAAAGTGTGATGTGAAGAAAGATGCAAACTATTACATACTTTAATATAAGACAAACAAGCCATTTATTGTATTTATACAACAGAAGCACTGTTAGTAATTAAAAATGACTGATGATACTCTAACAAGGATGATAACTTCAAGTGATGTAGGTAAAGAAAATAAGGGATTTTTCATTAGCTGCATCAGCTTTAGTTTGACCTCTTATCCTGCTCTGGTAAATGGCTGATAAATTATCTACAGTAATTGTTGAAAAGTATTTCTTTTTGATGTTTACCCTTGTGTCTGTTTAGTAACCAAAGGATACCTCATGGCTCTGTGTCACATAGAAACTCTCTCTATGTGCTGAATTAGGTTGTCCCTGAGGTCAGCAGGGTACCATCTGTCTCTTTGCTCTAGTGACACGTGTTCAGTGAGGCCAACAGAGGAATAGAAAGCAAGGGATGGATAAGGGACAGGAAGGATGGCTTTATGCACGTGTGCCACAGCGACAGACGGCACAGGCTACAAAGGCTTTAGTGCAGCAGTCATCACAGTGGGTGTTTACATGCTTGTGTGTGAGACTGTGTTCTGAACATCATGCACAAAGAGTCCTCAAATGGTGTGTAACTTTAGCAGGACCCTGGGGCCCTTATTATCAGTCTCTTCCCACTGGCCCTCTTTGTGTCTTCTAGCCTTTTGCTGTTTGCTGTTCTGGCACAATCCATTTAAGAGTTAGACAGGACATAAACCTAATCAGAGTTTGTTCCGCTTAACCTTTAACAGATAAATTGGATCATTTGATGGTGTCCATTGACCCTTAATAATCCAAAATTAGAAGTGAAAGAGAGACAATGCCACGATGAAGGGAGACATTTGCTTCAGTGAAAAAATCTGGAAGGTCATTCTGATGTCAGTAATTCAGTTTTATAAATGTATGTTGAATCACACTTATATGTGTGTTTTAAGAGATTTAAAGCAGAATATCAATAGTCCCCTAACCATGTGTTTGTTGTCAGTCTCTAAATCTGTAAGAGTTTCTAGTGATTTGCAGGAGCACCAAGAGTTTTGACTTTTCTGTATAAGTTTGTACACGCAGCAGCCTGGCTTATACAAAGAAACAGCTCTTAGGGGTAGTGTTCACTTAGAAATTATGTTTATTTTCAGCATGAGGGATATTCATGCATTCAGTCACCTCTCAGTCTTAATGATTAGCTTTTAAATTTTGATAATTTTTTAAGATCTGGTGTTGTAAGTTTCATATCCTATTCTATATTTTGAATGTTCTTTGAGAGTAATCATTCATTAGTAGTAAAGGGTGTTATCTCGTCAAGAGACTGATGTAGTATTTTTGTATGTTAAAAGTTATCAAAGTAACAAAACAGACGGCGTATCCTCTTTACAGACAAAGCTCGACATGCAGACCATCCACACGTTTTAATATCAGTGCATTTTATGTGAATATTAGGACCAAACCTTTCGTAAAGAAAACTAGATGGACTTAAATGGGTGCTGAGGTGTTTTCATGTGCTTCATGTATTTTTTCAATCCAACCAGCGAGAGAGGAATAAGATGCTCTATTTCTTTAGGCAAAGCCTGAAAAGTCCTTGTCTGTCATGATAGAGGTGTTGTTAAAAGAACAAGTGAACAATGTGTCTTTTTCGGAGTTCACATTTATGTTTTCAAATATGATGGGTAAAGTCAAGGTATGCCTGCATGCAGATCTGCCCCCCCCCCCCCCCCCCCCCCCCCCAAAAAAAACCTCACTGTGTATTCATTTCGTATTTAATGGATAATTGTCCCATCATGTGTGAGCATGGTTCTTTAACTGAATTATACTGCATGTAGCTGTAGCTAAGGAGTTTAGTGTTCTTCAGTTCACCTAGTGATCCACAGAGGTTGACAGTTTAACTTAAGGTGTAAGGGAAATAGACTGACTTTTGTAAAGTTTCCAAGCTGGAATAAAATGATTTTTTATTGGACAGAGCTCAATCCCACAGAGCTGTTTTATCCCGTTATCTCTCTCTGATGTGCTAGTAATGTTCTGTAGTCTATTTGAACTCTGTATATTCATTGCCTTCAAACTGAACCTATACATGGAAAAGCAATGAACTTTCTGAATATTTTCATTGCATCTATTTTAAGAGACTCATATATGGCTACAATGCAAAAGCAACTTTGATTTTGGTCATTGCAAGTTGTTAAATCTGGTCTTCTTCATTCATGTCATCAGAACACTAGATTGTTATGTATATGTGCAGCCAACCTGTCTTTGGAAATGCATATAGCCAATATTTCAGTACAGAGCAAGTTATCCTTTACTCCACATGTATATACCCTGGCAGTGATCTGACCTTGAACATGACGTGAGCATGTCTGTGAGTGTTCATATGGTAAGAGCGAGTCACACAGCTGGAATGCAGGGCCTCTATGTGGATGTTTGCTTGAACCCAGCACTGATCTTTTTGTCTCCTACTGAAGCTCAGACAGACTTACTTGCCCACGTACATATACTCATCTCTGAATCCATCCATTTTTAGATAAACATCAACCTCACTCTGCTGATAAGAGTCCAAATATGCCTGCCTCCAGTGATCTGTTTTATCATGTAGAAATGAAAAACTTGTGAGTTCTGTTAGAAGTACACCACTGAGGAGACTTTGATGAAATTTTCAGAGAATGTTGGTCATGACATGAGGCAGAAGTGATTGGATTCTAGTGATCCAAATCTGGATGCAGATACAGGAATTTTTTATATGATTTGTTAAACTTTTCGAGACAGGGCAGTTTTTCACATTTTTACTAATGACTCAAAAACTTCTCAACAGATTTAGATGAAATTTTCAGAGAAAGTTGGTCTTGGAACAAGGAAGAAGGGTTTGGATTGGTTAGTTTTCCAAATCCAGATGCAGATTCAGGACTCAATTACAGGATTGATAAAGTAACACCATAGGGCAGTTTCCACAATTTTCAGAATAACTAAGAATCTCTGAAAGGCCTTGGCCGAGGTTTGTGCTCTCTGAGCACTTCTAGTTGTGTGTTGCTAATAGCAGTATATCATATTTTACTCTCAGGCCATGTAGTGTCCTTTGCAGTCCTCTGCCGAGACCAAAATTTACCTAAGTCCCTTTCCCCCCTTTCAGTAGTTGTTGATCCCACTGTTTTTTTTTTTTTTTTCATTAAATGACAATTGTTAGCCTGTTTTCCCTTTTAACAACCTGTACTGCATGTCACCATTAACCAGTGTATTTGCTCCTTATTTACCTATCATCTAATAGATGCTTCTTCATTGATGGTCACCAGTAAATTTGTTCTTCTGGTATTCTAGTTTGTGGGGATTTTATCCATTTTCTTTGCTGTCTCTCCTGCTCCTGTGCTTCTCCTCATCATTCCCTCTGGTAGAACTGTTCTTTTAATAATTCAGCACATCGTCCTGCCAGCCTCTCTCTCCAGGGGGCTCTTGTGTCGATTAGGCTGTAGAATCTGGAGCCAAGCCAGGGGTCTATTCACTGCATCACTGCACAACAAGAGAGACTGAGAGAGAGGGAAGGAGCCAGGGAGATGTGAAAGTGTGGTGGCATGGCCAGGGAGGTGGAGATGAACAGGAGCACAATCAGTTCAGAGACATTTATAGGGAGAAGCAGAGGTATGGAGGAGGCTTTGTCACTGCAGTCACAGTGGTAGTTTTATCTTTCATCACTATTTTGCCAGGACGTCCTATACACTCTGAATCTATCAAAGTTTGTTTTTTTTGTTTTTTGCAAAAACAATCACAAGTTATTTTTTTTGCTTGATGTGTCAAATACAGTATTTTGCCTTTTTTTGCAGTCATTTGGTGAGAAAATCCCATATACACAAATCTCTTTTGGGCATTTAATTAAATGTCTGCCTGCATTGGTCCACTGTAGGAGTTTTCAAGACTATTTTTTGAGTGGTGCTTTAGGGTTTGTGACCATGGTATTCTTTTTTTTCATAATGACTGCTTTACCTTCTTGTTTGACCATGTTGTTTCATAAGAATAGCTCCAGTTTTTGTTTGTTTGTGTGTGCTTCTGTGTGCTCATCCTCTGCAGCACTGATGCTCCACTGCTCTGGAACAACATGGATGCCTGAGCATGCACATATCTGTTGCCAGCTGTACAAACTGTTGAGAAAAGTTCTCCACACCAAAGACATACATCCCAAACACACCCGAGTCAGCTACAAACACATCATCCCTTGCACTCCAGAGACATTTACAGCTAATGTTTCAATATAGAAGAAAATTTATTTGCATTTTTTTTCTCTTCACAGCAAAAACCCCCCAACAATGACTGGCGCTTCACACAGGGACAGAGACCCGGACCTAGCGGGTGAGTAAACTGAGCAAAAATACACACACACACACACACATTTGCACACATGCACATTATGATACAATTTATTTTTAAGTGAGTGAAATGTTGTGCTGCACAAGATGACTGCAAGGACAGAGGGAGTGTTAGAGGATGAGAAATAAAAAGAGGAGGGGGATGGTAGTGAATGCTGTGACCATAAGAGCTCACTGCCTGCAGGATGTTGAATAAAAGCACAGGGTACATCAAACACAATGCAACCTTCTGAGTGTGACTATGAACTACACAGTAGTCCAGGCTCAATTTATGGTTACTTGTAGTTCCACGACTCACTGCAGATTCTTGCCTCACACTCTTGAAAGAGCATCTCTGCCTGGTTGCAGGCTGCTTTATAAAATGGCTGCCGCAGCCTCCACTCCCCCTCCCCCTTCTGTTTCTCTGTCTCTCTGCACTCTCTGAGCCTGTGCGCCTTCACTCAGTACTACTGATGAGGGATGGGGACCACAGCTAGTGGGGGGATGGGATAGTGTTTTCATCCTCATGCTGTTTTCATGAGAGAGATCGCACAGATGGGTTATTATAGATTAATTTTAACACAAGTGGCTGACCTATTAAATGTGAACAGATGAACTATGTACTGTTATTTCGGTTTTGTGTTTTAGTGGGTATTTGTGTTGATGGTTTCTGTTAGCTATGCTCATATTGTGTTTTAAAATGGAGAACGTGCAGTTTAAGTTTTCACAGTAACTACACAACACACTCTGAGCAAAGGCTTCTCCCTGGGAAAAAAACAGCTGGAGAAGAGACACAAACACACAGCACTGCTGTTGTAGGGTACACCCAGATTATGTATGATTGGATTAATCATGTTCGTGGTTCGACAAAGAAAAACAGTGACAGTCTTACTTGTTCTCTGAGGAGATCTGGAGTATTTCACCATTTCAGTGGAACCACAATAATTCTGTTCAGGCTGTATAACTTGTTGTGTTTTTAGTCCCCACATGCCGTACGGTACACACATACGATGGACGCCGAAGAATGGGACAAGGTACAGACTTAGTAATGGAGGCTGTACAAGCACTCTCTGTTCCTAGCAGCTGATCAGTGTTCAGGAGAGCTTGATCACACATGAGCTGATAGGAGCAGACAGTGGTGTGATCTTTTTTAGGTAGTGCACTGCAGTGAGTGCTGTGCTGTGTGTAGATGTACCTAACCCATAGCTTCTGTTAGTCTCCCTAAAAGTTTGATGGGGTTTTGTTGATTGATGTGCATAGGCCACAATGCCTGCTGTGGCATAGAAAGATTGATACACTTTTGAGTTTGCGTGCAGTGTTTTGTAGATTTGTACTGCCTTGTTTGTGTGCTATTGCTTTACATAAAGTCATTTTAGTCTGAGACCTTTTGTTTCCTCTTCTTCTACAAAACTGGCTCACCATTCAGTGCTTCTTTCTATGTATGTCTGTGATGGTTGTAGCTCAACATCACCACACCTGGCTGTTTTATGTGATATATCCACTGAATGACAACAGAATCTGGTCAGCGTATACAAGTGTTTCTTTGCAATGGCACAAACAGCTCCTTATGAGGTAAATACAATAACTCTCCCAGGGCTGAGTAAAATGGAGCAAAACTTACGTTCTAATACTTTTTAAATAAATGACAATAAGCTATATGTATCTCTGTTTTTTTTTGATAGTGACTGACAAATAATCGGTTCTACTTAAATTAAATGATATTGAAACTTATTTGAGGGCTGCATGGCAGTACAGGGGCAAGTCCTCTTGCCTCACATCATTCCTGTATCCCAAAATTGGATCAGTCGTAAATATGATGGTACTTGACGGTAAAGAAGCAAAACTGATGCCATTGACACCGTGTTGGGCACTTTTATCAGTGGTATTAGAAAGTGAATCGTTGTTTTAAAGAATTACAGAAACTTAATAATCTTCAGACACCATTCCAACTGAAAGAGAGAAGACTATGTAAAATGATTGAATACCATGTTTACATGTGGAACAGTGAATGGTACTGAGGAGGAGCCCTCCACACACTTTTCGAAAAGTTGCCAATGTACTTGTGAAATTTAGGAAGTGTGCAGAAGTTTGCTTGAAGTATTTGGAAAAAAAAACAATAAATTATCAAAAACCACTTGTCCAGAATCTCTATTTTTACTCTCATGTGATCAGTTATAATAATCATGATATTTCTACCATTGATAACAATGCCTCTCAATGAAGGAACATTAATTTAAAATAATTTTTCATGAGGTCAGACATTTCAAATAGGATATCTTGTGGTCATTAGGAGCATCACTGTCCATGGCACTTTCTGAAAAAAAAAAAAAATTCTTGGCGCATTTGGCATTTTGTTCTAAATGAACTTCACAATCAACTCTATCAATATAAACTACATTGTTTTCACAGATATCTTGCTTGATTTTTTTAAAAACATTTAATTAATTACCCATCCCTAGACTGTTGTCTGTAAAGCAACATGAGGAGGTTTTCTTAAAGATAAAACATGGCATTCAAGATCTTCAAAGGTAAACCGATAACTCTACACAGCTATGCGTCTCTCCAGATCACAGCTCACAATCTTGCCCACAGGAAGTGATAGTCCTGACCACAGGAATAGCTAAGCACAGCCACAGGATGAGATAAGTACAGAGACCTGCCAATGTAACACAGAAGAAGCATTTCCTTTTATCTCAAGCATTGTGATGATGAGGCACAAAATGGCTTCTTTTACTGTCTTTACTCTTAGACAGCATGGTTCTTATGGTATTCTTGAAAAGGGCATGTTTCTCTCTCTCGTTGTCACCAAATCAAGAGAACTGTAGTCAGATCTTGCAGCCAGCTCATGAACAAATCCCTTGTTCTTGTTAAAAGTTATTGTTCCATTATCTCTTATTCCCTGGCTGTCATGATATGGACCATTTTTATTACAGTTCTTTTGAATTAGTTATAGTGTTATTTCATGGTAAATAACAAATTACCTTTATTCAGTCATTCTTTCCTCATAAACAATTATGGTCCATAGAGAGGGCTCTATCAACTCTGTGTCCATCAAATCTCTGTAGTGTAATTGAATGTCCTCTTTGGAGTTATACTTAAACCATAATATACCCATGTTCCCATAGGCCTCCATTAAATGCCCTCAGGTGGTTTGCATCTATCATTATAGTCAATTAGCAGTGCATTGCACTAAGACAAATATAATCCAGGCTGGTATGGTCTTAGAAGCAGTATCCATAATGATTTTATAGGTTGTAATTCCATTTTAACTGGTTGTTATCAAAGTGAAGAGCCCTTTTCTTTGTTCTGCTGTGAACAAAAGACATTGTAGTTTAATTACAATTTAAAATTACCTGCTTGAGTTCAGAGAATGAGGCCTGTTATCACTCTTGGACCAGGAGAAGAGTCCGAAATAAGGCTTTCAGTTGTAGAGCTTGTGTTATTGCTGTGTCACAGGTGTGGGAATGGAAATAAGTCAGTGAGAATTATAAGTCACAGGTCTGCTTTCTTCTTTGTTCTCCCTGCATTAAAAGTCCCAACTTTGAATAAACAAGCCTTTGAAGGTGAATTTTCCCCAGATGGGAATGTTCAGTGCTCTACAAGTGCCGTGTGTGTGACTATACAGACAGGTATTTCCTTTAATGGGGGGACCATTAAATACTTATTGGAATTTACTTGCTGTGCTTATGGCCAAACTGGAGAGAGTGTAAGTGTTGTACAGTGTGTCCTGTGAATGAATGGCAAACACGCTTGCTACTGTGTGTCTGTGTGCAGACACATTTGTACATGAAACAGTGTGTTTAGAGGTGCGTTTGTTTGAGGCACACCCTGTTTTGTAAACTACACATCCTCCTTGTTATCCTTGCTGCCTACAGGCTGTGCACCTCACTGTCAGCTGCTTTGCCTTTACACCATAAACCACGAACTGTCAAACCAGCCAGCTAAGCACACACAAATAATCACAGAGGAGAAAAAGATGAGCCAGTTAGTTACACATGTTGATCACTCCTTATTTTTCTACAGGGCTGCTGGAGGACCTGAGGTTGCCATGGGAACAGGCCCTTGGCCCCAGCCCCCAACTGAGGCTGAGCAGCTCCAGGCCTTGATGGCTGCAGCTAACGGTGAGTCCTACACCTCTTCATATAAATCCTATCCTTTATCATTTTGTCTCCTCATTTCCAAACCTCTCTCACTCTCTTCACAAACTGATCAAGGGGGTGTGGGCAGGACGCTTTTATGTATGAGTCTGTTTGGTTGGAGGGCAACAAGCCAGACTCAGTCATTGATATAGTTCTCTGAGTCCACATTGATGTGTTCATGCTATGACTGTGTGCTGAATTGATACACAAAAAGGTCTAGGATGATATTAAGACACCGCATGAATCTACCAGCAGTAACTCTTGTAAACAGTAGGCCCGTGTGTTGAAATTAAAAACAAGACAGTGATGCATGTTTCCACTGTACATACTGATCACATGCAGTGTTTTATCATAAGCAAATGGACTAGTGACTTTAAGGAACAGTTATATAATATACAACCTGGACATCTATCCAAATCTACAAATCTCCTTTTAACAAGACTTCTACCATCCTATAGCTACCTAAAGCACACCTAATATATTTAGCGTCAGTGTAGTGCTGATAAACACTGCATATAGCAACCCTTTGATGCCAAATACACAGTAATCATGAGCAACCCTGGTCATTGTTTCCACTGTTTTGTAACCATTGACACATATCGTCACTCTACACACATGCAATCCCTCCCCCTTTTTGGAAGCTACAGTGGACATGATGTGATGTTTTTCCATTGGAGTGAACTGAAAGTCAAAGTGACTAAAAGTTCTATCCTGGGCATTGTGGTGACCTGCACATCATCACAGTTAGACAGAAAGAACACTTTGTGCCATCAGAAAGGGAAAAAACAACAGGGTTTGTGATTTATACCGAGGGTAATCTCTCCTGTTAACATGATGTGTTGATAAGCACAACACAAGATCAAAAAACAGCAAAAATGCAATGTTAAAGCACAAAGAATATAACCTTTACTTTATGCTTTGCCAGTGAGTTAGTATGACAGTTTGTGTCTGCATACATGTGTTTATACAGGCTGAGAGGAGCTACAAGGTGGGGGAGGGAGCATTTGTGTCTCTGGCCCTGCAATGCAGGGGCTGTGAGAGAATTATGAGAGGAGCAGCTACGTCATGCGCATGCACAGTCGGGGCAGAGTGAGAGAAAACCAGAGCAGAGTTTCATCATGCCTGTTCAATAAAAACAGCTGCACACAATCAACTGTATTTCCCAACCCCCTTGCCTTTATTTGTGATGCTTCTTTTATCTACCATATTAAGAACAGCTCAACACAACTCTGTGTTTTTCCAGGGCACTGGGATGTGTTTTAATTAATCATCCCTCAATCAAACTTCTTATCTCCACAGGAAGCTTAAAAAGTTAATTAGTTTGCACTTCTTTTCTGACCTCTTTTCATTTCCCTACTTTAACATAACACTTCCACACTAAAACTTTCAAATTCCTGTTGTCTAACAAGTTTCATCCCTCTTTCTTCTCCCTCCTTACCCCTTATCCCCCCACTCTGTCTCTCTTCTCCCCAGAAGTGAGTGAGGCTACGGGCACCTTGGGGCCCGGAACTATGGGCTTGAGCACCCGCTACAGCCCCCAGTTCACTCTGCAGCACGTGCCTGACTACCGCCAGAACGTCTACATCCCGGGCAGCACGGCCACCCTTACCTCCAACCCCCAGCAGCAGCAGGCCACAGCCCAGCAGGCCACCCAGCAGGCTCTGCCCCCACCCCAGGCCTCTGCCCAGCCTGAGCCCCCCAAGGCCGCACAGACCCCTGCCTCCAAGAAGAAGTCCACCAAGAAGGAGAAGAAGTAAAGCAGGACAGGACAAGGTGAAGGAATGGCAAACCCGGCCTGATCTGAAGAGAAATTCAACCCCCCATACCCCCTCATTAGGAATCTCCCTGCTCTGCTGTCACTCATGCTAGCCACAGTCTAAATTCGACAGCAAATCACTCTGACCACATGGACGATGTTGATGGATCTTTGAAGGAGTGTCTTGAAGAATCTGATTGTGCTGAAGGCTGTTACTGGTTAACCTGTGCTGTGCTAAAGGTTGTGTTTTGCTCAAGTAATCTTTGTAGATATGTTTTGGCAGGGTATGGGGGGTTTTAATGATTCTTCTTTCTTTGTTTGTTTGTTTTGGCAAAATCAAACCAACTTGGACTAAGAGATTCAGTGTAAGAAACCTTGCTGGGATGCCAAGGCTTATACGCAGTCATGTATTCAGAGATGAAATGTTAGTGTCTTTCATGTTGGATTTATTGTGTTCTTTCCCTGTGGTGGAAAGTCCACTCTTGTAAAGTACGCTAGTTGCCATCCATTAGATTCACATAAAGGGACAGCCTTGCAGGGTCCTAAAGCGCAAGTCCTGTAGATATAAGGCTGCTGTTTCACAGGTATTAAAACTCTATTGCATGCTCTTTAAGGTTCAAAAAACTTATTCTTCTTAAGAGTTGCAAACTATGCATCGTAAAAGCAAAGAGGAGGACATCCTGAATCTTTCATCCTCCCTCTAATCGCAGGTCAATGAAATGCACATGTAGCATTTACTTGATGCAAAAAGAAAAACTACTTTTATAATCATAGTTTATAAAAGAAAAGTTAACTCTCTTGATATTTTATGACCTGAGCATGCACCCAGACGGAGGGCTGGCAGAGGGTGGGGTGTCATGGTGTGGTGGTGCTGTCCATGCAGGTGGCAAAACAGCAGGGACCAGTTTCTTGTGTAACAACCTCCAGATGGGCACAATGGAGCAGTCCTGCTGCTCTCTACCCTCCGCTGTCCCCTCGCCTCACCCAGCCCATGTCCTCCCCACACTCACAACCTCTGAATGAGAGCCAAACAAAGAGAAATGCACTAAGGATTAGATGGTAGGGGTAGTAATCACTTCAGTCTTAAGTCTGGTAAACTTGAGTGTTTAGTTCACTCTGGACACCAGAGTATCCCTCCTCACTCGAAGGAACTTCTTGATGTGACACAGTAACGTATTTTTTCTTTGGGAGATGAAGATTTGATAGCATAGAGGAATAGTGTGTATGAGATATAAAGTCTTTACTTTGGATGGATCAAGGGACTGGACGGGGTGTGATGAGGGGTAAACAGACAGAGTTTGGGAAATGATGTTGGCTCTACCCACTGAATGTACAGCGAAACCACTGGTGACACCCCTTAAACCTTCTCTAATGCACTGACCCAGGTAGAGGGTGACACAGTTGTCCCTGTTGGTGAGGAGCAACTACTCAAGAGCTCTCTGGAACATCCCTCCTTCATTTAAATCATTGGGAAACCTCAGCCTGTCTACCACTCATCTCCCACCCCTTCGCTCCCGTGAGGGGCCCCCCATCCCCACCCCACTGTAAATAAACACAAGTCCTGTCGATGGTATGAGCCAGTTTGTACAGTAGGGACCATGTCCAACAGTTTCAAACTAAGAGTCCCTCTCCACAAGGTGTGGCTTACTACTGGAATGTGTTGCATTTTGTTTTTCAAGAAAATTCAGAAAACCACAGTTGGAAAAAAAAATGAATAAAACCTGAGATGTTCTTCAACCGTTTGTGTTGCAATGTAGTAACTAAGCACCATGGAAGCCAACTAACTCTTCAGTGTAAATAAAGAATTAAAGATAACTTTAGGTAAGTAAACAAAGTGACACACGTAGACTAGTTACTTGTGATATGTGTTGCGCATATTTTTGTGTTCATTTTCTCTCTACTATCTTTTATCACCCACTAAAGAAAGAAAACAAAAAATATGGAAATGTTTCTATCCCTCTGTAACCTCTTATTGTTCTTTTGCGGTGATTTTCTCTTGTGCATTTGTGAAAGAATGCCTCTCATTCTCTTTCTGTCCATAAGAACAAATGATTATAAAAATTATATATGTGTAAGTCCGTCCGCTGCTGAATTATTACTACTCTATCCTGCTGTATTATCTTTCTTATCAAATGCTTAATCCCCACGCTTTACCCCTGTGTTATTCTCTTATTTTTATGCTAATATTTATATTGCTGTTTTATTTTCTCTTGGACACTGACATTTCAAATAAAAAGATTCTGAAATCATTTAAAAAGCATGTGTTTGTATCATTTCTTCATTGTTAAGTGTGTATTTTCTGTACATGCTACAATTAAAATGAGTTCACTTTATGCAACATTTACACCACTTATCCTTTAAGTCTTGAGATTTGAAGGTGAAAAAAAAATGCTGCTATCTTTCTTGGGGCTTTTTTGTCTGTGACCTACATTCAGCCTGTTCACAGCTTTTTTAATGTTTTCCAGGAGGCCTCCTACCCGAATGCTCCTTAGTGTTCTCCTTAGCTGTACGGAAAATTAAACTGTGTGAATTAAAGGCAAATAGTAGGACACAAACTTTTTCACAAGTTCTTTCATGTTATGTCTTATGTCTCAAATTTTTATAGACAAGGCTAAATGTTTCCTTTTTCCAGTTCCTATCACTGAATGTCAGTTATTTGGGCTCCTAATAACTATGAAAAACTGTCATTAGGATTTTTTAAAATTGTTTGTATTTTTATTTGGACTAGTAATTCTCCTGTGTGGATAGGAAGCTAAGAAGGACAAATAAAGACTGAAAGTCACCTTTTCTCCCTGTAGTTGACTATGTAAAGGCAAAGTGAAAATAAAACCACAGAACAGAAAACACAACCTGATGAGAAAACAAAGTAGAGTTTATTCAGTCTCTGCGACGCTTTGTGTCCTCTCCTGGCACATCACAGTTAACCACATGTTCTGAGGCTCTTCTCTGGGTGCCTGCAGGGAACATGGCAGCCTGCTCAGGCTCTTTGTGCTCTCCACAAGGTCTTACACAATAACATACGACCCTATAAATAGCCCATGAGACGTCACTGAGCAAAACAAAAGGAGCAGGCTTTGGTTTTCTGCTGCAGATGTTGGGGGGATGGAGGAATTTAGCTCATGTGCGTTCACAAGTAAGGCTTGGCATTCATTCTTGGGCTGTAAATAATTACACAAAACCACAACAATCAAATGAAAAATCCTTTCATTTACTCTTAACTGTTTAATGAACTAATTTTGTTACTATTATTATTGTTATATAAAATATGTATTTTTAAAAGAGATGCAAATTTAGAAATGTTGTCTTGTTTGGAGGATGTAAATATTTATTTGTTGAAAATATTGGTGGAAAAATTGGCAAAAAAAAAATAAAAATAAATAGAACATTTCGTTCCATCAGAAAGGGAAAAAACAACAGGGTGTGTGATTTATACTGAGGCTAATCTCTCCTCTTAACATGATGTGTTGATAAGCACAACACAGGATAAAAAAACTGCAGTGCTGAAGCACAGAAAATAATCTTTACTTTATGCTTTGCCAGTGAGTTAGTATGACAGTTTGTGTCTGCATACTTGTGTGTATAGACTGAGAAGAGCTACAGTGTGGGGGAGGGAGTGTTTTCGTCTCTGGCCCTGATAATATATAAAATGTTTTTATGGGTACATTTTACTTTAAATTGCTACAAATTAATGATATAGTCAAGCAGACACGAAGTGTTTTATTAACAATTTTAATACAGTTTTAATAAATGTAAAAGGTAATGATATTATACTTTCTATCAAGATGGATATAGCAGTAAATTTTAAAAATGTATATTCAGTGCTGACCTTTGGTACAAACGTGTACTGAAAAATCCCTACAGCCTAGCTGTACTGATATCCAGTCCACAGACAGCAAAGTGGATCCTACCACATTTGTTCAGACCTGCAAAAATAAACATGCTACAAACAGAAGTCTCCAGTCAGACAATACTTTGGCTTTGGTGAAGAACAATGAAGACAGATGAGGCGACAGTAATGTGTGGATATATATTTCACCATCAACAGTGAAGCTCAGTTTATTGTTCATGCGCAGTGAGCCGGAGAGGAAGCAGTTAGTGAGTGTGGTAAAAGTTTTTGTTTTTCAACTCGACACAAATGTTCACTTTAAAGTTTTCATTTGTTCAATTTCGGCTGTGGACTCTGGAAATGATGACATTTTCCCTTTTCATGTTTGGACTCACACAGAAGCTTCTCGGCCTGGAGGACATCCATGCTGTCCCCTCTGACAGGTAAGACATGCTAACGGTGCTAACAGCTAGTCAGTAAACATGAGAGATTTAAGGCTGTGGCAGCTTCATTTGACCAGAAGAAGGGAAACTGTCTTCAGCCAAACAATAAGTTATAGCAACTCTCAATTAGTGAAACATTTTTTATGTAGGCCTGTCAGTAATGGTTAATACACTGTGTAGAGGCTCTTCAACTGGAATGATATTTTAATGCTAAAATATAATTGTTATTGTTATGCACAAATTCTTAAATGTACTGTTTTACAAAAAAAAAAAACACCAGAAAAAATAGTGAAGCACGTTACTTTTCATTAAGATGTCAATATCTTAATGTTATTTACTTACACTCCTGAACTGGAAAAGTTAGTGGTTGAATGCTTTGATTAATTTCTGTCTTCTCAGAGATGCTCAAATTTGGGCATTAAAAAGGTGAATTCAGTTTGAAAGTCCTCATTCCTGTTGAAAGTAGTAACAAGAAATTTTGATAACATCTGTAGTTTTACTTTTTTGAAAGATTAAGAAATAGTTTTTGTTTTTATTGCAGGTGGTTTAATACATTTGAGTCAAACTCTGCTGCTTTTTGGGTGTGTGTCTATTTAAAATATTTATATATGTATGCACAGTGTTCTTATGACCATGTAAGTAGCTGAATATGTTATCATGGGTGAGGTTCATGAATGGATTTTACGTCTTAGTAAGCTACATTTAGAACAGAAGCTAGCTCCACAAACATCAGTCAATGATTTCATTGAGGAAAGGGTTGGATTTAACACTTCCTTTTACTATGTTTGGGGTATACAACATGGATCATAAGAATATATAACAATTTTAAATGGGCTGTGCTTTTTCTTTTTGTTTGATGGAAAATTTTATGAATAGATATTTCTGCTTTTTTGACATTTTTGAAACAAAGAAAGCCAAATTTCTCTCTTAAAAAGACATATGAGCACTCATCTTTTGACACATTCTTTTAACAAATTCTGATATAAATAGTTTTCCCTGTGGAAAAAAAATCAACCTCTTTTAACAGCAACACTCCCTTCTTAAAACCACAAATTCACATCTAAAATGGTTGACCCCAACTACCACCCTCTTAATGTTGTAAGCTGTTGCCACGACAACTCTCAGGCCCAGCTCTGGAGATTCCTCTTGCTCTTAATCACATATCCATGCAGTGTCATTATTGGCTCTGGTCTGGGCTGACAAACATACTCAGCCATTAGTCAAACCTGGCAACTCAGAGAGAGACATATGCAGGAAACATGGCGGAGCTGAGCAGAGGAAATCACACATACACGCACACACAAACAGGAGGATGAGTCAGAGGTAATAACACACTGTGGGTTTGTCCCAGTTTGATTCACTGGAGGAACCATTCAAGAGCTTTTCTAACTCTTGTTACAATCAAAGGAAGATCAAGTGTTATTAATACAGTAAGAAAATGTGCTGTGCAGCTTTAAAGTAGCTTCAGAGTCACTCTTCACGGAAGTTTGTCATTATGTGACTCACACAGACTCATGCTGTCCTCTCCGTCCTCATGTGTCATCCATTTGCCCAAAGGGGTGGACCCAGAAGAATGGGGAGATTGTTCTTTTATTGCCCCCTTTAAGGCCCCACCACCCCATCTCGCTTAATTAATCACATTCCTACTTATTATAGACACAGAGATATACACAAAGGAGCACCACACAGTCGCACAGGCCAAAAACATTCAAATCACTGATGTATAGCAGTGTTGTTCAATGAGGGGAAACAGTGGCAGACTGGAACTTGACAATGAAGTGCCTGTGTACGTAATATCATTAGTCAGACAGCCTGAGACAAGAGAGACTTACAGGGATAATCAGGTCCTGAATGTGACGGCAGGCATGAAGACTACTCAGACACACTCGATGTCAGACACTGAGACATATTCCTGTTAAAAATTAAAAAGACCAATCTGCTCAAAAGTTACTTGTCGGCATGCTAACCTGTAGCATACTGGCTACTTCATCATCAGTACCCATTCTAACCATTCTAGACTTTTATCTCAATAACCCCACCCAAATACTCCATATTTCCATGAAGTTAGAATGTTTTTGAACTTGAATGATGATCTTAATATGCTCTGTCAAGTATGGCCCTTATAAAGTACCACAAAAATAGTTTTCCTATCATTACTTTCAAAAAGAACAATACATTCTCATAAAACTAAGTGCCCTGTTAATGCCTGAAACTCCTACTGTAGTATTTCTAACTCAGAGTATGCTCTCAAATCCAAAGTGAGGTCTTGCTCATAACTTATTCACTTGTGGTGTCTAACTTATCGTCCAACGTTTGTTACCTGGTCACAAGGTGTTAACTCTCCACACTTTCTGAATTTAACAAACCCCTAACCTTTTAAATTAATGGAGCAAATTCTTAAAAAAACAGAACAATAAAAAAGAGGTCATCTGAGAGGGCCATTTCAACTCCAAATGCTAAAAATAAAGTCAAGCACAAATAAAGATGCATCCTGTTTGAATGGAGCTTTTCATGTTCACAAACTACAATAAGACTTGTGTTTAGATTAGATTAGATTAGATTAGATAGTACTTTATTAATCCCTTTGGGAGAAACTTTCTCAGGGAAATTGAGATTCAGTAGCAGTTGATTATTACAGACAAACAATATATAAAAAGAAAAGATAGATCTAAATAAAACTATTAATAAATTTGCAAAAATATAAATAAAATAAAAATAAAATAAAAATATATTGCTACTGGCTGGCTACTGCTCCATCCTGTCTTCCGTCTTCCTGTTACTCCTCCTCCCTCTAGTGAGGAGTTGTACAGTCTTATGGCCTGAGGGACAAAGGACTACCCTTATTCAATGCAATACTTCAAAATCAAAAATATTCTGAGTTTTAAGAAAAAAAAACTTAATAGTGTGTTATTTATATTATACCAAGACTGTAAGTTTTGTTTTGTTGAGTGGACTTTTGATTACTATCCATCTGTTATAAGAATTACAAAAGCCTGTAATAATTGTACATGCTGTATGAATTGATAATGGAAAAAAGAATCTCAGAAACAAAAAAATTTTTGTCCTCAAGAGGGACCAATGTGGCCTGAGGGTTAATGACTAAAAGTCTAGTGTACAAGTGATTTTCTTGCTAATAAGCAGCTCGAAAAAGGAAAATATACTCCCCAAAAAACATTTGGAAACATTAGTGAAGATATTATTTATCCCTTCAATGATACCAACTGGTATTGTATTTTACATTGCTGAAAAGCCTGACTGGTCACCTTTACAAGGGGGTACACCTTGAAAGGACTGATTAGAAATGGTACCAGGGCTGACACCAAATAATGCTGCTACTCTGTGTACCATCTTTAGATTCTTTCAAGTTGCAACTCACTGTAAAGGTGACTAATCAGGCTTTCCAACAATATGGAGAAATAATTGACTGGAATAACATTACAGACTTTTTTGAGGAGTATACTGTATAGCCCTTTAACTAAACTGTTGCTACATCGACAAATAAAACTTTGTAAGAGAAAATAAAACCTAACACCCCCCTATCCGTGAGAGGAAACAAGGACCTTGTTTGAGGCTGAGGAGCTCCACACATGAAAACAGAGCAGGATGTGACGTATAGGCTTCTTGCGTCAGGGTAGGAAGAGAGTTTTGGCGCCTCTTTTACTCTTTTTTTTCCCTCCTCTGTTGTCCAGCTAAAGGCAGGAACTGTCCCCCTCTGACTTCCTCTCTTCTTCCTTCCCCACTGCACCCCCTCCCCTTCCTCCATGCCGCAGCTGTCTGTGCTCTGTGCAGGGTCACCACATGTTGGGTGACAGAGGACTGCTCTGTGGATATGGACACAGTGGGGATAAAGAGCAGCTTAAAGGGGACTTTACTGGAGAATAAGTCCTGGATGAAATGTATGTATTTTCAGTGTCACAGCCAAGTTAAGTAAGCTCTGAATCCAGCTGACACACTTAGTGAGGATAACATATGAAAGTTTCAGAGACCCAGAAACAGACTGCAGTGCAGAGACAGAGAGATACAGGCTCTGCTGCTTTTGGATGGGTGTTCCTTTTAAAAAATTTAGGGAGAGAGAAAGGAATGGAAAGTTGTTTTCATTCACACACTAAGCCAACTCTAAAAATAGACTCCACTGCATGGCCACAAATATCAAGTTTTATCTGCTGATGCACTAAGAAAGAAAAACATTCCTATATGCATTCATTATTTATCATTCCTCTGTGCACCAATGAACAGCTTTTATTCTGATGTTTCTTACATAATTTTCCAAAGCCTGTTTAGGTTTTAGCACAGAGGAATGTGCCTATCGGGCAGAATAACAGGGAACTCAGTGGTCTTTGGCTGAAAGAAAGGGAGGCGGCCATTGAGTAGAAGCACTGGAGCGCTGGAGCCTGAGCGTTGCTAAGGCTAACAGTAGCCTGATTTAAAGAGACACAGTAATGTGCTGGCTGCTAGCTTGGCTAAATCACAGAGATGGGGCTGTAGCAATGTGCAAGAACAACACAATGCTCCCTTTCAAAGCAGCAAACCCCTTTTTCTCCTCCTCTGAAAAGGCCTCTCTCTCCTCTTTCTCTCACTCTCCCGCCTCATCTCCTCTGCCAAGAGCTCTCGCGCCTGTTTTCTCAGCTGGGAGGATGGAAATCAGACGGAGGGGAGACAGG